>CM060706.1:145525358-145852858 GCA_030686995.1 Artemisia argyi
TGCCTCTTTAATCCTTTGTATTTGTGTTTGCTTTTGTTTATTATCTTATTGAAGAAGAAACGGTTAATCTTACATGATCAAGTAATTTGGTTGTTATATGCTGATTGGGTAACAATATTTAAGTAATTTGATCTTCTTCAACATGGTAGTGTTGGTAAATATCCTGATTCCTGATTGATGGACTTGCTCTTTAGGCCATTTTCATCTAGAAGCACTTACCTTCTTAAACACTAATAGAACTTAGGAGGGATGATGTGTGGCAATTTAATGAGGATTTAAGCTGTGGCCATATCTTTCTTTTAGAGCCAAGTTGGTTGTTTTTTTACATTTTCTTTATGCTGGCAGAATTTCATGTTTCTTAAAGTGAATAACTTCCCTTAGAATTAGTATTACCATATTTTCTCTGAGTAGCTAAATTGAACGCTTGTAAATTTTTTATTTTTTATTTTCCAAACTTGAGTGCAACAGGTTTTTCTTCTTCTTTTTTTCCCCCCATTTTCTTTACTTTATTCCAGCTGTATTAATTTTCCTTCTGCACGCAGATCATGAAAGAGCTTCGTTCTCTCAAACAAATTAGAGGTCCTGATCCAAGTTATAATGACATTTGCTTCTCTGGTGCCGGAAGGTATCATTTGTTGACCATGAACTTGTATTAGTAATCACATAGATTGATTGTGGTATTCAACTAGAAACTAATATCGAGTGTTTGTAACTTCAGTGATATTTCAAAACTCTCAGAAACCTTCCCAGCAGTTGAAATGGTTTTCGGTAAAGGCCATAAGTTGAAATTATCCCCTGAAAACTACTTATTCAGAGTAAGCATTCATTTCAGTTTATCCATTTCTTTTCAGATCATATTACATGTAATATCTCCAAACTTTGTTACTGTCTCATTTATACTATCTCATTTATTTTATATACAAAGCACTCAAGGGTTCGTGGTGCGTATTGCCTGGGGATTTTTCAAAATGGAAAAGATCCAACAACTCTTTTAGGAGGTATTTTAACTTCACCAAAGAGCGATTCTCTCTCAGTTTTTATTAAATTAACAACTATATTTTCAGTGTAATTAAATGTTTTCTACAGGCATCATTGCGCGTAATACTTTTGTTATGTATGACCGTGAACATGACAAGATTGGATTTTGGAAAACTAATTGTTCTGATTTATGGGCAAGACTTCATCCATCTGGTGGGCCTAGTCCGTCACCAGATGGATCAAATTCAAGTGCTGATACGCCTTCTTCTTCGGCTCCACTTGGGCCGCCATATCATATATCTCCAGGTACAATAAGCTGCTAATATTAAGTGCCATATTTGTTAATGAATCTCTGTTCTTTGAAAAATAAATTTAGTGCAATATCCTAATTTTACTGTTATGCATTTATGCCTATAACATGTCTAGTTTTGAATTGTTCAGTGCTGTTTATATGATTGCTAATGTTGCATAATATGCATTTCATATAATCTTTCCTGTCTACACGGATATTGCAGTTTACGAGTTCAATTTGTAACTGAATATCCACCGATCAATCTTTTTCATTTAGAGAACTTATGAATTTGCATGCAAATACAATTAGTTTCTTTCTTCTTCTCAACCAATACAAACATAAAAATCTAAGTGACATTTACTTCAAATATAGAGGTACAGTTGTCCCTGGCTTAGGGGTTGTTGAGTGTCTCATATAAGCTTATGGGATTTTGACATGTAATCCACTGCTTATGTGCACAAAATTATGCCACTTTTTAGACTTTAGACAAATCTGACTGTAACTGGAAATGCCAAATTGAAGTTTGTCAGATGAGAGGTTAATGAAGCTACCAAGACTGCTTAATTTTAACGTACTCTTATAAGGTAGAAAGTATTGGTGAAAGCATTAAAACAGGTTAAGTACAAATTTATCAATCAAATAGTTTCAGTGATACCATTATTGTATAATGTATTTGCATTGCAGGGTCAAAAGTTGGAAGCATAATATTTTACATGTCACTGAATATTAAATACTCTAAATTGGAACCCAAGATCATGGAGCTTACTCAGTTTATAGCCATGGAGTTGGATGTTAACATTTCACAGGTACTTAACATTACAATTTATGGTTTAAAATAAGAAAATTTTACTACATTTTATGGCAGCTTGTGGTAGTCATGGTTATGAGTTATATGGTTATGATTTGGTTTTTCATTATCATTCTTCTCCTTAAAATTTTTCATTGCACAATTAGTTCACATATCAAACATATTTATCTCTAAATAATGGATACAGGTTCACTTATTGGATTTCACATCCGAGGCAAATGGTTCCCTTACAATTTGGTCCATTACTCCACCAAAACCTGCTGAATATATGTCCAAAGCGACTGCATCTGTAAGTTATATATATTATACTGCCACCTATTTTTATCTTATAGCTAAATGCTTATTACTTATCTCTGGTGGCAGAATATTATTGCTCGCATAGCTGAAGATGAAATACACCTTCCTAAAAGCTTCGGAAAACATCGTATATCGAATTGGTATATTGAATCCGAACCAAATAGGTAATACTGATTATACTATTGGATTTAAGCTTAAGATGAGAACAAGAAATGGATCGGTAATAAGAAAATAAAGAATAGTGAAAATAAAGAACTATAAATTCCGAAAAGAGTCATTCTAGAAACTTCATAAAAGCTGCACTAAAATACTTGTGAACATGATATGCAGAACATGGTGGCAGAGCTACAAGGTTGTGGTGATGGTAATAATGCTTTGTTTAGTTTTTGGATCGTTGGGTTTTGTTACATGGCGGTTTTGGAGACGTAGGCGACAACCTAGCATTCCATACAGACCGGTTGATTCAGCTCTGTCTGAACAAGAACTTCAGCCGCTGTGATCTCAAAGAAATCACATGCCAAAACCGTTATGAAATATCAACCTGTGGCGATGGATAGATCACTGGGATCATCAATCAACAAGGTGATTGAAGTTTTGCTTAGTAATACCGTTTGCACATAATGAAAATTGATCATATGTTGACGAATGTTCTGAAAACCGGTTATAAGTAAGGCAACTGTGGACATTTTATAGTAGTGGTATAAAACATGCTTGAATTGTCATGTGTATAACTTTATAGCTTACTAGCTGTAGAAGAACACTAGCCCTGATTGCTAAATTCACTGGCTTTTCACCCAGTTCTACCCTTTTCTTTTTGTTGATTTATAAGTAATCTTTGATTAGAATAGTTTGGTGTTGTTAAATTCTGAACAGGGTAGTTTAACTACTGTTTTTTAACTCAGAAATATCGGAAAAACATATAATGGTTGGTAATAATCCAAAAGAAATGTATTACAATGTATTTAAACCAGTACTTTTTATTTTCATAAATCAAATAAACAAACGGAGACATTCAGCATGTATTACAGAGTATTTGGTGTTTCATGTCTTTATGAATGAAAGGTGCTGAACTCATTTTAACAAAATATTAGCTGCTTCCGGCATCTCTTCAGCTGCGTTTAAATTCTAAATCAACGAGCGTAGAACAAAATCTTACACAACTTTTGTCATTATACTGATAAAATGAAACCTTAATTGAATCTGGAAAGCCATTGTGTCATGGATCTTCTTCCTATGGTTTGATATTTAAAAGTATGCACACACACTTATGCACACTTGAAGTAGTGTTGTGGACTATTATATTTAACATTTAATATATTACAAAAATACAAATAATTATAAACAGTGAATCAAGCCCATATTTGTACATACGGTTGACGTTAATGTTAGGGTCCGTTTGGTCGGGTATTTTTGGATTCAAGTAATCCTTTCAAACCTTTAAACAGTTGTTTGGTTCAAAAATTAAAAGTATGAGTGTGGGCCATAGTTGCAAAAAATGATACCAAGTGACAAGGTACATACCCACAAGATGGGTCCCACAATACTCTCTCACAATACATTCAAATAAATTAATAAAAAATTATAACTATTATCCGACCTTTATAATATTTTATTAACTAACTTTTAAAATATTTTTTTTAAATACATATTATATTTTTTTCTCTGAATCCTAAACCTCCAGTAAATCAAATGGGCCTAATGTTAATGAGATATCACTAGAGGGGAATCACATCTTGGTAGTCTTGATATCTTCTGATTTTTGACAATTCTAGAACGAGGAGTTATGGTCCGTGTTCTACTTTGAGAATGAAAAATGATTGGGATGTTTTATGCATAAATATTTCAACGGAAAATGATTGGGATGTTTTGTGCATATATATTTCAACGTTTCACAAGTGGATTACATATTTTCTCACTTCTAACATTTTTCCTTATCTCGACATATGTCATCATCTCTTCTTTTAAACAGTTAGTCGCATTGCAAATCAGTGCTCTTTCGAGAAGTCTAATAAGACTAGTCGAATATGAAATCTTGTTAGAAAAATGCTAAGGCCAATAGAATTGTCTTCGGAATAAAGAAAAGAAAAATAAGATTTGAAGATATGATCAAGTTGTATTAGATATGGTTCCACTTTACAGCCCATTAACGATTTAAAGAGTTTTTTTATTTTATTTTATTTTATTTTATTTATTTTTTAATTTTTTTAAACAAGTGATACCCTATGATTTTTACGTTTTTATATTAAAAAATTATAAAATTGAAAGTGCGAAACATAAAATATAAATTTTAATAAGTAAAACTTATAGAAAATATGGAACCTAAACTAATAAAAAATTGTGTTAGTGTAAACAGAGTGGGTTAGAGGGTGGAGGATGTAAAAATTACACTAAAGGGTGGGGCAAAAGAGTACAAATAACACAAACCTTTAAAAATCATCAATCATGTATGGAAAAAGTTTTGTCATAGATTCTTAGATTACCCTTATTCGTCACACCAAAACACCTCCACTCACCTACCACATCAGCGTCACATCAGTTTTCTCTCTTCACTTTTTCACCTTTACTCATTTCACTATTCACCTTTATCAGTCACACCACTTTTCAATTAAACACTCATTTTATACAAGTTAGACGAATACCTATGTATAACAAGGAGATTCATAGTGGCGGATAGTTATAGTTATATTTTGGCTAATTATTTTGTGTAACGTTTTGTGTAACTATAGTTGTTTGCCGCTAGAAAATAATGCTGCTATTCATGGGTACTTGTATAGTATATATAATGAAAAGCAAAAGTATCAGATATGTTTTTATAGTTTGACAAACCAAAGTATCAAATATGTTTTCATATAGTTTGACAAACCAAAGTATCAAATATATTTTCATATAGTTTGACAAACCAAAGTATAAAATATGTATTTAATATATTTTTTAAGTTGATAAATCAAAGTATCAAATATGTTTTTATATAGTTGACAAACCAAATATTCAAACATGTACTCCCTCCGTCCCATTTTAATTGTCCGTGGGCCCGAATTTGACCGTAAATATTTTTGTTTGTATTATATAACACTTGATGAAATTTATATCATTGAAAAGTTCGTTAAACGAACTTTTCAATGATATAAATTTCATCAAGTGTTATATAATACAAACAAAAATATTTACGGTCAAATTCGGGCCCGCGGACAATTAAAATAGGACGGAGGTAGTATGTGTTAAGTTTACATTTAAATTTCCAATTTATGCTTTCTAGTTTTCAAATGAATAGAGTTGAATAGGTATAGAACAAATTAAGAGATTATTTATTTATTTATTTTTAATTCCATGCTTTATAAGTAGTTAAGATATACCCTTACTAAATACTTCACACACACTTTTAAACCAAATAAATAATATAAACTTTACACAAACCGAAAAGTGGACGGCTCACCATTGTGAGTGTTTTTTGGGCATGTTCACGCGTGAGTGAGTTCGGGTGTAGGGGGTTCGCGCGTGAGGTTTGTTGCTCACTGAATTCCTCACGACTTTGGTACGGGTAGTCTTATACAAGAGAAAGAGATTAAATTTGGAAACTTATCAATGAAAGTATAAATAATTAATGCGTTTTGAATAATTTAAACATAACATTTAACTAGACGAGTACCCGTGCATAGCAACGGAATTTTCTAGCGGCAAACAACTATAGATGTGATAAAACGTAAAATAATCAAAATGCATAGCAACAAGTTATTTAGGGGCAAACAATTATAAGTGTTTAATGTAATGTTATACATAAAACGTGTAGTTACATCCCATACAGTCACAATACCCTTGTAATCGCTACTCGCTATGTGGCTTTTTGTATACATGTTCCCCCTCAAGCAACTAAGTTTGGAGCGTGTTGGCATCTTTACTATAAGACAGTGCACATCCGCATTTTCATTCACCACCTGGAAGACACATATGTAGGTGAGTACATATGAAATAAAGCTTATCTCAACTTTATCAGTATACAAAAATTTCAAAGCAAGGAAAAAAATTTAACGTGACAAATGCAAGTCCATTAAAAAGCAGCCGCTACTTTTAATACATTGATGTACCCGTATACGAGATACCAAAAATGTTCCTAACAAGTGCCAAACCTTTCTAGCATTTATTGCCTAAAGAAGTTTCCTTTCGATTCACTAAGGTATCTGTTCATTCTAGAAGTTTGCACTCCTTATATCTAAGATGCAAGTAGCTTATATTTGAAATGCAAGTCGGCAAGTAGTCAATTTGAGAATTTATTTTAATGTTTACTATAATCATCATAGTTTTCTTTAAAACCATAAAGAATCGTATGAATCACCAAGTTGGCAAGTAGTCGATTTGAGTTCAAAATTACAAAATATGCATTTGCTTGACATACCTGTTATCATTTTAACATTTACTCCTAGATCCAAATCCCTTCGTATAGTATCGGCACTATCATGCCTCGGTGGATCGAATAGAGGCATGAGTCCTACAAACTGCCATGGTCCTCCAGGGCTCTCTTTTCTTCCTTAAGATACACCCCATTTTCATTGAAACCAACAAATCAACCAAGAAATCCCTTAAAAAACTACTGTCAAATAGATCAAAAAATCTGTTTAATATAAATGACCTGGTATGCTACATCAAGTGACTGTAAGGCTCTTTCTACAAACTTGTCTATAATAGAATGAACTCGGCGTTCAATATTTGATTTGTTGTGTGCAAGATTCAAAATCTAGTACATAAAAAATAAAAGTAATTCAATATTTTCAAATGGCAAAAAAAAGGGAAGGAAAAAGTCAAGTTTTCCTATTGAGAATGTCACGGTACTTGTTCGGGAGCACCCTTGCTAACTCTATGCATTTTACCCTCATTGTCCAGATAAGTCAACGATGTGCGCTTATCAGTAGGATTGAATGGCAAAAATGTAGTTTTTGAATGTGGGCACGTGCCTAGAATGCAAAAAAGAAACGTTTAAAGAGCCTATCAATACAAATAATTACAAAACAAAAGACATATTGTTTTACTGTATAACTGGTTCTTGACAATATTACCTCTTTTGGATCAGCAAGCATACCAACTATAGCAGCATCAATGGTATCCTGGTTTTTGGTTCTAGAGGCTCGAGCTGACATCAAAACAACAGTATCTGCATCTACTCCTTTGGCAAATACCTTCGAATTTAAGTAAACAAAAAGTGAAACGCAAGGTAGTAAACAAATTTACAAGATGCTTACCCTATCATTTCAGGTAGCAAAATAGGAGCGTTGGAAAGGTTCAAAATGGCAATTTTAATACGAGTCAATATAGGTCTGGATGGTTTAAAGAAAACATTTTCATTAAAAATATTAATCAATAACTAATGTGTCAATGTGATTACATCCATTAAATTTCATCATGTTCAACCCATCGTGGCCCGTTCCTCATAGCAAATATTTTATACTTAATCCATTTGATCCATCAGATAAAAAAAAAAATCCATTTTATAGGTAAATGCGGTCAAAATAGCGACCTCTACTGTTTTACCTATCAAGTTGCCATTTAGACACATTTATCAACTAACCTCAATAAGGTTCTTAGTGACCTCTTAACGTTCCAGTTTTATCACTGCAAAGAACGTCCATTCCCACAATTTCTTCAATGACCGTCACTCTCTTTGTAATGACTCCCTACAGTACATGCAAACATATGTCAAAGATTTCAAAGAAAGATGATATATTGGAAAATACCTATGAAGGAACAAACCTTCTGAGCTAAACGATTAGATCCAGTGGCCATTGTTACAAAGAGAACGATGGGCATGCAATAGGGATTCCTCCAATTAGCAACGTTAGAATCACGTAATAGTTGACGATATCCCTACCCATCCGCATACAATGCTATCTCCTCCCCTTGCCTTATCTCACTCGGAATAAACACAAACACATTCTAATCAAATTAAATCAAGCAATTTTCCTAACATTCAAATTTATGAAAAATTGTGAAATTACTAATTCACCTGAACGGCTGAAAGTGAATCGTAACCTTAACATTCTCTTTCGACTTCGAACTCTCCAAAGAAACATTTTGTAACTCACTTCTACCATATGAAATCGGTGACGAACTCACATCCTCAGTTAAAGGAATTACAAATAAAAAACTTTAACAAATAAAATAAAAATAAATAAATAAATTACGTTAATAAATTTAAACAACCTTTTTAAATAATATGTATCCGGTTATGGCAGCACAAATTCCAGCAGCGGCGACGGATGATTTCGGCCACGGTCACTGAGCAAGTTTCCGGCAACCACTGAAATAAAGAATCAAAATATTATAAGAGCCGAGATCTACATATATAATATATACAGATCTAAAAAAAACTCAAAACTTATTTAATATATAGATCTATTCAAAAACAAAAACAAAAAAAACCTTAATATACTTCAAAAAACTTTTAATTATGTGAGGGTTGTCGGGTTTTTGGTGGTTATGGGTTACGAGTGGTGGAGTTTCGATGGTGGCAGTTTTGTTAGTGGCGGCTGTGATGTGGTCATTGTCACTGATTTTGAGGTGGTGGCGGCTGAAAGGTAGTGGTGTCGACGGCTGTTAGGTGATGATGGTGCTGGATGATATGAGAGAAAGAGTTGGTGTGTGTTTTTTTAGTCGTGTGTTTTGTTTTTAGGTTTTTCTTGTCTTAGGTGATGAGGTGAAGCGTGTGTTTACAGCCTTTCATTGACATCCCCTAAATCACTCTAGTGTTTAATTACTTTCCTTTAAAAACCTTTCAAATACACTTGGCATAAGTTTCAAATAAGTTTTTATTGTTATATAATTTCTATATTTATTACTCGTATTTCTATATTTACACATCCAGACATTGAAAACATGATTAACATTCATTCGATTTCCTAAACCTTGACAAGGGGCATTATGGGGATTGACCAAAAATTAAGTTTTCACTTTTCACTCTGACCATTCAGACATTATAAGTAGTTAAGATACTATGTTTGCAATTTTCATAAAACAATCTTAGGTTAAATCGGATGTAGTCTTTTAAACAAAACAAACTTTAGGAAAATTTTGATTATTCAACCTCGATTTAATATAACATTATATATAATGTGTTGGATGTTTAAAAGCCGAGAACAGGGTGAAGATAATCAATGATCTAACTACTTACCAATGAATGGTTACCGGATATCACTTGTAATCACTTTTCAAAGTAAACTATTCGACCCTAATGCCTGGGTATCACGAATATCTACTTGGGATAAGACCAAATATTTGTTATTGAATTAGGCACAAATCAACAACCTTTTGCGTTTAAGTGTTGTATGTTTTCTTGTGTGTTTCATGCATGATCTGATTTTCTCTTAAATAGGAGAATACTCATAGCTAGTCAAATGGAATTATGAGAATTAATCGGCCCATTAATCTTCAAATAATTGTCCCCATTATAGCCAAAATAGTGGTTACATGACCAATTAAACGTGGTCATAAGTGTAGATATAACTGTCATTTGAATATGTCAAATCAGTTACATTCTCATCAGCATAATCTACTTAGCACTAGCAGCAGAATCACTGCTCAGCAGCAGAGTCATACTACTAGCAGTAGAACCACTAGCAGCAGAATCCGAATGCTAGCAGTAGGATTCACTATCAGCAGAAACCAAAACTAGCAGCAGAATCCTGCACAACCACTATTGAGTCAGGGTAATCAGGGACTTGATGGGTGTACACTCCGTGCCGCCAAACCCATTCACAAGTATGATTTGATCCCTCAAGTGCACTAAATTTTCCAACAATCCTCCCTAAATTTAGTTCACTTCCTTAGCATGAAAATAAAACATTAAACAAAACGTATGCATAAACGAAAATATCCTGAGGATTGAATTTCCATCTTAGTACATTACACGTTCAAATATTCGAGAATCAGGGTGTTCTAAGAATTGAACCCTTCAACCCATTTGAATACCTGAAGATAAAATACACATATATTTTCAAACACTTAAACACTCCTGACACTATACAAGCCATGTGTCCATATCCAATTCGTAAATGTTGTAAAAGATAAAAGCCCATAGCTTCCTGAAGCAGCAAAACTTCAACATTCACATAGGTGGTTCCTCTTTATTCATGCTCCTACCAAACACTTTTTCAAAGAAAATTAACCATTAAGAGGTAATGACTTCATCCTTTTTTTCAGCAGGTTCCAAGCACAAACCTTGGGATGATTGTAAAACATGTGCTTCAGTACACTGAATGTTCAGCTTTCCACATTGAACTCAGCTCCCAAGTTTCCTCAGGAGGGAGTTGGGTGTCTTAGCATTCAGTGACTATGTTGGACTTTAAACCCATCCCTTTAGCAGACTTTATAACCAAGTCTCTAGCCAACCCCTTCGCCAAGTAGTTTTGTTGAGATCTAACAAACTCTATAAATACCACCCCATTTATGATAAGCTCACGAATCATGCTATGCCTGACACCTAAGTGTCTAGACTTCCCATTGTACATCTGGCTATAAGCCTTTGCCAATGTAGCAGTACTATCACAACGGATAGAAATAGGTGATATAGGTTTAGGCCATAATGGAATCTCAAGAAGTAAGTTTCTCAACCATTCAGCTTCTTTACCAGCAGCTGCTAAAGCCACAAATTCAGATTCCATTGTTGAACTGGTGATACAAGTTTGCTTCTTGGATGCCCAAGAAATTGCACCTCCACTAAGTAGGAATACCCAGCCACTGGTAGACGAATTGTCTTCAGTGTTACTGATCCAACTTGCATCAGTGTATCCTTCCAACAATGAAGGATAACCAGTATAATCACTGCTCAGCAGCAAAGTCATACTACTAGCAGCAGAACCACTAGCAGCAGAATCCTAATGCTAGCAGTAGGATTCACTAACAGCAGAAACCAACACTAGCAGCAGAATCCTGCACAACCACTATTGAGTCAGGGTAATCAGTGACTTGATGGGTGTACACTCAGTACCTCCAAACCCATTCCCAAGTATGATTTGATCCCTCAAGTGCACTAAATTTTCCAACATAATGCTTATGCATAAATCTTTAATAACTTAAGAAAAATAAAGTAAGTTAACAATTTGCTACTAAATTATAAATGGTAATATCCACCATTTAACTGATGATTTAGTTATTGTTTAACAATTAAACTTATAACATTATTTCAGTTCAACACACTAAAAAATAGCAATGATATGTTTGAACTTAGAGCATGTTTACTGGTAACGCAATTCTTGCGTTAAAGAGGAAATAAGAGAAAATAACGCACGTTAAATGGAAGTTACTTGTTGCGCGTTCTTGCATTAACTCCACGTTAACGTGTCGTGTTAAGGGGTTAACGCTACGTTAAGCTGTCATGTTTGTAAAAAAAAGAAAAAAAATCCAGTTTACCCCTTTAAATGAAGGAGTGTTTTTGTAAATTGATATTGAGTTAAGGTTGAGTTAAGTTTGAGTTATTGTTGTGGGTGTTTTTTTGTGAGTTAAAGTTAAAGTGTTAAAGCTGATGTGGCGTTGACGTGACGCTGAGTTAAGTTATAACGTGAGTTATTGATGTGAATGCTCTTATACAACATTTTCATGTGAAAAAAAGACATGACTAGTTGAAAGCTTAGCCTCTAGCTCAACAACTTCTTCAAAAAAAGATGACACGTACAAAGCGGTTACCACATGTAGGTATTATATTTATTTATTTATTTTAATGGTAAAATAGGAAGTCTTTCTATTTTAGACATTTCCCTCGGCCCATCAGACTCTAAAAAATAGACGTAGAACATAAAATCATCGAGTCAACAATATAAATAAAACAAAGACAGAAAAAAATGAAATAAAACATTATACCGCCACTTTGCATCATTGCTAAGCCAGCCTTAAAAAGCACAATATAATAAGGTTAAATCGGATAAACCGAATAAGGGTATATCGGTTAATTTTTTTTTAGCATAAACTGCTTTACCTGCTTGTATTGTAAGTGTCCCAATAAAAATGAGACTGTGTCAAACAATTCCCATCTATAATAAATAAAATTGTGTATCTTAAAAATATATTAAATAATAGCCAATTTCAAAATGGGACATTTTTGCTTTTGTGGTACACAAAGTAGTGTAAAAAAAAAAAAGAAAAAAAAATCAATTTTAGCCTTGTGCGATTGTCCAACTGTGCGACTCCACCCATTTTTTGACAAGTGTCCTGAGGGTAAGTGGATGTTTTTTGTTCGACTAAAGTGACATCACGGTGTTTTTTGCTCAACTGATGTGATGTTGATTAATCAATTTTGTTTTATATGGAAGGTGAGGCCAATGGTTGACATTTTATTTTTGCTAGACCGACGGTTATACTTTTGCTCGACTGATGGCTAGACATTTTTTTTATGTGATCGTTTTGTCTTTTTCGAAAAAAACAAAAAGAAAATTCAAAAAATTTTGAATAATTTTGCTCGACTGATGGCTTAAAAAATGTGGGACTTACGACCGCTTTAAGGTGTTTTGGGCGATCTTTGGTTGCTTTCTAGGTTTTCGTGTAATTAGTTTGGTAAGACATGTATAATTACACAATGTTTAACCTAACCACAAATAACCCAAATTACATACACATTATACAAACACGCATAACTCAAACACACATTTCAAAATATTTATCTTTTCGTGTTTATGGAGCTGTTGTAATCGGATGGTCATAAAAAGTTGTTTTATGCTATGTTATATGCTTTCAAGTTTAACTGGTGTTGTTGATTTGTTATTCTTTAAAATCCATAATCTTCAACCAGTCTATATGCTTTTCTGATTTATTATTTTTATAGATTTTCTTAGGGTTTTTAGGTTTAAATAGTCACATTATTATATATGACGATTTGTATTAATGTTTTCAGAATATTTATGTGTATTTGTTGCTTGATCTTGTATGTTTTTGTTGATTTGTTTAGGGTTTTTGTGTTTAAGTAGTCACATTCTTGTATGTTATATGCTTTTAGGTTTAAATGAGTTAATGTTTTGTTATTCTTTAAGATCGATAATCTTCACTAGTTTATATCATTTTTGGTGTTATTATTTTAACATATTTTTTTAAGGTTTTTCGGTTTAAATATTCACATTCTTGTATGTGACGATTTGTATTCATGTTTCCAGAATATTTATGTGTATTTGTTACTTAATCTTGTATGCTTTTGTAGATTTTTTGGCGTTTTTGGGTTTAAATAGCAAATTCTTGTGTATTTTTTTGGGCAAATACCAAAAAAATGTACTATACTTGTCAAAAAAATTAATTTTATGTATCGAACTTTTTTTTTCTTCATTGGTGTACTAAACTTCAAATTTTTTGCCATTTTTACGCACTTTGGGACAATTTTGCCCCTCAAATCTTTGAAAATCCAGGGGCAAAAATGTCATAAAATTGTACGAAAATGCATAAAAAAAGGCAAAAAATGAAAGTTTAGTACACGAATGAGGAAAAAAAAAGTTCGATACATAAAAGTAATTTTTTTTACAAGTATAATGCATTTTTTTGGTATTTGCCTTTTTTTTCTTTTTTTTGGTTTTTTTTAGTATTTGCATCGATTTATAATTCTGTTTTCAGAATATTTATGTGTGTTGCTTATATATGATTATGATGCATAGTTAATTGTTAGAAGTAAATTGGATTACTTCTACTTAATAAACATTTTTTTCTGGGACATTGTGAGCTGACTACAATCGAAGAACATTGTTTAAGATCACTTGTTTTGAACAATGGTTGGATATCTCATTTGTCGACCATGAGGAACATATGATTGCTCCAAAAGCAATGTTAGGTTGTTTTTTTTTTTTTTTTTTTTTTTTTTAAGAAAGGCAAAAGCAATGTTATGTTGACGACTCTAATTTTGAAATGCTTATGAAATATTACCTCCATGACCGTAGTCTTCATTTTAGGCGTCCAAAATTCTGCCTTCATAGAACTTTCTTTTTGTACTTTACAAAAAAGACAAAATGGTCGTAAAAAAAATATGGCGTCAGCTGCCGGTCGAGCAAAAGTACAACCATCGCTCTAGCAAAAATAAAATGTCAACCATGGGCTCCACTTTTCACATAAAACAAAAGTAATTAATCAAACATCACATCAATCGAGCAAAAAATATCATAGTCATAGAAAATATCACTTCAATCAAATAAAAAAGATTCACGTACCCTATACACAATTGTCCAAAATTGAGTTAAGTGGACAAAAAAAGAAAAAATGACCCATTTTTGGAAACGGCTCTTTGAATAATACAAAATTACAAATGGTAGGTGTTTTTTTAGTTGTATGTTATAGACTTATAGGCAAAACTCTACGGGGGTGGCAGCCCTTCGGCAAATGGGGTTCGGCAAGAGGTACCGATCGGCAAACCACATTGCCAACCAATCGGCAAACGTGATTCGGCGAGTCTTGCGGTTCATCCTACCGATTCGGCAATCGTGATTATCAAGATGGAACTAACCGTTGGCAATTAAGGGGGGGGGGGGGGGGGGAGCGTGTATTGGATTGAAAAAAAAAAAAAAAAAAAAAAAAATTCCCTATAAATATACAACATATTATTTCAAACACACAAACCAAATCAAACTCACAAAACAAATCACAAATCAAATCAAAAAAACAATACACAAATTATTTAACCATGTCAATGTCTTCTTCCTCATCGGACGAGATCATTATTCCCCCGGATTCGTCCGAAGAATGGTTATCCGGAAGTACGTTTGAAACCTTTTTAGCCGCAATCGAAGGTCTTGAAGATACGGCTAGCTCTACCGACACCCGTGGTTATGTCCAACGTTTTCGTGAAAAAGCTTTAGAAACTCTTTTGAATGATTATTTTGTTGAACAACCAAAGTTTAACGAAAGCGTTTTTCGTGATCGTTTTCGTATGAGTAAAAATTTGTTTTTAAAAATTGTTGATGATATTGAAGCCCAATTCGAATGGTTTCAACCGGGTCAAGACGCGATGGGCCAAAATAGTTTCACGGCATTACAAAAATGTACATCCGCAATTCGACAACTCGCAATGGGTGAACCTCCGGATAGATTTGATGACCATCTAAACATGGCACGAAGAACGTCAGGTTGTTATTTTAATTAAATTATTTCGTTATTAAATTTTTTAATATTTCGTTTTTATTATTTTTTTTTTAAATTATTTCGTTATTATTATTTTTTTTATAATAGTTTAGTTATTATTTTTTCATTATATATTTTGTTATTATTGTAGGAGAATGCCTTGATAAATTTTGCGATGCGATTATAAAGTTATATGGTCGAGAGTTCTTACGTAGGCCTACAAGCCATGACGTAGCATGCTTATTCAATGTACATGAAGAAAAACATCATATTCCGGGAATGCTTGGTAGCATTGATTGTACGCATTTTGTTTGGCGCAATTGTCCTAGACACTTAAGAGGCCAATATAAGAGAGGTGATCACCAATACCCGACTATTATGCTTGAAGCGACTGCTTCATATGATTTGTGGATTTGGCATTCGTTTTTTGGTCCTCCCGGTTCGAACAACGATATAAATGTTTTGAATCAGTCTCCATTGTATGTTAATGAACGAAATGGAACAGCACCAAACAGTTCATTTTTATTGGGTGGAAGGCTTTACAAACGTGGATACTATCTTACCGATGAAATCTATCCAAAGTATTCAACATTTGTTAAAGCATATCCGTATCCAACTGACCCAATGGAAAAGAGATTCAAGAAATTACAAGAGTCTGCAAGAAAGGATGTTGAGCGAGCATTTGGTCGTCTAAAAGGAAAATGGATGATTCTCAGTCGACCTCTTCGAGCTATGTCGGTTCAAAAGATTCGGCAAGTGGTTTATACGTGCATTATATTGTGCAATATGATTTTGAAAAACGATGGTATGACAATATCACCGGTTCATATAATGGATCCTCCGGTAACTCCAGTTTACGATGATACTGTGCTACATGAGTTACTCGACGAAGATATCCATAATCGTCTTCGATATGATCTTACGGAGCACGTAGCGGCTCAAGACTTGTCATACCTAGATGATTAGTGGTTTCCTATTTTTTGTTGAATTTATGTTTTTTTAAGGATTATGTAATAATTATTGAATTATTATTAATAAAATAGTTGTTTTTTATTTATGTTTTTTTAATTTAAATTTTGTTATGTAATTAATGCTTGACTAGGCAAAAACTTAGGCAAGATTGCCACTAAAAATGAAGGTTTAGGCAAGATTAGGCAAAAAATATGTTGGACAAACTTGATTAGTTGTTTGATTTAAAAGAGGAGGCATGGTGTGACAAGGTTGCCACCCTAATGTGACAATTGTTATACTCCAGAGATAGCCAGCCAAACACCCATTTCATAAATTGACTTGACTATAGAATATTGGGTCAGGTGTGAACTGAGGCAACCATCTGCTTAAACAAAATAAAAGCTTGTCAAAATTGGTTGGAAAAAACACCAGTCGAATAATGACGACCATCTGTAAAACAATGTGAATACAAAATCATCATCAGATCATAAACCTAAACCAAACCCAAAACAAAAACATCTTAGGTTATTCTTCAGGTACGTTATTATTATTCATCTCACTTTGACTGATTCATAATTAACGCGTTTTTTTTTTATAAAATTATGTTTTAGTCAATTTAAGACCTTGTTGAATATTTCTTGTATTATTACCGTGTTTATCTAGTCAGATTCACCCATTATATATCATTTCATTTTAAATTTAGTGATTACTTATTTGTTTATGCAGATGCAATGGAGATATCACTTTTGAAAATGCTTTTAAATAATATTACTAGATTTGTTAGTTTTTCGGCCCGAGGCGATAAATGTAGTGAAATTGTGGAGAGTTGTTGTCTTAAGATTGAGGAGGTGGTTAAGTTGGTTAAACCCGTGTTGGAGTGTGTTGTTGATGATGAGGTGGCTTCGGATGAGGTGTTGCAGAAGGAGTTTGAAGGGATGAGTAGGTGTGTTGATGAGGTTAGGGCGGTTTTTGAAGAGTGTCATCCGTTGATGAGTAAAGTTTACTTTGTAAGTTTGTTACTTGGCGATGATGGTTGTTTTTGTTTGTGTTGAGGTTATTGGTTGTTTGGTTTAATTAGGTTGTGTTTTGTGTTTTTGTAGGTTTTGAAGGTTGAGTCGTTGTTTGCGAAAGTTCAGACACATGGACTGGAGATATTTGACCGGTTGCAGTCGTGTGAAGGGCTTCCTGTTGAACTTAGTTCAGCTTCCCTCGAGGTATCTATATGGCTTATATTGATGAATTATTATATGTTTGATCTCATTGTGTCAGTTTTCTTATGTATAATGTTTTTGATTGCAGCATTGCGTTCAAAAAATTAAGCATATGGGATTTGAAAAGCTATCAGCTAATGTTTCAAAAGCTATAAGGGTTCAAGTAGAGGGGTCTGACCCGAGTTCAGATCTAACGTCAAAAATTGCTGATGTGCTCAGCTTAAATTCAAATAAAGAACTTTTAATAGAGTTGGTTGCTCTTGAAAACTTGAAAGAGAGTGCGGAACAAGCTGAGAAGAATGGTGAAGTAGAGTATATCGAGGAAATGATTGCACTTGTTACTTACATGCATGATTGCTTTGTTGGAATGAAACAATCACAGAGCAGCAACCCTGTACCGATACCTCCTGATTTTTGTTGCCCGTTATCGCTTGAGTTAATGACAGACCCTGTTATTGTAGCTTCTGGACAAACATATGAGCGGAGGTATATCCGTGATTGGATTGATCTTGGGCTTACTGTTTGTCCTAAGACAATGCAGTCCCTTGTCCACTCTAATCTTATTCCTAATTACACAGTTAAGGCGCTTATTGCAAATTGGTGCGAATCCAACCATATTAAGCTACCAGACCCTGTGAAGTCGGTGATCCATCACGAGGAAGCTTCTTTGGTGCATCATGTCCAGTCCTCTTCAGAAGATTCCATGCCTGAGTTGGAAAAGGAAGATTACGACTTAGCTGAATCTGTGGAGAGAAGGATGGATTTAGGCGGACCTTCAACTGTAACACCGGCACAAGTAGAATCTTCAGGTGGCGGCGTAGTGGATGATGGGTCACAGGAGATCACTTGTGAAGAGTCTTTACCACAGGTGACAGTTGAGCCTCAGCCGGCCATCGCTGCTCCGAGTGCCTCCCCACAAAGGGAGCAGCATGCATATTCACCTAGGTTCGGAAAGCTATCACGAAAGCAAATGTGGCGCAGACCATCTGAAAAATTTGTTGCTGAAACCCGACCCGATCTTGCAGGAGTTGAAACTCAAGTAAAAAAGTTAGCTGAGGACTTAAGTAGCAGTTCAGTTGATGTGGTAAAGAATGCTACTAGTGAACTCAGGTTACTTGCTAGACATGATAAGGATATTAGAAATGTCATAGCCAGCTGTGGCGCAATCCCTTTATTAATCAGTCTGCTTCATTCACCCGACCAAAATATTCAAGAAAATTCCGTTACTGCCCTTCTGAACTTATCAATAAACGATATCAACAAGGCTGCTATCGCTAATGCCGATGCAATCGAGCCACTAATTCACGTCCTTATGACCGGAAGCTCAGAGGCTAAAGAGAATTCCGCTGCAACACTTTTTAGTCTCTCGGTTATTGACGATATTAAGGTGAAAATCGGGAGGTCTGGAGCGATCGAGCCACTGGTTGATTTATTAGGAAATGGTACCCCACGCGGGAAAAAGGATGCAGCCACAGCTTTATTTAATCTATCAACACATCATGAAAACAAGGCCCGTATAGTGCAGGTGGCAGGTGCAATTAGGTACCTTATTGAGTTAATGGATCCTGCAACCGGGATGGTGGATAAGGCGGTTGCGGTTCTATCAAAT
Organism: Artemisia argyi; assembly: GCA_030686995.1. Taxonomy (NCBI): domain Eukaryota; kingdom Viridiplantae; phylum Streptophyta; class Magnoliopsida; order Asterales; family Asteraceae; genus Artemisia; species Artemisia argyi. The sequence goes on from CM060706.1 coordinate 145,544,570, forward strand.
CTTGCTACACTTCCTGAAGGGAGGGCAGGAATCGGCCAGGAGGGTGGTATACCAATGCTTGTTGAAGTTGTTGAATTGGGTTCGGCTCGAGCAAAGGAGAATGCTGCTGCAGCTCTTCTCCAGCTGTGTACTAATAGCAGTAGATTCTGCAATGTAGTCCTTCAGGAAGGAGCTATTCCGCCATTGGCCGCGTTGGCACAGTCAGGTACCCCAAGAGCCAAAGAAAAGGTGATCTTCTATTCCTTTTTTATACCACCTTTGCGGTTTATATTAGAGGTCTTTTTTTTAGGTTGATATTGTTATGTTGCAGGCTCAATCGCTGCTTAGCTTCTTTAGAAACCAGCGACACGGCAATGGTGGGAGGAGATAAAAGTCCGTTGTTGTTAAGAGTTGAGGCATCATTGGCCATTTTCTGGTAAGGTTTGTGTACAAGTGTAAATTTAGTGTTGCAAATATTGCTTTATAAGAATAGGGAACAGAGGATACATGATTTTTGGAGGGGTTTGATTGAATAACTTTTTAGTTGTGAATTTTTTCTAGAGTTAATACCTCACATCTTTGTTGTAGTTTTGAGAATAGTAATGTTTATTTTTTGATATCTTGTTAATGCTATCATGGTGTTGTTTTCTTTCACATAATTTTTTCTTCTCTCATTTCATCATCATCTGCATATTGTTGGTTTACAGTCCTTTTCTTGTCTTTGAACACCTGTAATAAATGAAAATGAAATTATGGTATGTCTACCTTTTGAAAGTACACCAAGGTAAAGTTTATCTCTCTAGTATATACTATTATCTTGTTTGTTTCGTTTATTCTATTTCATCAGATTTTGGGTTCATTTGGATGGATTGTTTGAGACTGGTCTATAGTCAAGCTTTTGTTTCCTTTCTTAGTATTATGTGTGGAATTGAGATCTTTCATCCATCAGGTTTACTCTTGTGTTTATTAGGTTTTTTTGCTTGAGTTGTTCTGACTTTTTTCAAAAGGATTGGTTAGAGGACAGCATACTCATATCAAGTTTTTTTTATTTTTTTATTTTTATTTTTATTTTTTTAGGTCTACTGCCTATTTATGCAAGTAGGGCCGAGCAACGGGTCAAACCCGGCCCGAACTGACATAAACCGGCCTTACCCGAAAACCGACAAAGGAAAAAACATGAACTGAGAACCAAACCGAGAAATAGCTATCGAAACCGAAACCGAACCGAATAAGGTCGGTTCGAGTCGGTTATGCTATTTCGAACCGAAAAGAATGTGTTTTGACCCGAATCGAACCGAACCGACAAAACCGAATAAGGTCGGTTCAGTTTGGTTTGGCTCGGTTTCGGTCGGTTTGTTGGTTCGGGTCGGTTTTCGGGTGATTTTGCTCAGCCCTATATGCAACAAACACAATATCTTTTACCAATGTACGTAAGTAACCTTTTTGTATTTGCAATCAAACATACTTATCATGTATTACCAAATTATGCAATCTGATGTGTTATATGGTAAAATAATGGTAACTGGTAAGCATGTCACTCATGCGTTTAATGGTCAAAAATTGTAAAAAAAAAAGTTTGTGTTAAATGGTAAAAGAACGGGTCGACTGCATATAATGGTATATCGGTAAAATAGTTTAGATTTTGTAACATTTCCTAGGTAAGGAGAAAGTGGAGAGGAAATAAAACAGTTAGGAAGTTATTTATAGAGAGAAGAGAATGGAGAGAAGATTATGTCAAATTCTCCCTCCTAATCATAAACCGAGATGATTCGGAGAGAAAGTGGTTTTCAAGCATCCTCACCTCTTCTTTACTCTCTTTTTTCTCCTATTCAGTTCTTTTCTTTCCGTTTTACATTCGGAACACAGTATAAATCTTATTCACAATTAATTAGTATTTACTGCACAATTGTATTTATAGAAAGTTTCAAACGAAAACATACAACAAATTTAAAAGTGGATGGAAACCAAAATGCAAAATGCAAGGGATCATCCAAGGGTATGGTTGAGTAGGTAAAACAATTGAAGAATAATCACAATTAGTATATTCATCGTTCTCCATTCACTTAGCATGAATAAATAAACACCTATGAGATTAATTATTAAAAAAAAATAAAAAAAAAAAACCTTTTTGGAAACATACAAACAGGGGCGGAGCAAGAAGTTTTTGGTCGAGGGACACACTTTGATAAATTTTATAAACTACACTATAAATTGGTATTTAGGGGGGTAAATTACGAAAAAAGCCAAATATTTTCAAAATATTACACTACAATTTTTTTCGCTAGGGGGCACCTGCCCTTTGTGCCCCTTTTATCTCCGCCCATGCATATAAATCCACTAAAATTGATAGTAAAACACCAAAGTTTAGATGTGGGATGAGATTAAATTAAAAAGAAAAGAAGCTTGTTTTAAAAAAAATAATAATAATAAAAAAAAAATAAAAAAAAATAAAAATTTATCAAGTAATAAAAAACGATTTCCTTGAACGTAAAATTAAAAAGAAAAACATACGCATATCTCTATCTTAAAAATAAAATAAAAACATACTCATATCTCCATATATCATCCGGTTCATCATAAGAAATTATATGCATATTGCTTTAGTTTTTTCAATGATAATTACTTGTCTGATGTATAATACACTACTTATATGTTATTCGGATTTAGTGTTTCAGTTATGATCTTAGCCATGGTAATCATTTGAGACAATAAAGGTGTAAAAGATTGTTTAAAAAAATACTGTAAATGATGAGCTAGTTAGGGGAAGTGCCTAAAAGCATAAGAGGGCCGGAAATGATAACGCCAAAACGCAAAATCGTCCGATGTGGAACCAATCCAACGCCGTTATGGCGTTAACACCATTTTTCGATGGTTTGCGTTGGACCAGCGTTGCCATATACGTTGTAACTTGAGTTATGGTGGTGTTATCACTCACCCACCCGGTGTTTTTAATTCAAAATGGGGTTTAACGCGGCGTTAAGCCGTTAAGCCACCTCATTAACGAGGCTTTAACCTTCAACTCTGGTATGTTAATATCCCTTTAACGCGAGGTTACCTCCCCTCCTTGTTACCTTACCTTATGCTCTAAGTTAGTATATTTTAATGTCATGTCAGATTTTTGTATTATAAATATAAGAGTTAAGTACATTTTTGGTCCTTGTGGTTTGCCGGGTATAACACTTTTGGTCCAATAGTTTAAAAAGTCCCGGATCCTCTCCTGAAATGAAACACCCGTAACGGGTTTAGTCCATTTTTCGTTGACTGTTAGTTTGACTCGTTAAAAAATATATAAAATGACTAAAATGCCCTCATCTTAATACTGAAAATAACTAAAAAACCCTCCATTTATTATTTCTTTTTCTTATATTATTATTACTATTTTCTAAAGAATGCATTTATTTTCTAAATCTAAATCATCATCAACAAGATCTAAAAACACAAACAGATCTTCAAATGACAAACCACTCATCGAATGACCAAACACTACAAGTACAAATGTACAATTTATAAACAAAATAAAATTCAAACTACAAAAAAAGGAAAAAATAAATAAATAAATAAAAAGGAAAAAAAAAAAAGAAAAGAAAAAGACATGTAAAACATAACCAAACAAACACAAACACTCCTGATCTTTACCTGCTTGTATAATCAAAACCAACCACTCATCGATTAGATCCATTTTAACAAAAACACATTTGATTAGATCCTCACAATCAATCGAATCTCAAACTCAATCCCCAATCCTCACAATCACTCCATATCCACAACAACAAAGATTCGAACTCGAAATTAATTAAAAAAAAATGGATCTCAGTTTTTCTCCTTTCTATGCTCGTATTTGTTCTTAAAATATATGCATAGAAAGAAGATCATCATAGATCTTAAACGAACAACAAAAGTAAACCTACCCGAGACCTGTTAAAAGAAGTGGTGTTTTTGTGATTTGAAGAACAGGATCAGACTAGCGTGTTTATTGTTCGGGGTTTCGTAACAAAAAGAAATCAAACGAAGGGTTGTGTTTGTTTTTCCTTGAGATAGTTTATTTTAGTTGCATAACTGCTCATTGGGTGAGGATGTAAAAAGGGATAAGGTGAATTTTGTTTTTGTGTTGTTTGTGTTTGAGAGATGAGATATTAGATCTTAGTCTTTGCTTAAAAAGCAGCTATAGGATTGAAAAGACAAACATACCCTTGTAGTTAACAGTCAACGAAAGTCAAAATAATGGCGTTAGCAAAAATGGACCAAACCCGTTACGGGTGTTTCAAAACCGTAGTGGATCCGGAACTTTTTAAACTTTTGGACCAAAATTGTTATACCCGGCAAACCACAAGGACCAAAAATGTACTTAACTCTAAATATAAATATAAGATTAAACAAACACCTTGTTAAGCCAAACAGTCCACCAACGCCTTCAAACCCTCCCCTGCTCTGACGAAACATCCAAAATGTCCGACGATACAATCGACCATACAAACTCACTTCCAGACGAATGCTTAGCCCTAATATTCAATTACTTAACAACCACCAATGACAGTAACAACTCATCACTCGTCTCTCACCGTTGGCTTAGAATCGAAGCTCAAACACGCACTCACCTCACTCTCGACGCCCAATCAAATCTCCAGCCCTTTATTCCGTCAATCTTCACCCGATTCAACTCACTCACTCAACTCGCTCTCCGTTGTGGCCTTAAAACGCCTAGCATAGACGACGATGGATTGAGGCTCATCACATCCCGCTGCCCTAATCTCACGCGCCTCAAGCTCCACGCGTGCAATTACATCACTTACGAAGGTATGGCTATTTTATCACAAAACTGTAAAAAGCTGAAGAAATTTTCATGTGTATATTGTAATTTTGGCGCCAAAGGTATAATCACCTTACTTAATAGCTGTTCTTCACTTGAGGAACTATCTGTTAAGTATTTAAGTAGTGGACATTTATCCGAACCATTGAGTATCGTTTCAAATAATTTGAAAACCTTGAAATTGATCGCATTATTTGGAGACTGGGACAGATTCTTGGAGATGATTGCGGTTTCGGGTAATTATTTAGTTAAAGTTTATTTGGATTATGTCAATGTAAGTGATATCGGTCTTTTTGCTTTATCCAAATGTTCTAGTTTACAAGTTTTACATCTTGAAGGGCTTCGGTATTGCTTAAATACTGTATTGATTTGTGTTGTTGAGCATTGTAAGTACTTAAAGAAGCTTTATATTGATGACCGTACGCGGAATACGATAGGAAATGAGGCTTTGATTGCTATTGCAAAATATTGTTTGAACCTTGAGGAGTTGGTTTTGATTGGGGTCGATGCTTGCTGTATTAGTTTGGAAGCGATTGCTGTAAGTTGTCGAAAATTGGAACGATTAGATCTTTGTTCAAGTAAGACCATAACTGATGTGGAGATATCATATATTGCTGAGAAATGTGCTGCATTGAAGAAGTTGTTAATTAAGAAGTGTTGTGTTTCTGATAAAGGGATTGAGGCTTTTGCGATGGGTTGCTCGACTTTGGTTGAGATTAGGGTAACAAAGTGTGCAAATGTGACTTATGAAGTTAAGGATCTGTTAAGAGCGAAAAGGGGGTCATTGGTGGTCAAACTGGATGCAGTTTAAAGCTGTGAATGCAACTATTGGTGATAGTTGAGTGCAAGAGCATGTAGTGTGGCTGTCTCTGAACCTGAGCACATATCTAGTAGCTCCAGGTAGTTAGACAATGGTGGCCTAGCATTGATTGAGAACTCACGAATCATCTCACTTTCTTGGACAACACTTGAATTGGTAAAAACTTGGTTCATTTTTTTTTAATCCCCATCTGAGTTTGGATCCTTATTAGGAAACAAAAATAGCATTCTTTTATGATAAGCTATGATATACTATTGTTAGTATTGGAATTATGGAATGTCTAGATTAGGTGGTAGAATTGCCCTTGTACGCTTAAACAACCTAAGTTTATGACCGAAGAGTTTTGGCTTTACTCTGAAAGGTCATTATAAGTATATGATTGTTTTATTCAAGTCTGAACCATTGTCTCAGATAGTCTTCATCACTGTTCAACTTGCTCCACCTAATAGAATTTTGTTGTTCAACCATCCACTATCGCAGACAGACCTGTCATCTTCAACCATCTGCCATTTTTATCACCATGTACTCCATACAAGGCTTCAACAATTGTCCGTAGGTTGATTATCTTTGGGTATGGTTTTCTATGGGGTTTATAAGCTTCTACTACCAGTTTGAGACCTTGGGTGTTTCCGACGGGTATACAACAATCTACGTTTTTTTGCTTCATTACCTTTCCTTGGATTTGGCCGGAGATCTGGGAATATAGCGTATGTCAGGTAGAGCAATTACGAAATACTTAGAGTAGTTTTTTGGGGTTCAACGATTCAGGGTCTATAAAAGGCATCCTTTTTCTAGGCTTAGAGCAAGACTGGAGTTGTCACAATTTCTATTTTATTACATAAAATGTTAGCTTTCGTGGCGATTTCACTATCATATACTGTAGTAGCATAAATGGCATCATTGTTTGTAGGCTTTTTTCATCAGTTTGTATGTTTCATCGCCTACATTTCGTCATCTTCATGATGGATTTTTCTTTACTTTGTTGATAAACTTCTATTTAACTGCTTTAAATTTCATCAAATTATCTAATGTAGTAGATGATCTAAATCTCAGTTAAATTATAGTACTTGTTTTACTTTGTTTAATGCAATATCTGATAAGCAAATTTGTTTGGTGGCTATAAAATAAAAATAAAAACTCTGGTGGCTCAAAAAGAAATCTTTAGATGTTCAAAGAGAAAAATAAATCTTTAAAAAAACCAGGAGAGGCTTTTTGTTGAATTATGTTTCAAAAGTACAATTCTTTGTTAAATAAATGAAATGAAAGATAAATTAATATACACTTTATTTATTTTTGAAAAAGCAAAGCTTCAAAGTTGAATTGCTTATCATTTAAATATTTAAATGACTAAGAATTAAAATGAAGGGTGTAAAAGTCATTGTGTTCTGAATTTCTGTATAAAGAATGTCAATGTAAAACTCGTGTAGACTTCTTTAACTTTTATATAGCTTTCATTAATAATATAAAGAAATGTAGGGTCTTATGTTAATATTTTAAAAAACTGAGTAGTAAGTAAAGAATTAGACAATTCTATGACAACCATTATTTCCCACTAGTTTATAACTTCAAATATGACACACACATCAAGACAATCTATAAGTCTATAACAAACCATGTTAATATATTAATTAAGTTTGAATATGAAGACCATTCTTAATCTTTATATTAGGCTGGTGTGAACTTAGGCAATGTTTAACAAATATTTAAATTTGGCAAAGTGGTTGATAAACACTAGATACAACAAAATCACTAGGAAATTAAATAAAGAACCAATGAACAGGGAAGATTTGTTTGCTGAGAAAAGAAGTTTCCAAAATTTTCGGAGGTCGAATCGATATCAACCAAAAGTCTGCCCGTCGTCGTAGTTCTTCAGGTATACTCTTATTCTCATATTTTGCAGTTCATCTGTTGCAAGTTTCATTTTTGTCCTGTTCTATGTCGTTTTGGATCAATTTAGCTGTTTGACGCGCTATGAACTGATATTTCGGTTAGTTAAACACATGTTATTGTAAGTTTTGTTAGTCTTAGCATGCTTTCATACTTGATTCTTTAAAGAAATCAAATTAGACTTCATGTTGTTTGCAAATGTATTAATATATTTGCTGAAAATTTTGTTGGTGAATTGTAGTAGTTATGTGTAAATAATTATCAAAAAGTTACTTATCTACACAGGTGCAATGGAGATACCATTGTTAGAGTTGTTTCTCAAAAACATTTCTAGTTTTCTTCGTCTGTCATGCAAAGATAACACATCTTTTGATATTGTTGAACAATACTACATCAAGATTGAAGAACTTCTAAAGTTAATTAAGCCAGTACTTGAGTCTGTTATCGATGTTGAGGTGGCTTCACACGAATCACTGCAGAAGGAATTTGCAGACATGAGTCAGTCTGTCGATAACCTCAGGAAGGTTCTTGAAGATTGTCATCCATTGATGAGTAAAGTTTACTTTGTATGTTTTAACTTCTGAGGACCCTCACTTCCATTGTTTTCAAAATGATGATTTTGGTGCAGAATTCTCTTGACTTAGTAGATCTTACTAGCTCTTTGTTGTATTTTAAAGGTTTTGAAGGTTGAATCGTTGTTTGCAAAGATTCATACACATGGCCTAAACATTCTTGATCTGCTACAATCATGTGAAGGACTTCCGGTTGAACCAAGTTCTCCATCACTCAAGGTACCTACATAATTTCTAATACATATTCTGCTTGTTGCGTTTTAAAACCACAGATAAGCAGTTTAAGGGTGTTTGGGATTACTTATCCAAACTGCTTATCTGATCATTTGTGAGTGAAATACGTTGTTTTGAATCAGCACTTTATAGTTTCTTTTTCCAAACTGCTTATTTTGAATTAGAACACTTCTTTTTATTACATGTAACAAAACTGATAACAACATTGTATGCAGAAAATAAAACATATGGGACATGAAAAGCCATTAGATATTGTCTCAAGAGCTATAATGGATGAAGACCATAGCTCAGATATCACGTCGCAAATTGCTGATTTGTTGAGCTTAAGTTCAAATCAAGAACTTCTAATCGAGTTGGTTGCCCTCGAAACCATAAAAGAAAGTGCTGAACAAGCAGAGTATATTGAGGAAATGATTTCACTTGTTACCCACTTGCACGACCGCTTTATCGAAATGAAACAATTACAGAATAACAACAGTGTACCAATACCTCCTGACTTATGTTGTCCGCTATCCCTTGAACTCATGACAGATCCTGTAATCGTATCTAGTGGACAAACATATGAACGTGAGTATATCACTAACTGGATTAATCTTGGCCTTACTATATGCCCTAAAACAATGCAAATCTTTGTTCATACTAATCTTACTCCTAATTACGCCGTTAGAGCACTTATTGCAAATTGGTGTGAATCCAATAATGTTAAGCTCCCAGACCCCGTGAAAGCTTCTTTGGTTCATCAAGTTGTCACATCTTTTAAAGATGAGTCTTCACCACAGGCGCTAACCACAACTACTGATGCTTCAGAAGAGGTGTCAACACAGGCTCAGCCAACTATTAGAAATGTAAGTATGTCTAGATCTCAAGCATTTAGATCAACCAGAGTTTGTTCTGTTATTGAAGCTAGAGTAAAAGAGCTAGTTGAAGACTTAAATAGCACTTCACTTGAAGTAGTAAAGAACGCTACTAGTGAACTCAGGTTACTTGCTCGAGACAAAAAGGATATTAGAAATGTCATAGTAGATTGTGGCGCAATCCCTTTTTTAACCACCCTTCTTTATTCACCCAACCAATATATCCAAGAAAATTCTGTTACAGCCCTTCTCAATATATCAATAAACGATATCAACAAAATCAGTATAGGTAATGCTAATCCAATAGAACCTCTTATTCATGTCCTCAAAACCGGAAGCCCAGAGGCTAAAGAAAATTCAGCAGCAACACTTTATAGTCTTGCGTTTACCGAAGAATACAAGATAAAAATTGGAAGGTCTGGAGCTATTGAGCCTTTAGTTGATTTATTAAGAAAAGGGACTCCACGTGGGAAAAAAGATGCAGCAACAGCTTTATATAATCTGTCAACATTTAAAGAAAATCAGGCACGTATAGTGGAGGCTGGTGCTGTTAGGTTATTAGTAGAGTTAATGGATCCTGCAGTCGGGATGATTGATAAAGCGGTTGCGATTTTGTCAATTCTTGCTACAATTCCCGAGGGGAGAGCAGAAATCGGTCAGGAGGGATGCGTACCAATGCTTGTTGAAGTTGTTGAATTGGGTTCGGCTCGAGAAAAGGAGAATGCTGCTGCAGGTCTTTTGCAATTGTGTACTAATAGTATTAAATTTTGCAATATGGTGTTACGTGAAGGGGCTGTTCCACCGTTGGTGATATTAGCACAGTCCGGTACTCCACGAGCTAAGGAAAAGGTGTGTCCCTTAGTTATTTGTATACAACAAAAATATAAATGTGTTGAAAGTATTGTACAGATCAACCTGCTTTCTTCTACCACTTTGTGTTTAAGTTTGATAGATAATTTTTTTTCTTTTTCTTTTTTTTTTTTTTTTTTTTTTTTTTGTTCCTTCAGGCTCAATCACTGCTTAGGTACTTCAGAGAACATCGCCAAGGCAATGTACTGCACAAACCCTATCCATTACCAAAAGGGCACGTTCACGAGTAAAAGGCCTAGATATGACGGTAGTTTCCAAATAAAGATGTATCACTAAGATTGAATCTCCCAACATTGTATATTTGTATCTATGAATTATGGCTTAACAAATAACATGAAAGGCTCACAAGGTTGCTTCACCATCAGAATTAAGACTTAGTAATGAGGGAATTGTGTTGGTATTGAGGCGATATATGCCTGTTTTCATGTAAGTTTTGTATACAGGATTATAACTAAACTCGTGAATATGTTGATTTTGCAAAGTTTATACATACTTTCCGAAGTTATGATTATTAGTTTCTAGGATTTTTCTTTTGATTGTAAAGTTGCTCAAGAAAATATACCATACTTACCATTTTGTACTTTAATAATTACTGTACCTACAATTAGTTTTTCTTGATAACCATTATTTATGACCTTTTACTCGACTAATTTACGGGGTTTGTACCTACAATTAGTTAAAGTGTTAAACAAAATTACCCGAGGTTTCCTTGCTTTGTTATTATATTAAGATGCATTATAGATCAATCAGTAACTATGAATTATGTTAAATCATTTACCAACTACATATATTATAGTTTTTCAACGCATGTATGATAATTATATACTAGAAAACAATTATTTATCCCACATGGAGAAGATATATAATCGATGTGAGGCAGCTATATAATAATTATTATTTACATGTTTCAACTTAAAGTTAAGAAAAATAGTTAAAACTTGACTAAAAATCCGTTTTTTGGTAATCACAATTTGCTTTGTTTCAATTTGACTTAAAAGGCCAACAATTTTATGAGTATTGATTGTCATATTTAACTGATTAATTGGTGAGACATTCTTGCGAGAACTATTTTATCTGCGAGAACTGAAAGACTCATAAAAAACATACATGTACGTCTTCAATAATTGTATTTTTGCACATATATTCTAGAAACAACATATATGTTTAAAAAAAACATAGTTGTTCTAAAGAATTTGATAAGAAATTAGAAATACAAAATTTTTATTTGAAGGTGTGCATGTATGTTCTTATAAGGCGTGCAACAACAATATTGCGGCCGTGTGTAAGGTTTTTGTGAAAAAAGAGGATGAGTTCATGATGATATTGAAGAACATAGGTGGATGCTTACGATTATTGATGATTTGCATGTATTTTTATTTTATTTTAAAAGACGTGCATGTATGTTTTTCGTGGTTCTCTCAGTTCTCGCAGATAAGATGGTTCTCTCAAGAAAATCCCCCTGCTTAATTATATGAGCATTTATCATATTTAACTCGTTAAACATTTGTTTTTGGCACATCGCGTGCATACTTCAGTCATATCCAAAAGTGGGTTTCTTAATTTAACTTCAACTAAACCATATGCAGATGAAAAATTAGTCCTAAACACGTAGCTCAAAATTTTATGAGCATTGATTGTCATATTTAACTGGTATGCTTAATTGTATGATATTATTCTGTTAATGACAATTGAGGAGCTCGCTGCTTAACAAACTAATAAACTAGCAATGTTTCAGTTAAGACACAAAGTTATTTACATTTTTAAGCATTTCTATCATTTCCAAAATTTATACCTTTGATTTCTTTGTGCCTGGCCCGATTCGTAATGTTGGCAGGGATGGCAACAGGTCGGGAATGTCGGGGATTGCATTTCCCATACTCGTCCCCGTTTCCCACTCCCCATCGCCATTCCCGCCCTCATTCCCGCCAGGGAATTATTTTACATCTCATCCCCAACGGGGTCAGAGATTCCCGTAGGAATTCAAAGATTTTTCACTCTTAATGAAATAAAATAAAAATTTACATAAACTCATCAAAAATATAAAAAGTTGATGCATATAGTGTCTCAACCGGACATGGTACATGATTAGATCAATTACAATGTAAATTCAACTTTAAAGCATCGTCAATATTGAAAATCACATATAATATAAAAACAATGTGCATTGTATGTATGTATTCAGACTAAACATTGATCGAGTAATATGGAGTTAGTGCTTGTACTTTTAAAAAGTATTGGCTTATATAAATATTACATATGCATGTCAATACTCAATACTAACAACTCATAGACATATACATATACAAGTAAATCTAGTATGGGTATACATATAATTTTATTATTTATACATTAAAAAGTTTGGGGTCCGGTTTGGGTTCGAGGATTTATGCTATCCCCGTCCCCTCCCCATCGCTGGTTTGGTAATTCGGGGACTCCCCCGTCAACTCGAAAATTTCCTGATTAATTTGGAAATTCCCTGGTTAAATCGGGTTTTGGGAACGAGTCCTCATCGGGTACGATTTTTTGCCATCCCTAATTGTCACCCCTATAAACAGCTGTAAAACTTCCGTTTATAATCTAAACATGGTATGTGGGACAAATGATGGGGTGGAGTTGCTTTTACGCTTTTGGTTTGATCCATGCATGTGACGGGCGAATTGAATTGGTTAGAAGAATAGATAGCATATCTTTCATTTTGATTCTAGTAACTAGGTTCACATACTTTCACAAACGGAGTGATTTGACATAAGTCATTAAAGTTCGATCTACTTGTTTGATTTTCTCTAAATAAAAACGTCACAAACTACAAAATAACAATAAACGTTGTTAATGATAATAGTATTTATAAATAATAACATATGTGTTGTTTATCTTTTAAAGAAATTATATAAAGTTCAGAAAGTACAAATTACAACAATACCTACATATCAATTACTAATGCATAGTTTGTTCAAAAAAAAAAAAAAAAAAAAAAAAAATTACTAATGCATAGGGATAGAACCATGATATTGACGGACCGCATTAAAAAAATAAACTAAATGCATTTAAGAAAAAATAAAGTTTTTTTTTTTTACAAACATTAATACTACATCACGAAAATTCATGAATGTCTCGTGACTTTCCGCGACCTATCTTGATTTCGTTCATGTGCACTTATAAAGTTATAATTATGACCTACTTTCTTTGGTATCTTGAATGAAAGACATCCAGGATTCATAAGACCGTAAATGAACAGAACGTTCAATGAACAATTCATAAATCGTTGGGTAAAAAATTATTTGTGTTCATTTATTTGGTCGGTTAAAATTAAACGAACGAATATAAAAAAGGCTCCGTCCGTGTTCGTTTGTTCGTTTACGGCCTATGCAGACGTAAATGGACGCGTAGACATATACGTAAAAGAGATCGTCATTTCTCCTGCTTCTATATATTAATTGGTAGTGTAAAACTTATGATTTTCAAAGTATAACATGCACTAGTTTTATAAGAAATGGTAAAAGTCTCACAAATTATCGGTAAAAAACATAAAGTGCAATGCAAGCAATTGGTAGACCAACACCGTGAGATGTTCCCACCTCCAAATACATGCATCGTGGTCATATCGGACATCAAGAAAAGGCACTCCTCATGGTACCTTTTATTCCTCAAAAACCTAAGTGACAAAAACAAAAATGACAAAGTGACAAAGATGGAAGAAACCTTGCGAAGTTGTGAATAAATAAATCAACCATTTCCTACTAAAGTTATAAGAGGATTGACTCTAGCTAGTAAATTCGAAGGTATGTGACCTGACTTTATGACATAACAATCAATCATGTGTGACTTAGCATTAAAAACTTTGTGATTATCATCACTAAAATGTGAGAAGTCTCAAGCTGAATTTGTGCTTGGTGCAAACAATTTTGATGTGATCTCATCAACTTTCGATCCCAATAGAGAAGAGCTTTACTTAGTGTGTCTGTGTGGTGGTAAATTCAAATCTCGTAATTTGTCATCAAAAAAATCAAAAACCATGACTAAAAAAAAAAAAAAAAAAAAAAAAAAAAAAAAAAAAACCTCTATAAAGTAAGTAGCTATAACACTAATTAAGAGCTTTTTCCATCGCTTAACTTTCGAGAAAAATATGAACATAGTAACAACGACGACCCTTATCGACATAGGAAATTCCACATATTTGATAATTTATTGTTCAAATTTCGTTTTCATATCTTGATTAAATGTGGTATGCTTTGATGTGTAAGACAAGTGAAAGCGTATGAACGGGCTTATTGGCATAATCATTTTCTTTAGTTTTCTACAAAGGATGTATTGTTAGCTAGAAAAAAACTGTTTTGACTAATTAATTCGTGTCTTCATTCTTTCATGGTTTATTAAGCTATTAACTAGCAACAATAGCATTTTGATGTCCCGTTGTGGTTCGTATACTTCAGGAAATATGAGTAAATATAAAAAAAAAAAAAAATTAATAAAGTATTCTGATATGCATTTTTCGATGTATTGTGATACTAAAAAGCTTGAGATATGACACTATTTTTAACTTGATAACACAACAAAATGTGCGTATTGAAATATTTATGAAAATTTGTTATATTTATTGATATTTTTTTAAAGTTTACGTACCAAAATAGAATATTAAAGAAATTTTTTTCTATTTTTATTGCAAACACTTCTTTCATTGCTTAGGTTTATTTAGTCTCACACTCAAAGTGAACAATAAAAGCACTAATTTGTGATTCCTCACTCTAAACATTATTTGTCGTCACTAATATCATAAACTACTCAATAGTTATATAGATCAGACAATTTAATACTAAATACATTCGTTAAGAAACATCGATAATATAGGAGATTGAAGATAAGAAAAAGCATATATAGAAAGTAGATTAATTAAGGGCACTTGGATTTGCCCTTGGAGTTCTTCAAATCACGGTAGCATGGACACTCTGCCTTATCAGCGTACGGACTAGAAGGAACGCAACCTTGGCATTTCCCGCAACATATCCCACAATATTTCAAACATCGTTCTTTATAGCCAGCATTTCCGCACCTCTTTCCACACTTGTCATCACAACCCAACGTACCTAAACAAACAAAGTTTAAAAAAAATATAAATTAAAAAAAAAAAAAAAAAATGTTCATACATTTTATGATTTTAAACGAATAAAATGAAACGGATGAATTTGATTACGTACTCAGCGGAGAAGCGGCCGGGCTATCTGTGATGATGGCCGTGGTCGAGGAGACGAAGAGAAGAGTGGCGATTAACAAAATTGCAAAGGGAAGATTTTTCATTTTGCTGAATTATGTATTATGGAATGATTTATGTGTAATGTGTAAGTGTGTAACCTGATATTTATAGTAGTAGAGTGGCATGTGAACATGACCCATGAGGTCGATCATGAGGATATATGAAATTCTCACATGGATCTTTTAATTAAATAGCGTACTATCTAACTACTCTAGGGTCCTTTTTTTTACCATTAATTATTTCTTTAATTATTGTATTTAATACGGACTACGGAGTATTATATACACTTGTACTTTTCATGTTAATTTGGTTCAGAAACATTAAAGTAGTTTAAAGTTTAAACGGCGTATTTCATTCGCAAGTGTAAGTGTGAATGCTGATTTGTAATACATGCATGAAGCATATTCGTATATCACCCGAGATAACATCCTAACTCGGTTATTATCAACTAGCAGGGTTCTCGCGCGATACAGTTGCAGGCACTCTGTAATTTAATTTTTTTGTCTAATAATTTATTTTATTTGTACATTTTTTGGCAATAGCTTTGCTGATTAGTTTTTTATGGCAAACGTTTGATGCTTAATTTGTATTATTTTATTTATTTATTTATTTATTATTATTATTATTATTATTATTATTATTATTATTATTTTTGTTTATTAATTTGCTTGGTTTTTACAATATGTGAACATATTTTAGTTTATTATGTTTTTTTTTACAATAAGTTTATGGATATCAAAAATTTCGTTTAGCTCGTGTCCGTTCGGGCTCGAAGCCGTTTGACCCGTGCCCGTTTGGGCTCGAGCCCATTTGGCTCATTGCCCGTTCGGGCTTGAATATTTGTATAATATGCTTTATTATTTGTATTAGTGACATTTAATGCATGAATTGTATTTAAGTTGGTTGTACAATATGCTTGATAATTTATATTTTTTATGTAAAATGTGTTTTAATAAGTGCATTAATTGTATTTATTGACAAGTTAATTAATTGTATTTAATGTACATAATGATTTATTTATTGTATTTAATGTTAGTATTAATTGTATGTTAAATTTAAATATGAGAGGAATTTTTATAAGTAACATTTGTTGTTGTACTTATAGCTTTATAAGTTGTATTGCTTAATTTTAAGTATTTCTATTAATAGTAAGCCTTCATGCTTTATAATATAGTATGATACTCCCTCCGTCTCAAAATTATTGTCTAGTTTGAATTTTCAAAGTCAAACATATTCAACTTTGACCATAAATATATATTTTTTATTATATAATACTTGATGAAAAATTATACCATTGAAAAATACACTTAAAACCTAATCCATTTATATATTTTGCATCAAATATTATATAACAACCACAAAAATATTTAAGGTCAAAGTTGAAGAATAAAGACTAAAAAAGTCAATAGTGGACAATAAATTTGAGACGAAGGGAGTATATACTAAAAGGCAGAAATGTTTACTGCTACAGTGAACGCTACAGTAACTTTTTTTTTAGTACTAACGATCGTTAGCTATTTAACGGCTGTTAACAAACGACCGTTATCTTTAACATTTTAAAAAAAATTTGTACGCACTTTGTCTTTCATCTCAACGGTTCATTGCAAATTTATTCATCACTTAATTTACATAAATGGTCCTTCATGTTATACATCAATTGCAAATTCAGTCCTGTTTGTACAGTACTAACAGGCGTTAGTTATTTAACGGCTGTTAACTAACGACCGTTACTTTAACATTTAAAAAAAATTACGCACTTTGTCCTTCATCTCAACGGTTTATTGCAAATTTAATCCTCACATAATTTACATAAATAGTCCTTTATGTTATACATCAATTGTAAAGTCAGTCCTAGGTAACTAACTTCACGTTAAGTAGCTAACGGCAACAAAAGAATTCCGCAGCAACGCGCGGGATGCAAAACTAGTTTGACTTCTAAGTTCTAAAATATTAATTAATACGTACAAATACGTTAACGAAAAAAAGTATAAATTAACAAGGCTCATAACCTAAAATCCATATACAATAGTATTTGTTTGATCGCTCCCCTATATTGTCTCTTTGTAACACATTTGATTCTGGTTGTAAAAGAAACCGCATACTCATGATATAGTGTAAGCGTTTTTATTTGATGAAAATATATTGCTGATCGATATTCATAGAACATGCATGCATACATTTACTCACTTCATCTTCGTTTGATAGATTAGAAAATGGATAAACAAGTTCAAGTTAAAAGCATAGGATAAACCTTCAATTCCCTTACGGGGATATGATGCATATTTTATAAAGTAGACAAGTTACCTATTTTTCTTTGTAAAAAAAGGTAGGGACAGGGACTGAACTATATCAAAAGCTTACTGCAGGGACTGAACTGTACATTTTGTAAACTTTTTTCAAATAGAATGTAAGCAATTACCTACATTTAAATGTAGGCATCATTTCCCCTTCACGTCTTCGTTTGATTTCGAAAACCTTAAAAGATAGGATAATAATAAAAATAAGAGTAATAAAATTAGTAGGTACACGGTACACATATCCGGGTCCATTTATAGTAAAATATTGTCATACATCATATAAATGCAATTCGAAATTAAACATTTTTACACATTGTAAGAGTCATTAACAACTTTTGCCGAAAGGGACGTGAATTCAGGGATATTTTCTGTTATCAAGTAATACTAATTAAAGGGCATGAGAAAGGGAAATTGACGGATAATAATAATTTGTGCTCATATCAAATTTACTTCGAAGCATACATAATTCAGCGATATTCAATATGATGGTGCTCTTCAATAGCTAATTGCTCAGAGATCAAATATAATCTTTAATATTGAAACGAAATAAGGCTAACATAACATTTAACAATCAACCATATAAGTCAACATGTATTAAATTTTGTCTTGTCTTTTAAAAGTATAATTAATTTTAAATTTAAAAGCCCAACAATCCTTCATGTGAATAAATAATACGCATTTAAGATGATCTTATTTTGGGAAACAACTCCTTAAATAAGAATGAATGAATGGAAATAAATAGATGATGAGGAAAGAGTGTAATATGAAATTTTGATTAATGCGGCAATGAAATGTACTACATAGAAATTTACTAGATCTTATTAGTTGTGGATAGAACTACTTGTCAAAGTCTTTTTGTGATTTACAAGACGTATACTCGTGCAAAACGATGATGTATATAGGGATGGCAATGGGCAAGAAAAAACCCACAACCCGCGGGTACCCGCCATAAATGGGTGAGTAAACGCGTCAATATTCACCCACGGGTGGGTCGTGGGTGAAAATCTTTACCCATCAGTGGGTAGCGGGTGGGTGACGGTTAAGTCATACCCATCGCGGGTAAACCCATGACACCCATTTAAAATACCCACGGGTATACCTGTCAAAATACCCGTAGGTGTACCCATAAACCCATGTTAAAATTAATTATACTAATTAAAATATTTATGATGTTGCATGTATACATTTATCAGTTGCTACCAAGTCTAAAAAAATACATTAACCTAAAAGTTTGTTTGAGTTACAAGACTAAAAAGAGAGTATGAAAGATCAAATAATCAAAGTTATATTTGGTAAATTGATTGGTTTCTTATTACGCAGTTTCATAGTTAATTTTCATATCATCGTTTTGTAATTTTGTTGCATAACACTAACCCATGGGTTTACCCATGGGCAACAAATACCCACGGGTAAGGGCATGGGTATAAATTTGTACCCATTGGTGGGTGACGGGTGGGTGATGGGTGAGAAAAAAACTACGTGGGTGGGTGACGGGTTAGAGGTACCCGTGCCCATTGCCCACGGGTGCCATCCGTAGATGTATAGCATCAATGCAATTATATTTGTGCAATCATGATTCTGTTTCGACCTTTGATGCAAAACATGTATTTTAAAATACAAAGTGTGTGTTTTTTAAAATTAATATAATGTGGTGTTTTTGAAAAGTTGACAATTAAGGTTTATTAAAAAATACTTATGGTAATCTAGACAAATTATATTAATTTAAGATTTTAAAATTTTTTAAAAAAAATATTCACTTTTATAAGTAGTGTAGATATTTGAGTTTATCTATTAATATATAAATTGTTTTGCTAAAGAAAAAATCACCAAAGTGGTGTTGTTTTATTTAAAATACTTTTTAAAGCCTCTTAATCTAATGCATTCAAACATCGATATACATTTGGATAATTAAATGCGTTTTTTTTTTTTTTTTTTTTTTTTTTTTTTTTTTTTTTTTCTTCGTTCAGATGCAGCTAGAGGCCCAAACTTCTTACCTTAAAAGATGTGGAAGAAATGTCTTAATTTTTATCATTAATTATTTCTTTAGTTTTTGTATTTAATACGGAGTGTTATATACGCTTGTACTTTTCATGATATTTGGTTCAGAAACAGTAAAGTAGTTGAAACGGTATTTCATTCGCAAGATATAAAAGTGCAAGTGTGGATGCTGATTTGTGATACATGCATGAAGCATATTCGTATATCACCAGAGATAACATTGTAACTCGGTGTTGATACAAAAGTTGGGTGTTCCTGATTATGGGCTCTTGCTCTTGTACCAATTCGCTTTTTAGTACTTGTAACCCGCGCACTAAGAAAATAAACAACACCGTTAGGCTTATCGTGGGATTGTCTCTCACGATTAGACTCCGGCGTGAGAGTAAGTAATCGATTTAGGGTTCTCGTAAAGAGTTTAGGGTTTGTGTATCGTACCTTGAATGAGAGTTATGTCATTCCTTATATAGGCGCAGAATTCTTGTAGGGTTCGTGCTCCTTACGTTTCGCACCCATGGTGCTTATCCGGGTAAGGATATCTATTCCATAGATAGATGATCCTTATCTATACCGTGTATAGTTTATTTGGGTTTGGGCTTACGTGAGCCTGTTCCCCTTATTGATGTGGCCCAAGTTACAATAGCCCACGCATGGTGGTTTTGGGCCTTAGTAATGTTTATCATTTGGGCTCGTGGCCCATATATAGACTATACGTCATCATGTCCCCCCAGTCTAGTGTGCGCGGCTCGTAGCCGCGGATGCTAGACTAATCTTAACAGCGGTAAGCGTGGCGGGAGAACATTGAAATATTGCCGCCCATTTTTGAGTGCAATGCACCTAGTCATAGATATGTCAAAGAAATACCTCGAAAATCGGGGGTTGTGTCCACGTGTCCCTCGTAAATCGGGAAAAAGTGCATGTACCGCTTCGGTTCTAGCCACACGTTTTTGTGAGTGGGATCCACGTAGACATCATCTAGGGTTTTGTTACTCCCTATATAATAGTCACCGCCCCCATTTTTACAAAAACACACAGTAAAAACACACACTCACCCTTGCTCACTTTTTTAAAAGCGTATTTTTGCAAAGAAAATACTCGTTTCATTAGGTAATTTTTGTGTGCGTGTCTCAGTGAATTAATGAAAATGGTTGCTCAGTTAGAGGACTTTCGCTCTGCGATGACGGAGAATGATGTTACTCAGTTTACATCTGACTACTTCATTCCTCTGGATGTGCGTCCAGAGGCTCCGGATGTTGACGCGTGTATAGCCGATTTCCCCGAAGGGAAAATAGGATTATACACGCGCTTCTTCGAGTACGCGAATTACCGCGTACCAATATCTATCTTTCTGAGTGATTTGCTCAACCACTATCGCCTCCACATTTCACAGCTGCACTGTATAGGTGCGGCTAAGGTGTCGAATTTTGAAGTAAACTGCCGTTTACTTGCGATAGAGCCGACCATAGCCTTGTTCCGTGTCTTCTACCACACAACGTGGTCAAATGGATGGGTGTCTTTCGCGAAGCGCCCGTGGGTGCTTCAGTGTTACACTGAGAAGGTAGACTCCCTTAGACATTGGAGGGAGCATTTTTTCTGGGTTGATGACGTGGTTTTTCCATCGCCCTTTGAGTTTTATACCCAGGATACTTTGCCAAGGGATGGGCGCCCCGCACCCTGTTTCTATAGGCTGACCGATGCGCAGACTCTTGATGCCAACCGCATACCCATTAACCCTTATCCGGAGGAGTTTTTGGTGCACATGGGGTTGAGTCGCAATTACTTCGGCGCTGCTGACGAGGTGCCAACCTTTATAAATAAGGAAGGCGGGGGTGGGTGTTCGTCCCTTTTACTTCAAATATGTAAGTCTTATTATATGCGCACCTTTAATAACTAATCCTTTCTTCTTTGTTATTTGTTTATGTGCGTAGAGATGGATCTGTTCGTCGTTGTTAAGCTGGAGAGACCGAAGCAGGTGACTGTGGGAGTGCGCCTTCTGAGGGAGGGTGAGCAGCCACTTCTAGAGGCGACCGAGGGTCATTTGACAGTGCTGCCGGATGTTGGCCCGGAAAATACGCCGCCGCTCCAAGTGACGCCTGTTCAGAGCGTGGCACCAGATGTGGAGATGGCGCAGGAGGAGGAGGCGCGCGCTGAATCATCTGACAGCGTGGAGATCCTGAAGCCTGAGGAGGTGCTGAAGGAGGAGGTGGCGCAGAATCTTAAGCGCAAAGGGGAGGCCGGGAGCAGTGGCACCAAGAAGAGACGACGCTACCTTATTGGGGATGCGGAGTCGTCCGCGGAGGAGGAGACATCCGCTCCTGGTGCGGATAAGAAGGCTGCAGAGGCCTCTCCATTTCTGTAAGTATCTGCGTTTCTATTATGTTTCTTGTATATTACTTGACGTAATATGTGCTAACTATCTTCTTCATGTATTGTAGGGATGATGCCACGAAGAATGATGGAGTTTTCGTGGATGTGGTTTCCTCTCCGCAGAATGAAAACAAGGAGGGGAAAACCAAGGTTGACGAGGGTGTAGAGGCGCAGCAACTGATGGATGAGTTGGCTGTGACTGCTGCGCGTCAGGCTGAGCTGGTGGCTCAGTTGAAGAAGTACGTCGGCGAGAGCAGTACTCTTGCCCAGAAGGATGAGGAGATAGCTAAGCTCAGTGTGCAGCTGGCGGAAGCGCAGGCGGAGTTGGAGTCCTCCAGGGTGTACACTGAAAAGGTCACCCATGAGAAGTTGTCCGCACTGGCTGAGGTGGAGCAGGCTCGCGGGCAGCTTCATCATTATAAGTCTGACATGACTTGGGCTGTGAGGTTCTTGGAGGAGAAGAAGGTGGAGCACTATGCTAGTATCACCAAGTTCAAGGAGAGTATAGAGAAGATCATCCAGGCTCAGGAGAACAAGCTGCGCGGCCTGAGCATCGAGTACGATGAGGAGTTATACCCTCATTTGATGTCGACCATTGCTGAGCGCAGTTACTTCCTTTTTTAGTCTTCTTCTTTATAATATTTTGTTGCTATGCCTTTTTTTAACACAAATTGTCTTTGTTGATGTAGGTGGTTGATTAGTCACGGGCTGCGCCTGGCAGCTATGGGCACTCTGGAGTCCCAAGAGGCGTTGGACGCCTTTGGGATGGTGGTTCACTGTGCGGTGGCGCGTGGGAAGTCGCAGGCTATGGAGGATCTCCATGAGGCCAAGCTTCTGAGCAAGGACTTGGCAGAGGTCCCTGGTTATACTGCGGCTGCATACGATGAGTTGATGCAGGCTATGGCGGGGTTGAAGGTCCTCGAGTTGCCGCACATTGGAAGGTTGGAGCGCGACCAGGACAACCCCATAGATGTACTTATGGCGGGGTTGACTTTGGAGCGTCACCTTTTGGAGGATGCAGAGGCGCAACCAGATTACTTCTTGAAACCTGATGTGTCGCAGCTGCAGGTCCCTGTATTCGCGCAGCCTCGCCACATCCTCAACCCGTTTGCTCTTGAAAGGGAGATTCCCTTGAAAGAGGTTCTAGAGCGTCACGCGCAGAGGGCTGCCCAGAAGAAGGGCATTCAGGGCAAGGCAGTGTTGTGTGGCGTGGGTGCTGCACACATCCCCATGTCTGATGGGGTTTATGTGAGTGTTCCTACCGTATCTCCCAAGGACGCTTTGATTCTGAGAAAGCTTCAGGAGGCGGGGAGTTCTGCTGCTCCGGATGATAGCCCTGAGCATCGCCATAGCGTGTAGGCTATTTTTGTATATGTATTGTGTAAATAATGAAGTGTATCTTTTCTTGTAATTTTGTGTAAAAATGTCGAAAAAGATACCTTTTTGTTAATTAAGTGCGTGACTTAAAAAATATACTTGCATTGTTTGCTAAGTTTTTTCGTTTGACCAAGTGTCTTGGCTCGTTAAGTGCGTGACTTTAAGAAATATACTTGCATTGTTTGCTAAGTTTTATTGTTTGACCAAGTGTCTTGGCTCGTTATTTGCTAAGCTTGTACGGTGTACTTAATATTTGTGCACCCGTCGTGGGATGCGCACGTAAAACTTACCTCGACATCTCAAAAGTAAGGCGCTTAGCAAGGATGCGTGATCCAATGTTGATGGGTTTGCAACCCTCTTACTCAACGAGTGAATTAGTAGGTTTACTCATCCTTTATGCCTTCGTGGGTCTTAATTAGTGCATGCACGCCATGTAGGCAAAGATATAAGATAACAATATTGACATATATAAGTATGTACGCAATAAAGTGAAATACGCTATGGAGTTAGCTAGAAACCATAACATTTTATTGATACTTGCAAGTTTTTTGAAAAAATAAAAATACAATTCCTAGGAAAGAAAAGAAAAAATAAACACTTATTGGGCACCTCTTAGGATGCAAAGGTGTCTGTGTAATTGCCGTAGCCTAAAAGTAACATCTTTTAAGGTTGCAGAGGTTCCAAGTGCGCGCTAAGTCGTAACCTTCCATATCGCGCAGTCTGTATGCACCGTTGCCGAGTGCATCTGTGACCTCGTAAGGTCCTTCCCATTTTGGTCCGAGCTTGCCTGTGTCTTCTGTGTGGCTCGCATCGTTGGCGCGGTATACAAAGTCTCCTGGCCTGAATGAGGTGTGTTTGACCTTTGCATCATAATACTTCTTCATTTTTGCCTTAGCCTTTGCTTCGCGTATAGCTGCGCGTTCACGCCTTTCTTTCAGTAAGTCCAAGTCTATGCGTCGCTCCTCGTCATTTGTTGTGACGTTGACCTCTGCTGTTCGTATAGTTGGCATTCATATCTCAGCTGGTATGACGGCTTCTGTTCCATAGACGAGGGAGAATGGCGTGTCGCCAGTACTGGTTTTGATTGTTGTGCGATGCGCCCATAAGACATGCGAGAGCTCGTCCACCCGCCTTCCTTTGTGTCTGTCAAGGCGCGCTTTTATTCTTTCCCCTAGACTGCGGTTTGCGCGCTCAACTAGGCCATTGGTTTGTGGGTGTTTTACTGAATCGAAGTGTTGCATGATGTTCAATTGCGCGCACCAATCTTTGAATGGGTTATCACAGAATTGTTTTCCGTTGTCTGATATAATCTCTCCCGGTAGTCCGAAGCGACAGACAATGTTGTCCCAGACAAAGCGTTTGACTTGGTTTCCTGTGATGCTCACCACCGCCTTTGCTTCAATCCACTTCGTAAAGTAGTCTATGGCTACGATGAGGAACTTTACTCCTCCTGCTGCTACTGGAAAGGGTCCTGCGATGTCAATGCCCCATTTGTAAAATGGCCATGGTGAGGTAATTGGTGTTAGCTCTTGTTGTGGTCGGCGCGGGATTGGCCTATGTACTTGGCAATTGCTGCATTTCTTTATCAGATCGCGTGCGTCGCGATGCATGGTTGGCCAATAATACCCTGACCTTAGAGCGCTTGCCACCACAGATCGCGGCCCTGAGTGCATACTACATGATCCAGCGTGGATTTCTCGGAGTACGTAGTCTGCTTGAAGAGGTCAAACACATCTGAGCCAGGGTTGTAAGAAAGAGCGTCGATAGAGTATGTTGTCTCGTAGTTCAAATCGTTGCGTTGTGCGCCGCACTCTTCGAGCGTCCTTATGGTCTTGTGGTAAAGTTCCCTTGCTAATAAATTCAATGATAGGTGTCATCCATGTAGGATCTTGTTCTTCTATCACTGCGGATATCTCCATTTCCAAGATTGACTTGTTTTTTAGGGTTTCCACCAATACCTGTTTTGAGAGGTGCGCGAAGCTTGTGGATGCGATCTTGCTGAGCGCATCAGCCTTCCTGTTATCTCCTCTAGGCACCTGTTTTATTGTGAACCTGTCAAAGTTTTTAATTAAGGACTTGGTCTTTTCCAGGTATTGAATCATGTGTTCATCCTTGGCTTCATATTCACCTAGCACATGGTTAGCGACTAGCCGAGAATCTACATTCGCTTCCAGGTTTCGTACACCCATTTGGATTGCGATGCGTAGTCCAGCTAGTAGGGCTTCGTATTCTGCCTCATTGTTTGTGGCCGTGAATTCAAAGCGCAGCGCATCGGTGAATTCCATACCTTCTGGATTTGTAAGAATAAGGCCTGCGCCTGATCCATCCACACATGAAGACCCATCTGTGAACAGAATCCAGGGTTCCTGTAGATCTGTTTTGGTTGCAGATGTTGGACTGTCGGTATCTGGCTTCTCCACGATGAAATCGGCTAAGATTTGTCCTTTGATTGCAGTGCGCGGTCTATATGAGATGTTATATTCAATTAACAGTACACTCCATTTTTGTAACCGTCCTGATGCGTCAGGTTTAGAGATAACTTGTTTGATTGGCTGATCGGTGATTACAACTATTGGATGCGCTTGAAAGTATCTGCGCAGTCTTTTGGCTGCGAATACTAGAGCTAAGACCAGCTTTTCTATAGCGCTGTAGTTAGTCTCTGTCTTCTTCAGGGCTTTGCTTACAAAGTATATGGGTGTCTGGACAGAGTTCCTATCTGTCAATAGTACTGCGCTAACTGCTCCATGAGTTGCCGATAAGTACATGATTAGCTCTTCCCCTGGTCACGGTGCGACAAGTTTGGGAAGAGATGCCAGATGGTGTTTAAGTTGTTGGAAAGCTTCCTCCGCTTCTTCGGTCCAGCGAAAATCTCCCTTTTTTGTGCACTTCGTGAGTGTTTTAAAGAGAGGAAGCGACTTGTCTGCTGATTTAGATAAGAAACGGTTTAGCCCTGCTAACTTTCCATTCAATGACTGGACTTCTTTGAGTGTGCGCGGTGAGGGGAGATCAATAATAGCCTTTGTTTTTTCTGGACAAGGCTTGATTCCATCAGGTTCTATTAAGTATCCAAGGAACATGCCTTCGGTTGCGCCAAAGGTGCACTTCTTGGGTTTTAACTTCATGTTTATTCGTCCCAATGTTCTGAACGTTTCCTCGATGTCGCGCACCAACTCATCCTCTGTGTGGCTTTTAATGACAAGGTCATCGACGTAGACCTCCAAGTTGCGGCCTAATTGTTTTTCGAAAGCTGTGTCCACCAATCGTTGGTATGTTGCGCCTGCGTTTTTTAAGCCAAAAGGCATTTTTGTGTAGCAGTACACTCCTTGACTGGTGTGGAAAGCTGTTTTTTCTTCATCTTCGACTGCCATCTGAATTTGATGATATCCTTTGTATGTGTCTAGGAAGCATTTGAAAGGGTATCCGCACAGGGATTCTACCTTCCAGTCTATTTCTGGCAGTGGTTAGCAGTCCTGTGGACATGCTTTGTTAAGGTCCGTGAAGTCCACGCACATTCTCCAACTGCCATCGCTCTTCTCTACTAGAACTGGGTTAGAGAGCCAGTCGTGGTAATACACTTCGCGCATGATGCCTGCGTCTACGAGCTTATGTACTTCTTCCAGAATAGCCTTTGCACGATCTGAGGCCTGGTTGCGCTTCTTTTGTCGTATTGGGGGATATCCTTGTCGGATTTGTAGCTTATGCTCTGTGATAGAGCGTGGCACTCCTTTCATGTGTTTTGGTTCCCATGCGAAGATGTCCAGGTTCTTCTGCAAGAGTGCGCATACGGCTGCTTTACCTTTGTCAGATAAAGATCCACCAATTGAAACTTGTTGGTCCGGGTAATCGGGATGAATATCGACTTTTAGGTTTGGCGTTTTCTCTGTGCGCCGTTCTGGAATAGTCTCTACTTCAGTTGTTACCGCGTTGCATTCTCTTGGTGGTACTGTTGTGTTATAGAGGGTGACAATTCCTCCTTCCACTGGAAACTTAAGCATTCCGTGCGCTGTGGATGGTACAGCGCGCATGGATGATATTCCAGGTCTCCCAATGATACCATTGTATGGTGAGGGAGACTTTATTACCACGAAATTTATCCATGTTGCGGTTGAGTGTTGTTCATCTCCTACGACCACCAGTAAGCGTAACTGCCCCATGGGCCAGATCTTTTCTCCTGTGAATCCAGTCAATGACGTTGTTGCTGGTATCAATTGACTTTGGATTTCAGGTTGCAGTCTTTTGAAACAGTGATCATACAGGATGTCTGCGGATGCTCCTCCGTCAATGTACATGCGGTGGATATCATGTCCTCCCGTATGTATTTCAATAGTTAGAGGTTCTACAACTGCGTTGTCCGCAGCTAGAGTAGGGAAAGATATCTCTTGTTCTGGAGAGAATTTTGGGCTGACTTTTTGCTTTATCTTGCGCTGCCATGACTGTATCATGTATATGGTATCAGCTTTTTCTTTGGGGGGCTCTTTCTTACCCCCCGTTCATTTGTTTGTCTTTTCCCTCTTTGATGTTTTTTACAAGGTGGTCCATTCTACCTTCTCTTACTAACTTTTCAATGAGTTGTCTTAGCTGGACGCACTCGTTAGTTGTGTGGCCTTTTTGACCATGATACCCGCAGTATCCATTCCCTATGCGCTTTTCCTCTGCGGTGCGCATTGGTGGAGGCTTTGGAAAGTTTGCACCTTCTGTTACAAATATTTCCCTCGGAGTTTTTGTGAGAGGGGTATACTTGTCGTTGTCTCTTCTGCTGCGGTAATTCCTGCTGCGGTTGTTATTCTGATCGTTGGATTGTCTCCTAGGCTGTTCTTGCTGCCTATAGTTCGAATAACCCTTTTTGCTGTCCGCAGCAGCTGCTTCTCCTTGTATGAAGGATCTGGTGCGCTTTATTAGCTCATCGAAAGTCTGGGGAACTTTGTCATTTAGCTTTCGGATAAGTTCTGGGTTATTAATCCCATTCATGAACCCTGAAATTTTTAGAATTTCAGGACATGTTTTGACTTGTATGCACTCATCCTTGAAGCGTTCCATAAAAGCACTGGTTGATTCCCCTTGGCGCTGTTTCACTCTTGCTAGCTCAACAGGGTTTTTAGCGCACTTCTTACTCTGGGTAAAGTTGAGACGGAATGCTTTCCATAATTCTTCAAACCCCCCGATGCTCCTTCCTGGGAGCTTGCTAAACCATGTGCGCGCGTTCTCCACCAATGTGGAATTAAACATATGGCACCACACAGGCTGTGGCCAGTTCTCGATAGTTGCGGCTGATTCAAAAACTTTTAGATGATCGTCCGGATCACCTGTTCCATCATATGTTTTTACATTAGTGGGCATGCGCCTGCGTTTGTGGTCGGAGTAATCGCTGATACGTTGTGTAAACGTATCAACTTTCTGGCGACGCCATGGAAGAGACATATCTTTATTCTCTTCTTCGCGACGTCTTCCTCTTGATTTCCAGTGTCCTGTTTCTTTATCCTCGTTGTCCGAGGAGTCACTGGAGGAAGAGTAGTCTCTTTTTCGGCGCTTGCGCTGGCTTCTTTCAGAAGAAGAGCTTGAGGGACTTTCACTTGGGGACATTCTTTTCCCCAATCTGTCATGAATCCTCTTGCTCCCATATTTGGATGACCCTTGGCTTGGTGAATGCTGAGGCCCTAATCGGTCTTGTATTCCTCGACTGCCAAGTCTGGAGTGAACATTAGTGCGTCTCTCGCTGTCTTCTGAGTATTGTGAATCTGATGTCGTACCCAGCCTATCGTGGATGGTAGTACGTTCTGCGCGTCTTCCTCGTGGGTGGCGCGGTGGTGATGGTCCGCGTTCAGGACCAAAATTAAGTCGAGCTTGTAGGCTCGTGTTTGACCTTCTTCTTGACTCTTCTTGCATGAGGGCATTTAGGGTTTCATAATTTTGAGATACAAAATTTCCCAGCCTTAGATTGGGTGTGTCCTCAGTTGCTGCAAGAATGTCTGCCTCAGTGTTAGGCACCCTATCTCGGTTAGGCGCCTGGTGGCACAGTGTTGTTCACTGTAGGTATAGTTTGATGAGGAGTAGTGAAGAGGGTGCGCTGGAGTTCCTCAACGCTTGAGACCACTATGGTGGTTTGGGTAGTGCTCACAGGCAGTTCTACCGCTGGAAGAGGTTGGGTTGTCCCTGCCTCTTGGTGACCAGGTGCGCTGGTTATCCCAGCGACTTGCCTAGGGGTTGAATCTTGTTGATTCTTCCTCTGGGTGTCACGTTTTTCCGGCTGCGGAGTCCGCTGACTTGAATTCTTATTATTCGTCATTCTAGCTTTTTGTTCTTAGTAGGGTCCCACGGATGGCGCCACTTATTGATACAAAAGTTGGGCGTTCCTGATTATGGGCTCTTGCTCTCGTACCAATTCGCTTCTTAGTACTTGTAACCTGTGCACTAAGAAAATAAACAACATCGTTAGGCTTATCGTGGGATTGTCTCACACGATTAGACTCCGGCGTGAGAGTAAGTAATCGATTTAGGGTTCTCGTAAAGAGTTTAGGGTTTGTATATCGTACCTTGAATGAGAGTTATGTCATTCCTTAGATAGGCGCAGAATCCTTGTAGGGTTCGTGCTCCTTACGTTTCGCACCCATGGTGCTTATCCGGGTAAGGATATGTATTCCATAGATAGATGATCCTTATCTATACCGTGTATAGTTTATTTGGGTTTGGGCTTACGTGAGCCTGTTCCCATTATTGATGTGGCCCAAGTTACAATAGCCCACGCATGGTGGTTTTGGGCCTTAGTAATGTTTATCATTTGGGCTCGTGGCCCATATATAGACTATACGTCATCACTCGGTTAGTCGGTTATTTGACTTCTTAAGTTCTAAAATATTTGACTCATAACGGTTTGTTTGATCGATCACTAGCTCCCCTGTATTCCCTCTGAAAATTTATGTCTTAATTATATTTGTAGCACATTTGGTTCTGGTTTTAAAAGAAACTGAATATTCTTTCATAGGATTACAATTTTCTCACGTTGCATTTTTTTTTTTTTTTTTTTTTTTTGAGTAAAGGGTTTCATCACGTTGCATTCTATTTCATAATATAATACTCATGTTTTGACTACCTTTCAATATTAGCGTTTTATTTGATGAAAATATATTGCTGATATTCATTGAACATACATGCATACATTTACTCATTTCATTTCGTTTGATTGATTCGAAAATGGATGAACAAGTTCAAGTTAAAAGGATAGGATACACCTTCAATTCACTTCATCTTCGTTTTAAGATACGAAAACCTTAAAAAATAAAAAATTAGTTGGTACACATATCCGGGTCCATTTATAGTAAGATATGGTCATGCATTCATATAAATGCAATTCGAAATTAAACATTTTTGCACAATGAATATTTTAAGTCATTAACAACTTTTGCCGAAATGGACGTGAATTCAGGGATATTTTCTATTATCTAGTAATACTAATTTCAGCGATGGTCAATATAGAATGGTGCTCTTCAATAGCTCATCGCTCAGAGTTCAAATATAATCGTTAACATTGAAAAGAAATAATGCTAACATCAAATATTTAACAATCAACCATATAAGTCAACATGTATTAATTAGATTTTCTCTTGTCTTTTAAACATATACGGAATAATTGATTTTAAATTTAAATGCCCAACAATTCTTCATGTGAATATATAATACGCATTTAAGATGATCTTATTAAGGGAAACAACTCCTTAAATAAGAATGAATGAATGGAAATAAATAGATGATGAGAAAAGAGTGTAATATGAAATTTTGATTAATACGGCAATGAAATGTGTAGGTCAATACTTCATAGAAATTCTTACTAGACCTTATTAGTTGTGGTTAGAGTGCACGGAATGGTGTGTTATTGGCGTGCCAAATGCACCATTTTTTCGTGCCATTCTTGTGCCAACATACCGGATCCTTGTGCTTGAGCCAAAACGCTATTTGTAATTATCATCATCATCATCATTTTTTTTTTTTTTTTTTTTTTTTTTTTTTTTTTTTTATTGTGAGTGAATGAATATATTTGGTGGGTATTTTGTGGACCACAGGTGATGTTATTGGTGTGTTATATAGAGTAGAGATGTTTTAGTTATTATGAGGGGATAGCAGCGGGGCGGCCATCCCCATCACCAAACCTGATTACTAAAGTTTTCCTCAAAGCTACCCCGATCCCCATCTGGGATCTAATCGGGGCGTCCCGTTGGGCGTGATTGTCCATCAAAATCCGCCCCGTATTCATTGGGGATCTTATCGAGGTGTTCTCTTTAGGTGCAATTCTAGACCAAAACAGCACAATTTTACATTTATTGTTATTTTTAGACCGTTAGCAATAGTGAACATATTAATAATCAATTACAAACAAGTCTTATTAAGTTTTTAACGATAGTATTATGCATAAATAATGATAAATTATACTGCTAAAAATTAAAACTTAAAAATATAACGCCAAACGAGTTTCTATAATCGCAATTTTGTATTTTTACAAATATTAAAAAACTAACAATATTAGAGTAATATTTTTTTATTATGTAAATACTAACAAAATACTATATAATATAGATATATTTGTATTTGTGTATATATTAATCGGGCGTGGCGTGGCGAGGATATCCCGCTCCACTAGTACAGATATGGCCTTTCGTCACACATAGCGTATTTCGAATGGTCACACAGCAACATATTTACGTGACTAAATGTACCAACCTTAAATAAACAGCCACACTTGATCCGACTTGTGTGAGCATTTCGTAAAATATATATCACACATTTGTGTATATATGTGACCAGAGGGTAACTAGTAAATATTTTTTTGACATTTTTGTCACTTTTAATTCGAGACGTGTGACAGATATAGTCCAATTTCATTATATTTGAATTTGTTTTGATATATATTGATTTTTTAAATGTGACTCAAAGAGGCATATAGTCACACTTTTTGTCACTGTTTTCTTAATTCGTTGTGTGACTAAATATTACAAAAGGTCACACAAACATAAAATTCATGTGACCATTTGATGATCAATAGTCACACAAAATACACATTTGTT
The DNA here is from genome assembly GCA_030686995.1 of Artemisia argyi. Taxonomy (NCBI): domain Eukaryota; kingdom Viridiplantae; phylum Streptophyta; class Magnoliopsida; order Asterales; family Asteraceae; genus Artemisia; species Artemisia argyi. The sequence goes on from CM060706.1 coordinate 145,576,930, forward strand.
CACTTTAAACAGCATATGGTCACACCTATTACCACTTTTGGCCACTGTTTGTGTAATTGTATGTGACTAAATACCCAAAACAAACATGCTTTGTGTGACTAAATATTACAAAAAGGCCACGCAAACATAAACTTCATGTGGCCATTGATGATCAATAGTCACACAAAATGCACATTTCTTCATTTTAAAGAGCATATGGTCACATTTATTAACGATGTTGGCCACTATTTGCTTAATTGTATGTGACAAAATACCCAAAAGAAACATGTTTTGTGCGACTAAATATTACAAAAGGCCATGCAAACATAAACTTCATGTGACCATTTGATGATCAATAGTCACACAAAACACACATTTCTTCATTTTAAACAGCATATGGTCACACTTATTAACGCTTTTTGCCACTGTTTGCTTAATTGTATGTGACTAAATACTTAAAAGAAACATGCTTTATGTGACTAAATATTACAAAAGGCCACGCAAACATAAACTTCATGTGGCCATTGGATGATCAATAGTCACACAAAATACACATTTCTTCACTTTAAAAAGCATATTGTCACACTTATTAACAATTTTGGCCACTGTTTGCTTAATGGTATGTGACTAAATACCCAAAACAAACATGCTTTGTGTGACTAAATATTACAAAAGGCCACGCAAACATAAACTTCATGTGGCCATTGATGATCAATAGTCACACAAAATACACATTTCTTCATTTTAAACAATATATGGTCACACTTATTAATACTTTTGGCCACTTTGTGTTAAATTGTATGTAACTAACTCCAAAAAAATAACACCCATTGTATGACTAAATCATCACAAACGTCACATTTATTGTATATTTGTGGCCACAGGACGGAAAATAGTCACACAAAATATACATTTACTTGAATATATCATTTCAAATGTTACATATATTATATATTTATGTGGCCAAATGACGAACAATAGTTACTCTAAAAAAATATTCGTGTGACTATAAGGTGTCCACGGTCACTGATAATGACTAATCCAACAAAACTTGTGCCTAATTTGTCACACATATTCGGGGTTTTGGTCGCTCTTTTTCGATGGAAAATGCCACGAACTCAACAATGTGACCATATGCAACATACGGTGGCGGGACCTTTAGTGACACAAAACGAAAAAAACGTGTGTAACTATATGAATATCGTCACACATTTTTGGCGTGACCAATACAACTTTTTGTACCAGTGCTCCCCGCCCCAAACCCGATTAAAATCCCCGTTTAATCTCCAAACCCGCCCTGTAACCCAATTAGCATGCCCCATCCTGCCTCAATTACTTTGGGTTTCGGGTTTTTTTCATCCCTAGATGAGGTGGCATACTAATCACAGGTATATTTAGCAAAAATAGATGTTGATGGTGCTGTAAAAGATTAAATTTGTATAGTTTTTTTTTGTTTTTTTTATATTTTTTTTTATGTTATTATTATTATTTTGCAGCGGTGCTGGTGATATTGCTGAAAAAAATTAAAATCAGTTAATTTTTGAACATCAATCTCCATAATCTTTTAAAAGCTGGTTTTGAAAACTTATTTTTTGAGAACTTATTTTTTTTAAATAATTCATAATCTTAGTTTGCCAAACAAAGATTATTTTTTGACCAAAGCTTAATTTCTAAAAATAATTTTAAGCCTCTATAATCTTCTATAATCTCTCGCGCCAAACATGTCCGACGTGTGATGATAACTAAAACTCTTAGAACTAGTTGTCAAATCTTTTGGTGATTTACTAGACGTATACCCGCGCAAAACGATGGCGTAATCATGATTATGTTTTTATCTTTCATGCAAAACGTGTTTTTTAAAATATAAATCGTGTGTTTTTTTAAATTAATATAATGCTTGTTTTTGAAAATTTGACAATTTTAGAATTAATCAAGCTTAATGTGTATTAAAAAAAATACTTATTGTAATTTAAACAAATTACATTAATTTACGATTTCAAAATTTAAAAAATAAACATTCATTTTTTATAAGTATTATAGATATTCAATATTGGTTAGTTTATCTGTTAACATATAAATTGTTTTGCCAAAGAAAAAATCACCTGGGTGGTGTTTGTGTTACTTAAAATATTTCTTAAAAGCCTCTTAATCTAATGCATTCAAATATCATTATACATTTGAATCATTAAATGTGCTTATTTTTTCCTCGTTCAGATGCAGCCAGAGGCCTAAACTTCTTACCTAAAAAGATGCGAAAGAAATGTCTTAATACCTTTTAATGTTTTTTATTTTATTTTTCTTTTCTTTTACTTTTTTTTTTAACTTTAGTTTTTTTAATTGATTCTTAATATCATTTTGTATTACTCTCTCTATCTCAATTTATTTGTCTAGTTTTGGTATATATATATATATATATATACACACACACACACACACACACACACACTAAAAGCTTCAATAGCCTTATAAATGTAAAGTGATCATAGTAAATGGCTCACAAATTGAAAGTGAAATATGCAAGCTCTAAGCAAACCAACCATCTCACAAATTGAATGTCAGGAAGATAAAGTAAAACATAACTAATTGAGAATAAATGCAACAAATAATCTTTTCGGTTGCTTTTTGAAGATTATAAATATCCACTATCACCATTTTCACCACATCATTTTTTCCCGATCTTCACCAACATGAAACAATCAATAACCCATTCAAATCCAACAACCTTAATCGAACAACCAACATCAACCAACAACAAACAACTTCACGTCTCACAACCTACAACAACAAATCCAAAACTATGACTTAAAAACTGAAGAAGAAAAAAAACCAATCCTACAAACTAGACACAACCATGAACCCTCACAATCACACAACTACAAGAATCGAATTTGTTGAAGCCTAGCTTCATTATTATCCGAACTTATTCAAGATAGGACTATAACAAAACTGTTACAATCTTTCTTTTTGTTCGGTTTGAAAAACAAAAACGCAAACAATATCAAATCACCCTCCCCGAGACCCATCCACGGATCTTGAATTCGTTTAAATGCGTCCTTGATTCATCTTAAACATCAAAGAAGAAAAAGGTCACGATAAGGCTGTGTGTTTGTGTTGACATATGTTAGGGTTTTGTTCCGATTGTATTATTTAAATCTTTTGATGTGTGATTCATTTATGATTTGATAGTATTAAATGAAGATGAGATGTAATTGTTTGTAGGGAGAAGATATATTTGATGATGGTGATAGATGTGTTTGTGTGTGAGTTTAGAGATAGGGGCGGAGTACACAAAAAGTAGAGTTAGGTCTAATTGTGTTTAGTTAAATGTCGGGTCTATTGATTGATTCGAGCGGGTTTATGATTCGGACTTGGGTCACTCGATTTGATTTTTTATTATACGAATTATAATTTATAGTATTGAATATACTAATTACTTTAATGATTTATGTTTTTATAGTTTTGTTAAAAATAAATTTTTTTTATTGTTCGCTTTTAATAATGTAATTTATTTCATCTTTATCCATAAATGGTGCAAAGCAATAGACTAAAAATAAAACAAATCGTAGTATTGATTCGAGTAATCATATCCACAATTAGTATCGGCAATTAATCGATTATGTTATTTTCAGGATTTACCATTTATATAATTTTACTGTAGTTTAAATCTTACATAATAAGTAATATCATTTTAACGATTTATGTAGTTTAAACAATATAGATATACCATTTATATAATCTATTGTAAATTAAATTTAAATCTTAGTCAATAAGTAATATCACTATGGAGATTAATTGATTACCTAAATATGATTTTAGTTTCATTTGTAAAATGACAAACAAATTTAGCAAAATAAAATTGTTATATTAGTTATTAAGAGTAGAAAAATTATATGGTGAGATTGATGTCTTCAAATATATTTATATATAAAATATGCTACAAATTAAAGATACTAACAATATTGGACCGATTTTCACAACAATAAAAAAATATTAAAACTTAAATGGTTTTTGTGGATAAAATAAAGTTCGAGTAACTAAGCGTGGTAATGTGGAGCTACCGTATTTGATATGATAAACAAAAAGGATAATTCATTGTCACAAGTTGATCTCAAAATATAGAGAATATCCACTTTGTTACGATTTTATATAAGGGTTACATTTATTTTGAAAGAACCGTATGCATTTAACCTCCTTTTGACATTTAGTATGTAACTTATACATATTAAAAAATTACATGTGAAGATACTCTTTTAAATATATCATTTTGAAAAAAAGTCTCTTCACATATACTCTTTTAATGTTAATAAACTATTTTAAATGTGTGTCATGCTTAGAAAAGGTGTATACCATCACAACTTAGATATATATGACGAAAATAAGTGTCAAGGATTACGCTATGAAAAGTTATATACAGCCTATGTAATGACGAAAATTAGTGTTGAACAATACACTCTGAACATTTAGATTAAGCCCGTGTGCATCGCACATGTCTGAATGACTCCAGACATTACACTATAACCAATTAGATAGAGCCCGTGTGCAATGCACGGGTCTGAATGCCTCGTTTTTTTTTTTTTTTTTTTTTTTTAATTTTGACTTTAAGTATTTATATTTTGTGTTATATAATACTTCGTACTTAATGAAAATTATACTAATTAAAAGATATTTAAAACTCAATTTATTCATATTTTTTTTTATCAATTATTAAATAACACAAAAGAAAATAATTAAGATCAAAGTTTAAAATAAATTTAAAAAGTCAAACTGGACAAATAAATTTAGACGACAAAAGTATATATTTTTCTTGACTATCCTTTAGTATTGATAATACATTAAAAAGAATTAAGTCGTTATTTTCTTTGCTAAACAAAAGAATGTTAGAGATTATTATATGATGATGACAAAAATGCTACTCCCTACGTCCTATATTACATGTTCATGTTTGACTTTTTAAGTTGTTTTTTTATCAACTTTGACTTTAAATATTTTTGCTTGTGTTATATAGTATTTGATAAAAATTATATGCAATGAAAAATACATTTAAAATTTAATCTATTCATGTATTTTGTATCAAGTATTATATTACACAAACACAAATATTTAAGGTTAAAGTTAAAAAAGAAAAACTATGAAAAGTCAAACATGATATTTAATATTGGACGAAGGGAGTAAAACACAAGTCTTTCAAACAACAATAATATATAATTGTGTCAAGCGTATTTTGAAGTTGAACTTGAATTCTCTTCTTTTTCGTAATATCATTGTATATTAGTTGATAGAAATGTTTTGTTAGCACACAAATTTTATTTTTACGTTGCTAGGTTGTGTTAGTTTTATGACTCAATTGTCTATTTATTGTTTATGATAGTTTATGTATCTTAAAAATAAAACTATTTTATATTTATATCATCTGGATATTTTTTTACAAAAGAACAAATAATATGATATAAGTACAATATATTGATGGTCATGTGGTGAAAAGTGTTTTCTTCAATATAAATTTAATGGTTTATGTTCGATATTTTAATTAGCTATAAATCTCCCATTGTTATTGTACTGTAAGGCCTTCGATCAACATCCATACATATCTTAAATATCTGGATTAATTTCTAAGAGATCGATTTTAAATAAATCTTACAAAATATATAAGGTAACTACTACTCGCGATTAATCCAAACACAAATTCTTTTAGGACCAGAAATTATTATGCTAATTTAAGGGCACTTGTCCTTGCCCTTGGGATTCTTGAGATCGCGGTAGCATGGACATTGAGCCTTATCAGCGTACGGACCCGAAGGTACACAACCATTGCATTTCCCACAACAAATCCCGCAATACTTGAGGCACCTGTCTTTCCAACCCGATCTCGAACACCTATTAGCACACTTGCTATCACATCCCAACGCATCTGTCCATACATACATTTCATTGGTCAATACCCAACAAAATAAGGAACAAAAATAGCTTAGATAAATCATTAGCTAGTTACCTGTTGCTACTGGTGCTGCAGCTGGAGCTACGGATTGAAACACGGCATTTGCGTTAGAGGAGATTATGAGCAATGTGGCTATGAGTAGAGCTGCAAATGGAAGATGGTTTTTCATGTTGTTGGGTTATGGTTTCGATTGTTTAGGCAATATGTGAGTATTTATAGTAAGTTGTGTGTGACGGTGAGTCATGCATGTGGATATCACATTATCACATGGGATGTACTGTATTAAAAAACTGTAACGTCATTTTCCGCGTCGAATGTACGTACTTCTACTTGACACCTAACTTAAGTATTGAATTTTTCATACACGAGTAGTCAAGTACCAAGAAAGACCAAGTGGACCAATTGCACAAGGGCGGTGCTTTTATACTTTCATGTTTTCGTATAAAAATACATTAATAATGGACGTAGCACTATTCATATTATTTTTATTTAATTATTTTTACTATGCATTTGTTGGATCCGACAACTAACTAGTTAATTTGGTGCTCGTACCATTTATAAATAAATTATCACAACATAATTATTTTTGACAACCTGGACTAATTAACTGCGTACCCTTACCGAGGAGGTTGTAGGCATATCGTATTATCCTATTTAAGATAATTGTGCTAGATAATATATAGTAACACAAATTGACATATTCATATATTTTTTTCACTGGAAGCAAGTTGCACATTATATTATTTAGCAGCACATCAAAGGAAATGTTTCATCAACCATACTAGTAAAAGCAACATTAAAGATAATATTGTTCATGTTTTGTAAACCTTTGGCGTGAATATCTAAGTTTATAAATTGCTTCAAAAAGCATTTTTAGTTTCCACTATGAGAGATTCATTTATTTTTTTTAGATGGGGCTTGTGGTCCATTGGGTAGAACTTATGTAGTTAAGTGAGCCCAGGTGAAAGTAGTATCAGTTTGAGTGATCAACCGGGAAGGTCTCAAGTGGGGACCACAAGTTCTAATGATATTAGGCAATGAAGAGAAGAGCCAATGTGCCAAGATGCGCAGGTTCGAATCCAAGCCGGCCCCAGTTTTCATCCGACCGTTTCTTCAGCGTGTAATACTCGTGTGGAGGCGGTACGGTTTTCGGGCGGAAGCCGTTTATAATCCCCACTGTTTCAGCGTGGACCCGGTTTAGACAACATAGTCTGGGTATGTTGTGGATGAGGGTCTGCCAATGTGGCAGGTGCGACTATTAACCAAAAAATTGAAAGTCGCCTTCCAAAAAAGATTTATTTATTTTTAGGATGTTTATGACTTCCAAATTTAAATGCTTTTATGGGGTAAAAACAGTTGGATTGTACCTTCCTACCAAGTTTATCAACTAATTAAAATCTTTATAAAATTTATTTCCAAATCTTACAGCCTGTTTCTTGTGTGTCTGCTCAATCAAATTTACCTACTTCATTTAACACTACACTGAAAACATGCATCACCAACAACCTGTAATTCATATTTTACAACCTGTCACGCGTTTTGGTGGACTCAAAAATAGAGAGTACAATTATTGTTTAGTATAACTTTTAGTTTTTATCTCTCCAATGTATTTATTGTATCATTAACAATCAGTGTTTCAACACCATCTAGTTCAAAATTTTCCTTTTGTGTTGCGAAATAATCCAACTGTTTTAAGACACTGAGCTTTTGCCAAGTCTGCCAAGTGAATTATACGCGTTTAATAACTCACTCGTACTAGATTGAAAATATTAGGCACATGGGCGGACCTAGTAGGGTGGCCGGAGTAGCACGTGCTATTGTCAACGTAGTTCATGAACTACCCAAGTGAACCCCCCCCCCCCCCCCCCCTCAAAAAAAAAAAAAAAAAAAAAAAAACTCCGTAGTAGAATGAGCTTAAGTGAAGAAAAACGCAAAGTAAACTAACATTGGTTTGTGCCAAACCTTGTGGGTGACTGGGTGCTACTGGCCCTTGATATTGTGCTACTTCTTTTACCTCTATTGGTGTTTAGAGTAAACTGCTAAGAGGGTATACGTTAATACGTACTTCCAGTTTGAAACATGAAATTAACAATTTCTTTTAAAATTGTTACCTATATTAAGCTAAATCCAATCTAAATTTTTTTGCTATGCTAACATACTGATTACAAAAATAATCAACCCCATGGATCCCCCTACTTCAAGCATAGTGAAGCTAAATTGTGACGCTATGGAATGTCAAGTTTCAGTAAATACAAGGGAGTTAAAGGGGTGTTTGGCAGTGTGGTTTGTATGTGGCTGAATGGGTCTTTGAGTATATTCAAGGTATGATTTCTTGATTGAATGATCTTTACATGTATAAGATCTATATTTTTTTGGTCATAACAATGTTGAAGTACCTAGTACCTTGGAGTCTAATCTGGTTGACTGTACCTTAGTAGTCATTGTAGATGTGCTAGTTTGGCCTTGGGGGAAACTAGTGTCTACTTTGGATGAAAAGGAGGTTTAACTAGATATAAGATGTACCATAAAGTAGGGCTTCTCATTATGTAGGGTATATGGCTGATTGGTCCTGAACAGTCATCTTTCATTAGTCAACCACTTGTGAATGGTCAACTATAATAGTCAAACTAATCAGGACAAAATGCAATTAATTCCAAGGAGTATAGAATATTCTCAGGTCGTTAAATCCCAACGAGGTGTGATATTCTGAAATAGAACGAATGTGTGATCTGGTGATGTTGAATATAGAAACAGGAATCTGATTGACTAACACTAGGAATGTGAATAGTAATAGCTCTGTCACAGCTATATCACTAAAAACGTGCAATCAGAACCCTAGAAATGTAAAAGGATTTACAAACGTACGTTTAAGTTAAATAAACGTAAACATATGAAACAAAACGATTATAACTAAAGTAGGAATTTGCATGCCTTAGGGCTTAAATGCAAATTAAACAAAAATAAAATATTTACTTATAATTACAAACTTATTTAAACGTTAAGATAACCTAAAAATGTAAAAAGAAATAAAAATGTACGTTTAAATTTAATTAAACGTAAACGTACGAAACAAAACGTGAATTTTGTCAAATATAACTTCCACAAATGTGAAAATTATATTTTTGGAATCCTAAAAGTAAAAGAAAATTAATGGTGAATTAAAATGATTTTTACAAGTATTATATTAATTATTATTAATTAAAAACTATTATAAACAATTTAATAATTACCTAAATAATAAGAAAATGTAACATAAACCTAAACAATTAAAATAAAAACTTAGAAAAATCTAAAATATTATAAAACAATTTTTGAAACTGAAAATATATTTATTACACTATTTATGTATTTATTATTAATTATTTACTATTATTTAATTACTAAAACTATTATTGATTTATTATAAATACTAAATGAATAAACAAAAATCTGAAACTTTTTACATAATTATTAAATAAATAAATGAATCTAGGAAAATTATAAAAACTATATGTGCTTAACAAAAATAAGCAAATAAGCAATAAGCTTCTAAATAGAAGCTATCACTTAGCTTTAAAGTGCATCTTTTTGGTATTTTCTTTTTCTGGAACTCAATATATACTGTATATGTACAAGTTTAATGAAAATAAAAAGTTTAGAAGTGAAAAATAAGGAGTTGTGAGCTTATTTGCTTATTGAGTGAAGGTTTAAGCTTCACAGTTGGATTTTAAGCTTGCTATAACCTTGGAATAAGCTCAACAACTAAAACCAAAGGAAACATTATAAATGTACAAGTATAAAGGACAGATATGAACAAGATTGTACAATGGAATTGACTAATAAGCTTGAACCAAGCAAATAAGCACTATCCAATATTCACAGATCCAAACACCCCTGCAGTCAAATATTTGGTCAAAATAAGCTTATGAAATAAGCTCAAAAGGCCAAAGTATGAACTGGAGTAGCAAGTATGTCTGGTGGGCTTTCCAAAAAGTCGAAGCTCAACTAGTGGGATCCACTGGTGAGCTTTTGGAGGGATTATGAAAAAGCTTTGATTACACTGAATTGCTCAGTGTAATATGAGAATGGGACAAACAAAAAGCTCATTGCAAGCTTATAGAATAAGCTGCAATATGGAAATAAAGCACTGGAACTTATAGACTGGTGGATGAGCTTCTAAAAGAAACACATATCACAAGCTAAGTCCGAAAGATAAGCTTATTGTGAGCTTATGAAGTAGGTATGAGTATACTGAGTGATCAGTACACTCAACAAAATGGGATAAGTTAAAAGCTCCTTGCAGCCCTATTAGTTAAGCTGTAAGAGGAAAATTAAGCACTGGATCTAAGAGTTGGGTGGATGAGCTTCAAATAAAGCTAAATCACACAAGCTCTAGAGCACAAATGAGCATTTTAGGGGCTTTTGAAAATGGTCAAGTGCACTGTGTACCCAGTGGCTTGAGGGAATTGATGCAAACAACAAGCCCTAATTAAACTTATCAAAAAAGCTTGTAAAAGCTCAACAAGCATTGAACCTTTGTATATGATGGATTAGCTTCTAAGGAAGCCAAATATCACAAGCTAGGCTTAAATGAGGAGCTATTTATAAGCTTAGGAAAACTGCTCAACAACACTGTTTGCTCAGTGTTGTGAGTGGTTTGGAACAAAATAAGGTGGGATGATAAGTGGTATAATTAAGTTATAAAGGAAAAATAAAGAACAAATATGAACAATAAGCCAGAAGGGCAACACAAATCAGCAAAACACACAAGCTAGAGCCAATTATTAAAGCTTAACCAAGCTTATGAAATTAGCTATAAAGACTGTGAGCAGGGCAAACTTATGAAAAACAACTAAGTGTTAAGCACTAATTAAGCAGTTAAACAACCAAACTAAAAATTATGAAAAATACACAAATTAAGATAAGCAGCAAAATAACAAGATTCTAAAAGCACAAATCTTAAAACTAAGTATTAAGTTCTATATGAAATTACTAAGTTTATTCAAAAATTATTCTACTGAAATTTTGACTTTTTTAATTACCTATCTAAGTTGACTAAAGTGAACTTTGATCTTAATTTACCTACGGAATATGTTATATTAAGCTAAAAGGAAGTAAATTGAGCTAGGTTAACAACTTTTAAACAAATATGCAAGGTTATATGATCTAACAATCTCACAGTGCTCATATGGAGATGATCAAGTGTCAATTTGACTTTCTCACATGCTACACCCTTTGATTAAAGTTTCTCTGAGTTACTTAGGACCTATGAAGCATTCATCAAACAAGAACAATACCTCACACAACCTACAACACAGATTAGCCATTAAATCCAAACAACCCTTTAATGAGACTAAATTGGGATTTTCATAACATTAAACTGTATAAACCTATTTCATTAAATCCAGGGGTCACAACTTGTCAAATCAGACCATTTTAAGCATAAACAAGTAGTCACACATGTTCAAACCTAGGGTTATCAAAAATAAGTATATTGACTGGCAAAATGCCATTACAAGCCACAATCAAATTCCAAAACATAGACATCTAATATTATGCTAAATTATCATTAAGAAACACTAAAGAAACATAAAAACATGATAATTAAAGCAGATAAGTAATTTAAGCAATAAAATGCAAAAATTATAAAAATGGCTTACAAGTGACTCAAGCTGAGAACCAAAGAACCAAGGTACAAGAACGTGACCTAAGGCTTTCCACAAAGCTTCTAACCCAAGGGCATTCCACAACTCCCTTGCTCCTTGCAGTTTCCATCAAGAACACCATATTTTTTATTTTTCTTGGGTTTTCTTGATTTTTATCTATTTTTTGTATTTTAAAAAACTACAACTGTATTAATGTATCTAAAAGCTTTCAAAGCTTTGTCAGGAGCTTATGTGTGCTAATGGAGTCCATTGAACAACTATAATCAACTAGAATGGAAATGACATGGAAAGTTTAAGGTACGAATATGAAAATCATTAAACTAAAGATAGATTGAGATTAAAACTGAAAATAAGTTTGTTACACATTGTAAATGTATAACAATTCACTAGAAAGCATTAAAGTGACATTAATCTAAGGAAAGCAGTAAATTTAATTAACTAGTGACCAAGGCTATTCCATTGGTAGTCTTTCCTCTCTTCCTTCTTCCTCTTTATAGACTCTCTGAGTTCTCCACTTGATTCTGAGTAAATCTCACTTTAATTCGTGGCCATTGGATGCCTATAACTCATCCCAGTCTTTGATTGCAATTTTGGCGCCAAAAGGTCCTATAAGATATTTGGTTAGCGTGTTGCAGTTTAGAGGCAATTAAAGGGTCTTGTTTTGATATGGAGGTGGAGGGGACATGGTGTGAAAGCTAGTAGTCAAGTGGGAGAGTTGGGGGTGGTGAAACCAGGGTAGTTTTGGTTGCAGTGGTGAGTGAGGGAGATGAACAGTGGAGGCGGTTTTATTTGAGGTTTGACTGGGGTCAAACCAGGGTAATATTATAAGGGGTGTTGGGCTGTGGTGTTTTGGGCCTTGTGGAGTGGGCTAGGGATGGTTGTGTTTGGTTTGTTGGGTTTGGGTTTTAAGGAATAATAAAGGGCCGGTTTGGTTTGTAGTTATGTTAAGCCCAAGGACCTAAAGTGTAACTTCTGAATTCCTGAAGGGTTGAACCTGTAATATTTCCATAGTTATCACAAGGACCATTTATGCCAAGTTAGATAAACCAAATAACCTTTATTGCATTATTTACAATTTAAAACACCCGAGGGACCTTTTATGTCATTTTCTCAAAGTTGAGGGGGTGAAATTGTAAATTTCCCAAAAGTTATCAAAAAGGGTTCAAATTGTAAATTATGAATAGTACAAGGGTATTATTTGATAAATTTCATTTTTTTAAATATCCAGGGACTAAATTTGCCATTTTTGTAACTTGAGGGGTAAAAGTTGCCATTTTGTGAAAACTTTTATCCAGGGACTAATATTGAATAAGTTTGATTGTCCAAGGACTAAAGTTGACTTTTCTTTCATTTTAAACCTTCAGGGACTAGATTTGCCAATTTGTGAAACTCCAGGGACTGAAAATGACAGTTTTGTGAACTTTGCATGCTTTTCACTTGTTTTCAATCTTTTTGTACCTGAATCACATAAAAACACATTCCATTGATATTTGTAACATTTATATGGTCATTTGTGTGTTTTTGGTCGTTTTGTGAGTTTAAACAGTATAAAATATATGTGTATTTAGACACGTATCAATGGCCTAGGAGGACAGTGCATGATGGGTGGAATAAAGAGTGTGTGAAAGATGAACCTTCTTGGTCCACTCAATACACTGTCACAGGAGGTTTGGTTGGCATCATGGGGGGTGAGTGTTTCCAGTCAACTGAGACCTTTCTAGAGAAGGAAATGTAGGTTGATTTAGAAGAGCCCTTACATGGATGGGTATGGGTTCCTAGTGAAGCCACACACCATTTCTATCTTGCCATTGGTTGCTGGTTGAATGGTTAGATGGAAAGGTGATGTGAAAATGTAGCTAGATGGTTGTGCATAAGTGGTGAATTACAAGGTCAAGCTGGCATGGTTTATGTTATACTTGCAGCTGTGACATTTGGGACTGAATTTGTGCTATTAGATATTTAGTTTAGAGTTGTCTGATATTGGATAGTTCTTTGTATTTGATCAGTTGATGTATCAGTCTATCTGAATGGGGTCTGTCCATCTCAGATGAGTGGAATACCTGTAATTTGTTGTTTGAAATTAATATAATTCACCCTTTGCATTGAAAAAAGCTAAATTGTGACGCCTCTTTTTTAATGCGCTGAATGCTGCTTCAGGTATTGCTGCTCGTAACTCAGTGTTTTTGCTGCAAACAAAGGCTGGTTTAACGCGATAATTGAATCTGACTCACAATCAGCAGTAACACTTGCTACAATGGAAAATGTCTCGCCTTGGGCGCTTTCGGCTCTTATTATGTACATTCATTATTGGATATCTCATATAAAATTCTAGCTTTTATGAACTTCACGTACGTGTAACTGTGTGGCACATCATGTTGCTAAGGTCGCATTTACTTCACCCGTTAGTTTCATGTGGGATACAAATTTTGCTGTCGAAATTACCTTTATGGCGAGGAGTGATATTACTTGGTGTTTTTTATGTTTTTTAGCTCCAGCTAAATTAAAAAAAATATATAAATAAAAAAAAAGAAAAAAAAAAATGTTTGATACTTGATGAGATAAGTCACTTTAAGTAAAGTAACTCTAATTTAATAAACTTGAGCCCAACTTAAATAACCAATTACACAAGCTATCACCCAAAATCAAAACAAGATCCAATGAAATCATCTTTTATATAGACTTACTTTACCTATAGGTTATATTTTGGCGGATAATTAATCTGTATAACTAGGATTGTGAGTTTGTGAATGATATGATCTGTGTTAACTCCCGCATGATGAAAAAATAAGGAAGGCTTGAGTCCAAGCTAGAAGCAAATGTTAAACGGGTTCGAGTAAAATATATATCATAAGCCATACAAAACTGGGGTTCCTCATACCTGTATTTACTGAAGGCTGATTCGCACAACCTTTGTAGTTTCGGATACATATATACCATGAAACTAGTAAAACCAAATCTTGAAATCCGATGTTTTTATGCCACATTTGGAGTTTATTTCTTAAGATTGTGATTAACATTGGGTTTGGTCACTTAGGATAGGAAAAAGGATTTAACATAACTCATGGACATCTAAGTTCCGAGCCTATACGAAGGACAGAGATATTGGCCTTTATGGTACTCAGAAGAATATTGACCCGACGAAAGCATGTTGACCTGCATTTATTAATATCATGGAATACAGATTGAGTGATCATGCATTCAGCGAATAAGAATGATGATCGATTATGACATGTAGTACCTTGATGATCTCCCACTTAGAGCTAGGACGCACGTATGCCGCTAAGATCGCCATATGAAAATGCTGGTATTGAAAACACATGAAATGTTACTTCTCAGATCGGATCGCCATGAGGTAGGCCACCTTTCATGCAACATTAATCAATAAAGTAAATAAAAAAACTTAATTACTCTAAACGGATCGCCTCGTAGAGACTGCACAAACATCAGACTCCTTGCATTCTGACCCTGAAAAATAACCGTAACCTAACTTAAAATGAGCAGATATAATCTTGACTATCATAGGTTTCAAGAAAATAACAAGGTTCTAGCAAAGTGTATGAAAAAAAATGTACCTCCAAGTATATATCCCTGAGTCGCCTTCCAGTTTGAGCACAACATACACGAACAACAGGTTCATCGCAACTCCCACTTATTATATAGTCTCTACCATTCATATAATATGACCGAGTGTAATTTTGAGCACTTCCTGTAGAAGCTATGTCAAATTTTGTATGAAGCCTCCCGTCTGCAGCCAAAAGTTGCTTAACCTGACACCAACAAACATTAGTATTGAACTGGTTTCAATAAAAAAAAAATAATAGTCTTGGACCATATTTACTCATTGGTTTTACTAAATTGATATACCTCATTGTCCACAGCTGATACAAGCAAATAAAGGTCATCGGGAGAGAAGCAAACCATTACATTTCCGCTTGAACTTGAAGCTGTGTAGCATGGATTTACAGGTTTTGTTCTCAAGTCCCACATTTTGATATCATGATCAAATGATGAAGTTACAAAGAGGGAGGGGGAATGATGAGCAAATTTGGCCACATTGATGGGTTCTCGATGCATGTCAGTGAATAAATGTAGGCGTTTGCCAGTGGAGATATCATAGACTGCAACTTTCTTTGAGTATCCGCTTGTTAGAATATGATCATCTGTTGCATTGACATGAACTGAAGTCAAGTGCTGAAAGTCATCAAAAGCAACTCCAGTAGAACTGTAATCGCTATCTGCAACTTCTGGAAGTGTGTCGTTTATGTCGTACAATCTCAAAGAACCATTGTCATAACCAACAACAAGCTGTTTGTCAAATTAGAAAATTTGTTAATTAAAGCTAGGTGAAACAAGGCCCATTGGCAACTTTCACCCATTTACTTATAAATGGGTCGATTTGGGTATGTTCTATCTCGAATGGGTCAAGTAGGTCAAGCTATAGGTTACAACTACATTTGATGGTCAAATGGTTCGGATAGGACAAACGTCATTTTAGACATATATTTATTCTTACTATTTTTTTAAACAGATTAAAATATGTGTTTGGGGGCCATTTTAACCCATACTTAAAAAAAAAAAAAAAAAAAAAAAAAAAAAAAAAAAAAAAAAAAGTCATGATTTGACCTGAACCCATTTTGGTAAAGGAATAAATAAAGTTGTTCCTGTTAAAATCATGCTTATTGGTTCAAGCATAAAAATACCTTGGATGAGTATCTCTCAAGCCAGCAGAGCCCTAAAACGCTCTTACGTGTATCAAAGGATTGCACGTAATTAACAAGATTTCCGGTCTCATGATTTATAACAGCCACCTCCCCTTCTAAAGTCCCAAATGCCATTAAGCTGGGGTCCGTTTGGTGATACTCGAATTGCCTTGGTCGAAGGATCTTACCCTCTTCTTTCAGAATCTGGCTAATATTGGATATCGGATGTAAAGCAGGCCATGCAGAAGAACCAAGTTTAGCAGCACAGAGAGACCTAGAGTAGAAACTTTGACTTTTTTTATGTAGTGATGGACCCTTTGACCTCAATGATTTTTGTTTGAGTATACTACTTGTTCCTGTTTCACGCATATGCAATACATCAATAATGCTCTCTCTGTGCTTCCGTTTATTAGGTAATAACTCATAGTAACTTGAAAAGACAGTCTTGGCTCTTTCTCTATCAAATTTTCCTATTCGACAGTTATCCAAGACTCCTAATCTTGGTAATGAAGCAATCATGTACTCCCTATAATGTTTCTGAAAACATATAGGAGAAGGATGATGCAAGTTGTACTTTTGTGAAATGGTAGATATTTCATGTTCATCAACATGCAATTTACCAAAAGAAGCCTGAAACATATCATAAACAAAATTTATAACAAAAATAGGTGTAAATATCAAAAAACTTTTGAAACTTAGGGAATAATGTTCTGACCTCAATTAGCATATTGCTTGAAGCTTTTGTGGTGTTTTTATCAGATAGATCTTTCAAATGACATGGGGCAGTGTCTTTGCAACACAAGCAATTTTGAAACCGCAATTCCAGCAATGAGGGAAGTTTTGACAAAGCAGCAGCGGTAGTCCAAAGATTAGATACTCTTGTGGAACACATTGATAGACTTATCAAATTAGGCATGTAAGTGAAGCAATCTTTTTCCATGCTACTTATTGAGGTGCAAAAATCCAGATTAAGGGTGTGCATATGCATAAATTTCCCAGCCATGTTTAGCTTTTGAATCTCGGTTGACTTTATGTTCAAAACCTGACAGTCAAGACCAGTCTCGGAAATAGACCTCAAGACATCCTCCTTTAACAGCATTCCTCGGATATCAACTACACGAAGCCTTTTGTTGATAGCATGCAGTAAGGACAATACGGGGTAGTCGTTTAGGTCACCACTTGATTCTTGGAGTAAGTCAATAGAGTCAAGGGCATCCGAGATATTTGAGCGGAAAAGGTCGGTTAGGGGAAACAAATCGGCATTTGTAAGTTGGTCCAGCAAAATCAGTATTGTATGTTTTTCGCATGCGTCCTTCTGAACCATTACCTGATACGAACAAGAGAGACATATCTATCAGATTCTATAGGTCTATGATATCTCAGGATACACTTAAATAAATGGACAAAATAAGAACACGACCTTATTTAACCATGATACAACGGCTGAGCTAGGTTGCGCCTCATGCATCTTGCAGAGTTCCAAGTACCTATAGAACCAATACAAGATATGTTAAAGATAAAACAGCATACTCAAAATAATTGTGGTGATTTTAAGAGACTAAAAATAAATAAATAAATAAATAAATATTTTTACACGACAAGTTAAACCAAACAATACCAACAAAGCAGGGCAGAGCCAGAAAGTTATGGCCGAGGGGGCAAACTTTAATAATTTTTAGAAACTACACTACAATCGGTTCATCATGGGGGCAAATTACAAAAATAGTCAGATATTTTAAAAAATTACACTACAATTTTTTTCGCTAGGGGCACGTGCCCACCCTACCCCCTCGTGTCTCAGCCTATGCAACAAAGGTTTGTATCCGAAATCATGGGCATTCTGGGATCCCTAATAAGGGCCGAAGTAGAGTTATTACTCCCTGCCATTCCGAAAACCAGATAGACCTTGACTTTTGAGGCCAGAAAGTAACAAATGGTTCATATCAAGTGTTTGGTAAACAGGATCTCATTGGTTATCCATTGGCACTATTATTAGTCTACATTACATATGATGGTCGCCAAACTTGCATTAGTAACAGAATAGAAATATACTACTACTGTATATTCTACGGTTCATATGGGTGATTATTTTTTCCTTTTGATCCATTACTACATGCACTAAAAAGAAATTCCGAAATAGTAACAAAAAAATGACACATAAAAATATCATGGTACTTGCTAAACATATTTAACTGATAAGCTCAGATCATACACAATCATTCATTTTATGAAAAATAGAACTCATTCATGTAAAATAAATAAATAAAAAATTGCAGAGGATATTTTGCTTAACATAACCACTAGTAATACATACAAAGTTTAAGGTGCACTTTACTCATTGTTATATTGCTCTTTTATTAGCTTAACGCCTTAACCCCAAGAACTTTTAAGTTCTAACACAAAGATCCACCTCAAAAAAAAAAAAAAAAAAAAAAAAAAAAAAAAAAAAAAGCACTGGAAAATTAGCTAAAAATATGTCTGAACTCATCATAAGTTCATGAACATGAAAATCACAATGCACAAAACATTTGTTTGAATCACACGACAGAAATGACACACAAACCTGTCCAGTAACTTGGAGACATTTGGTAACGAAGACATCCCAGCAACTATTTTTTTGTCACTTAGAATTTGTAGAAACAACAGTGTGTTGTGTGAAAGTGAGTAGAGGTTATATATATAACGAGCCGGGCACCCGCTCGTTGCTGCGGGAATGTTGTGTTTAATCCAAACTCGAAATAGAACGGTCAATTACTTTTATTATTTTTATTATTTTTAATTTTTTTAAAGGACTAAATTTGCAAAAGATCGCTAACGGGAGACTAACGGTGCAATTTATAGCTAACGTGAGGGACTAAAAGCGTAAAATCCTTAGCTACGGTACATGAACTATCACAACTGAATTTTTTACTGTAGCATCACTGTTTGGCACTGTAGCAACATTATTTTCAGTTTTAGTCCCTTAACGTGGCGTTCTTTGCAAAGTTAGTCCTTAGGGACTAACAGTGAAAAAAAAGTTAACCTTAAGGACTGTTTCTGTTTATTATTTGTACAGAAAAAGCCCCTGAAATTACTGTTCCGTTTCAAATTTAATCCATGTTTGTTAGATAAAGGTTGTTAAAGACTAACTTCGCAATTGATCACTAACCTCAAGGACTAAAATTGGCAAACGTGAAATTTGCGTGAGCTCTGTTGGTACAGTGAAACTCACGCTTTTTAGAATATATATAAATAAGCCAACTAGCTTATTAAGTAGTAGTAGTTATTATAAAAATAGTTATTTTGATTCTTGGATATTCTCTGTCACAAGTGAATAAGCCACCTAACGTGTTATGTTTTCGAATGGATAATAATCCCACGTGGATTCATCATATCTACACGATAAACATTACCAATTATTTTTATTCAAATGTCTGAAAACAACACTCCAACCATTATAAATTATTGAATGTTTTTGTTAATTATGGTCGTATAAGATTAGCTACCTTGTTTATGTGTTTTATGTTTGATAGCTAGATAACTTGTAGTATTTGATAAAATCATGTATACATTTCTACGTTAGGTATAACCAGACCCATAGTAAAACACTAATCAATAATTAGTTATAACTAAAACAAAATGTCAAACACCTACTAGTCTACTAGTTACAATGGTGTGCATGCAGAAAACTCTATAACTTAAACCATTATAATTTTGAGAAATAATGTTCTTTTGTTTGAAATTTTAGTTTAGGCTTTTTCTTCTTTTGTATGTTTTAGCAGAACATTTTCGAGATGATTTGGTTCATGAATGAAAAGACTTAGAGGTGAACGAGATTCTTTAATCATGACTCGAGTTCAAATCTCATACTGGACTATTTTTTGACGTCTTAAATGTTTTTCTAGGTTCAGGAAATGAAAAACTTTTGTAAAATAAGTATTAGGTTTCGATCCAAACTCCTCTAATTAACAAGAAACAACTAAGTTAGTAATTAGATTACACCGTCGGGTTTTATCTGGCTTAAATAAGCCATTGAATCAACGTGAATTGAGTTAAAAGAAAAACTGCCGATCTACGAGTTGGAAAATTAAAAACACGTGGTGGGTCCAAAGTATCATAAACGTATGAACGAGATAAGCAAGAATATCTTGCACTATAGTTTCATGGTCCACAAGTAGTTGTCATCTTTATTTCGTTTTCAACATGCTTTTATATTTCAATAATTGTTTGATTAGCAAATGAAAATTTACTCATCTTTCATGAAATAAAAAATGTTTAGTTTAGGTTTCTATTCTTTAAAATCTGTTAGCACTCCGTATAATGTAAGTATGTAACTAGAACAATAGCGCAAGAGATATGCATATACTTTAACCAAAAAAAATATGCTCGCAAAACAAATTAGCTAGCAAGACGCTGCATCTTAAAAAGACACCAAACAAACGAACCGAAAAAAGAAGCAGCCCACCTTACAGTGTCCAAATCAACCTGTGCAGATTTCAGTTAGTCGTGTAAGATGTGCCATTTCATTCCTTAAAATAAGTAGCTAAAAACATAACACGTAACAAAAGACTCAGTTGAAGATAAACATCGGGTATTACTTGCACTATAGACGGAACTTGAATGAATTTATTGGGAGGGCCTATTGCCATATCAATTAATTTGGGAGGGCCAAAGTTGTATTTTCTTTAAACAAATATAAGTAAAACCTCAAAGTTTTGGAAGGGCCGTGGCCCTCCCCGGTCTCCACTAAGGTCCGTCCGTGACTTGCGCGTTTGGTTCATTTCTAGGTTTACTCTTTCATGGCGATGGCTCGAATCTTTTGGACAAAGATTCTTAGATTTTGATGTTTTGTTTGGGAAAACTGAAAAGAAAAGAGAAAAAAAAAAAAAAAAAAAAAAAAAAAAAAAAAAAAAAGTATAGGAACATATATAACAATAATAGTTCATTATTTTTATGGCCAGAAATATATAAGATATTATTGATTTATCAAATATGTGTTTGTAATTTCTTATGATAATTATTGATATGACCTTTTCCAATGATGAAATTGAAGTTTCGTATGGATGTTACGTCTTTAAATGAAATTTGATATTGATATAGTTTATTGTTTCAATTGAGCAAAAGTATTCTTTGTTCCAAAAGAAAATTTTGAGCAAAAGTATTCGACAAGTTATAACATACCAAAAAATACAAAACTAACGGTTTATTCACAACTTTTGGACTACAGTGTTTCTTGAAAACTTTTATCAGCCAATAGGTCTACTATCTTTTGCATGGACCATTAGAGTTTCTTCATCTACAAATTTTCCACAAAATTAGTATAGACCACACAGTGAAAGGACCACTTATGGAGAATTATGAATTCGAATCCAAATAAAATTAACTGATTAAATACACATATTTTTTAACAACAACGAGTGAGAAAGAAGAACAAACTGAGAAAACCAAGCAAAACCTGATTACATAATTTATATTTGGGAAAATGTTTTTTAGATGTATCATACTTGTCACAATTTTTTTTTCTGGGTATCGAACAAATTTTTTTCCTTATACGGGTACTAATCTTTCAAATTCAGTCTTTTTAAGTTAGTTTGTGACATTTTTGCCCTTCAAATAATTAGATTACATCATTCGGTTTTATTTGGTTTGAATAATTCATTGAATCAACCTAAAGTTATTAGTAGATTTGTATTAGAGTTACAATTAATTATATTATCCTATATATTAAAAAGGCAATTTTTCCGTTCCACAAAAGGCGGCATCTCATTGGTTGCAATCCCGTAATACCACTGTTCATCCGTTATACCACCGTTTAAACAACTGTAGCATTCCATTCCGTATTCGAGAATCCTCTTCTCCCCTGCCTCCCTCCCACACCAGAACCCTCTTCTTGAACTTTTTCTCTTTCACAAAATATCGTTGTCTCTTCTAGAAACCTCTTTTAACACAAAAAACACACACTGGTTTACACACCTACTTTCTTATATCTTTCCCTCATCAAATAAACATCGGACGCACACAGTCCTTAACTTTGAGAATGACGATATGATTCGATCAAACCCACAAAAAAAAATAATAATAAAAGAAAGGTTTCTTAGTTCTGATGGAAAGCAGATGCGGCGGACTTGGCGACGGAAGTGTGGTAAGGATTCCGACGGGATCAAGAAAGGCGGTACACACCCTAATAAACCTGCTACCTGTCTCTTATTTCAAGGTTTGATCTTTTTTGTTTTGGTTATATGTATTATATGTTTCTTACAGGAATTGAGTAACTATTTGACCGCTTCTTTGATTATGGGTTTATTCTTTTTATTATTGTAGATTGTTGTTGATGATTTTTATTAAATTTTTTATGGCAGTATGAATGATTTTGTTGAAGATTTATGAGGTATGGATGTTTCCTAATTTCATTTTTTTTTTTTTTTTTTTCAGTATGAACTGGGCAAAATTATGAGTTGGTCAAAAATGATAAGGTGTGAATCTTCGAATTATTTCAATTTAAAGGTATGAATTGTTTCAATTTAAAGTCACCGGATTGCTATATGTTTATTCTACAAAAAGCAAACAAACAATGGTAAAATATGGCTTTATTTGAGCTTCATCTGCTGCAATTTGGAATTTTTGGTTGTTTTTGTATGTGTAACTGTTTTGCAAGATTCAAGCTTTTGTGTTTTTTTCTATTGAATTTCAGTTAGTTTCAGTTATTAGTGGTTTGATATGTTGACATTTGCGATCTTTTGTTTGGATTTTAAGGTTAATATATATTATGAAAGATTTTTCTTTTTCATGATCTTGTTCCAAAGTATTAGTTTTGGATTTGAGTTAATTACATAAATGGTCACTGTGGTTTGGCCAATTTTGCACTTTCAGTCACCGAAATTTTTTTTTGACTGATTCAGTCACTGTGGTTTGCATATGTTACAGATCTAGTCCAAATTCGAATAAAATGACCAAAAAGCCCTTGCCTCTTCTTTTTCGTTAACTGTCCGTTAACTAGCATTGCAACGTTAGTCCTTTTCCGTTAAAAATTTTTTTTCTAATTTTTTTTTAGAAAAATATTTTTTTTTTCGAAAAATTATTTTTTTCTGAAATAATTTTTTCAAAAAATTAATTTTTTTCGAAAATTTATTTTTTTCTGAAATAATTTTTTCGAAAATTTTTTTTCAAAAAATTATTTTTTTTCAAAAAATTATTTTTTTTCGAAAAATTATTTTTTTCTGAAATAATTTTTTGGAAATAACTTTTTCAAAAAATTGATTTTTTTCAAAAAATTATTTTTTTCTGAAATAATTTTTTCGATTTTTCGAAAAATTAATTTTTTCTGAAATAATTTTTTGGAAATAATTTTTTCAAAAAATTAATTTTTTTCGAAAAATTATTTTTTTCTGAAATAATTTTTTCGAAAATTTTTTTTCAAAAAATTATTTTTTTTCGAAAAATTATTTTTTTTTGAAAAAATTATTTCGAAAAAATTATTTCTGAAAAAAAAATAATTTTTCGAAAAAAATTAATTTTTTGAAAAAATTATTTCCTAAAAATTATTTCAGAAAAAAATAATTTTTCGAAAAATCGAAAAAATTATTTCAGAAAAAAATAATTTTTCGAAAAAAATCAATTTTTTGAAAAAATTATTTCCAAAAAATTATTTCAGAAAAAAATAATTTTTCGAAAAAAAATAATTTTTTGAAAAAAAAATTTCGAAAAAATTATTTCAGAAAAAAATAATTTTTCGAAAAAAATTAATTTTTTGAAAAAATTATTTCAGAAAAAAATAATTTTTCGAAAAAAAAAATATTTTTCTAAAAAAAAATTAGAAAAAAAAATTTTAACGGAAAAGGACTAACGTTGCGATGCTAGTTAACGGAAAAGGACTAACGTTGCGATGCTAGTTAACGGAAAAGGACTAACGTTGCAATGCTAGTTAACGGACAGTTAACGAAAAAGAAGAGGCAAGGGCTTTTTGGTCATTTTATTCGAATTTGGACTAGATCTGTAACATATGCAAACCACAGTGACTGAATCAGTCAAAAAAAAAGTTCGGTGACTGAAAGTGCAAAAATGCCCAAACCACAGTGACCATTTATGTAATTAACTCTTTGGATTTTAATAATAGGTTTGACCAGTTTTTTTAATTATGATTATGGTTTTTCGGTCTATAGAGGTGACAGAAGTATGGAGGAATGGGTCATGAGGATGGGATTAGGGAGTTTGAAGCTAAATGTTCATCATATAAGAAGTGTTCAGTAGCGGCTAAAGAAAGCGAGATTGTGACGGCATCGGTAGGAAGTGGACATAATGATGAGAAATGTCCACAGAGAATGCATTTGGAAGCGGGGGACATCAACTTGGTCATAGGCAGAAGAGGTATTTGTTACATAAATGTATAAGTGTAAAAAGTTTCAATTTTAGATTAATAACAAGTTAAGTCTAAGATCTGGAGAAATGTGTTTTGGGTTCGTGCATGTAATTTATTTGTATACGAGATTGGTAGAATACACGATTTACGGGTTTTCAGTAAAGGTTTACTGTAATTTATGTTTATATATTTCAAGTAAATTTGTTTGGTTTTCTTTTCAGGTTGTTCGGATGATTCATGGTGATGAAGCTCTTAAGATGCCGAATGAGTTTGAAACTGTGGTCAGAAGTGAGCAGGGTGTGGTTGCAGCCGTGGAGTGTACGAGGAGGCCATTTTATAGGATCCAATACCATCTCAGGTATAAGATTTGTGATTTGGATTTTGTTGCCAAATTCAGTAGTTTGTGTTTATAGTATTGTTCATTAAGTTTGTGGTTTAAATTTGTAGGAAATGATACGAAAGTAGCTCACTTATGGAACCTACAAGGGGCAAAGGAAAGGTTCCGCTTAGTAAAAGCTGAATTAACAGAAGATGGAAGGTTTGATATTGCAATCATAGGATGTGACGGCCCCGAGCTTGTTAACTCAAGTTGATGAGCCGCTAAAACCAAGCTTATTAGCTTTTTACAATTCCAGTAAGTTCTATGTTGTTTTTTTTGGTGTGGTTTCTTCATTTTATTTGATTCGGCTTATATTTTATATGGTCAATTTTCTGGCTTATTTTAAGATTTATGGGCAGTACGCTTATTATATCATAATAAACTTATATAAGCCATAAGTTGTAACATAAGCCGGAAAATGTAGGCTTATAAATAATAAGCCGAATCAAATAAGCTAATAAGCCCATAAAAAAGCTTGAACAACCACCCCCAAAATAAGCAATCCTTATCATGCGAACACCAGAATAGTGCTTACGTCTATAAAGAACAGAAATAAAAACACAATATGTTGATAAGCAGTCTTAAACACCCTTAAATTGTTTTTTGTATCAAGCCTGTGTAGCTCATAGTTTGACTGTCATTGATAACTAATCGCATTTATGCTGATATGCTGTGTATATAAGTAATGCCAAACACTCATCCCAAATTTTATATCTATTCCGCCTCAAGAGCTCATAGGTTGGTCATTCCTGATACTATAGTGCGTTTTCAGTATTAATAAACAGGTTATAAGTAGGGGTGGCAATCGAGTCGTGTTCGTGTTGACCTATTTGGGTTCGCGTGTTGGCGGGTTAATGTAACCTCTACCCAAACACGACCCATTTATTAATCGCGTCAAGAAACTCAACCCTAACCCGCACCTGCATAACACGTGTAACCCATTTTTGACCCGTTTAACCTATTTAAATAAATAAGTCAAATAGTTAATAAGGTTGGTGGTTTGTTGATTTAACTAGCTTAAATGCCAAAATAATATAAGGATATAAAATATCATAAAAATAATAGACAAATAACTATCCGACAATTTTCTAAGTTATAAGCGTCAATTTCTATGATAATTGAGGTATAATCGTAATTTAATCATATTAAGTACATAACAGAATACATTTACTCCACATTCAACATAAAAATGCATGTTATATATTTTATTTTTAGAGTCTTATATACTTAAACGGGTTCACGGGTTGACCTGTTTAATATCTACTCAACCCAAACACGACCCATTTATTAAACGGGTTAGACGGGTTGACATGTTTTTGACCCAAACCTGTTTATCCTCAACCCAAATCTGTTTAACTTCGTGTCTGGTTCGTGTCGTTTAATGTGTCATGTAGACAATTGACACCCCTAGTTATAAATGGCGTTATAGGATTTAGAATTACATTACCTATAATAATAGTTACTTTTTTATGTTTCAAGCTGGAGCTGCTTTTTGCCTAATCTTATAAATAAATGATAAACTAGAGTATGTTTATAAATCTTTTATCTAAATGGATTATCACAAAATAAACTTTAGGTCATTGCTTATAGGTGTTTCTTTTTCTTAGTCCCAAACACCCCCTAACTGATTTAGAATATTGTTTAAGTAGAAAACAAAATGTCAAAGATCTTATTTTTAGTTATAGGGACTTGATTCTAGAGCCACTGCGAGTATGTGACCATAACAACCTAGCAGATAGAAACAGAATAATAAGATAACAACTATCAGAATGCAATAATGTAGGACCTTAGATATATCAACTTTATCACTAATAAGCACGCATGGAAGGTGACTTGATGTATGTATGAGGCGTATAAAATGGAGAGAAAGAGAGATATAGATGAAGAGAACTTTTATTAAAACACACACACTTACACACACAAGCACACACCTCAAATGACTCATTGGAGGTGTTTATATAGTACTAACATAAGATGCCCTAAAGGCTTTCCATGGGCTTTGTCATGGGCTTGGTAATGGACATGGATTTCTTATCCTTTAAAAGGCTTACATATTTAACTAACATCATACTAGCTTACCAAGTTCCATGAGCCCATTTACATATTCTAAGACACGTTTACAAAGTTCCTATGACTAGAATGACCGCCACTTTCCTTTACATTTCTTTAATGCTAACAAATAACAAACACCTCCTTATTCGGTTATTATTTTACTATGAACTTATGTATCAAGTTGCAGGCATAACCTGTTACTATTTTTACTCTCATCTGCATATATTGATTTTATATCTGACCATAACAACCTAGCAGATTTGTTTTTTTTCCCCAGCACATCATATTGGACCCATGGTTCTAAACTAAAGGTCTTGCTGACAATGATCAATTATTGCCATATTTCACGGTCTCCTGGCATAGGTAACCACCAACATATGGTATAATGGATGCTAATCCTGACCGAATTATTATTGCTTTTGGAAATTGAGTTCCGTAGTGACTGCTACGTTTCAATATGGGGATGTTTCTTTCAAGGTAAACCACTAGTGTTTTGATGTCGTAATTATGTGCAATCTATAACAATATCAATTGATTTTGTAAATCAATAGCAAAATAAAAAATTGCTTATTATTAGATTAGGTGTTATTTGGGATTCAAATAGAATAATGGCCTGTAACGAATAGGTGATAAGGTTGAATACATTCTTCATTTTTCAATAAATGTTTCTCACAATACTCTTGCAGCAACGCGCGAGTTACCCCACTCGTTATTATTTGTATTAGAATATGATTGATCATATAAGCCTAAGTGTTAGGCTATAAATACTAGGTAATATGTATTCCCTCGTTATTCAATCAATTCAATTAATTAGTTCACGTCTTACATGTTATCAGAGACCTATGTACAAGTCACCGGACTATTGTCATCCTCCGATCACGGGCTAAGTGTAAGCAACGATTGTAAGGTTTTCTCCGCCGAGAAGGGAGCTTGTTGATCTAGTGAAGTAACTCTCGAGTTGGGTACTCGAGGAGTGGAGTAGGGCGGAGAGGAGATCCGTGACCGAACCACTATAAATCCTCATGTTCGGTTTGCACTTTCCTTTTACTTATTGCTTTACTTTAATGTTTGCATTATGTGATTGTTTGTGTTGTGACTTATTGATTATGCTTGTGTGATAACATGTCTTAAGTTTATGCTAGTCACAAATTAAACTTAACATCTTTCATATTAGAACAAAGCTAAGAATGGATATTTGATACAACAAGTTTAAAGAGTTTTAAATGGTAACGTATTCACCCCCCCCCCCCCCCCTCTACGTTTTCTTCCTATAAATACCAACATCAAACCCACTTTCAAACACACAATTCAACCAAATTCTCATCAATATTCACAATGTCAAAGAAAAACACTCCACAATCAAAAAATCGACAATCCCGACTAACCCAAAATGCACCGGATATAAATTTCTCTCTGCAAAACACCTTTGAACTAACCGGCATAACACCACTACAACAAGGGGGTATTCGCTTTCGTCCACAATCTTTTGAATATCCAACACAATTACCACAACTCAATCAAAGAGAAAACTTGTTTTCCGTTCATCGTCCTTTTGTCCCACCACAACATGTTAATACGGATTATCACCAAGAACCAAGTGAGTCGTCTTATCGTCCTAACATGGATTTCTTGCATTGTTCCCAACCGTATCAACAACATTTTCCGATTCGGTCAACTAATCTTGATATGAATTTGGTTGATTGGGTCGGCTATCCGACCCAAGGCTATTCGACCCAACACTATCCGAGCCAAGACTAACCGAGTCAAGATGTTTCGATGGGACAAGGTTCGGGTCACGGTTCTTTTCACAGTTCTATGCCCGTTGATGACGATGACGATGACGAAATCGAAGAGACATCACCAGTCAAGCCAAAGAAGCCTTCGCGGCGTGCTACAAAGGCGAAAGGCAAAGGCAAAGAACCCGAACCGGCCAAAAAAGTTGAACCATGGTCAAGCAAAGAAGAGGTCATTCTTTGTAAAGCTTTGATTGGGGCTAAACCGTCAGATATTATTGACCAAGTTCAACAAGTCAAAGACAGCTCAGTTCCAATGCTCCGTAGATAGTATAGTGTGTCCCCGGGTCGTTATGTGCCAGGGAGATTGCAATGGTGTTTTTTAGAAAACGTTTTTGAGAATGAGTGGCACTGAGGACAGTAGCCAAGATGATTGGGAATTGATTATGCTACTGATATTTGGTATTTGCACAATTTGGAATAATATTCACAATAACAGATATACAGATATAATTACAAATACACAACTTGGGATTCAGATTACAGACTGGGAAAAGGGGGATTTAACAAATTACAAACTACAGGGGGTGCAAGTGAACCTTTTCAAACTTGAAATAAAAATATAATTAAAAATGAAAAGAAAATGATTTAAATGATTATTTTAATAATTAAATACTAATTAATTAATTAAATCTATTTAAAAATCTAATTTAAATTATCTAAAAATGATAAAGATTACAAATTAAACTAAAAACTTGCAAAAATATTTTCTAAACCTTAAAATGAACTTGAAGAAAGTATAAAAATTAAAAAGAAATATTTTTGTCTTTTTATGGGTTTTCTATTAATTAAAAACTAATTATATTAATTAAACTATTTAAACTAATTTAAATTACTAATAATACCTAAATGACTTAGAAAATTATAGAAAAATTTATAAAACTAATTAACCATCACAGGAATCCTAAAAAATTATAAAAAAAACTTCTACAAATTATTTTTAGACTATTTTACTAATTATTTACTTAATTGTTGATTTAAATATAATTTAACTAAATTAAATAAGAAAATTGGAAAATGAACAGTAGAATTTAAAAATCTATTTTCGAAAAGTATTAAGTGATTTATAAAACCTAGGAAAAATATAAAAACCTGTTGTTATTAATTAAAATTTAAGAAAACTATTTAATTACTAATATTACGTAATTAATTAATTAAACTATTTTTAATTCTAATAATTATTAAACTGAAAGAGAAAAATCTAAGAAAATTATTACAAATACTTAAAGGTGACAGGAAATTAATAAAATTATGAAAATGACAGATTGCTTATTAATACGCTAAAAAGAAAAATGAAAAAGATAGAATCTATTAAATAGAAGCTATCACTAATTTTATGTTTGGTTTTTTGTGGTTTTTCTTTTTGACAGACAAAAATAAGTTGAAAATAAGAAAATTTTATAAAACAACTTTTGTTTTAGCTTAAAAATAAGTTGTGTGCATCCCCTCTTATCTAACAGTGGACTAAATAGCTTATTAGGACTTAAGCAATTATGAAAACGCTATTCAAATGACAAAATAAGCATACACAGATGATTATGAACTTGAAATAAGGCAAATAGAACAAATAAGCACCCTGAAATGGGAGGTTTTGGACCTCTGTGGGGTCCACAGAAGCCAAGGAGAGTCCAAAATGAAACTTGAAACCTAAAAAGGGACTGGTAGGCTACACAATAAGCCAATAAGCAGTGCTTATTGCTTATTAATGAAGCTTGGGTGGGCTATGTAAGTTGGGTTCAAACACTGAGTGATTAGTGTATACTCAGAAAATGGCCAATCTTGATGGGGCTTGCAGCCCTATCAAATAAGCTCACAATGGAAAAATAAGCACTAGGACTAGTAACTGAGCTTATTAGCTTTCTAAGAATCCAAATTACAGGGTGTGGGTCCCACTGGGTGAGTCACTAAGCTACTTGGAAAATAGGCCAAAACCTGTGCACAGGGCATAAGCTTGCCCTGCAGGTTAAAAGAGGCTTTTGCACAAGCTTATAGAAAAATTCTAAAAATAAGCTGATGATGGGACTTTGAAGACTAAGTGACAAACTTTAACTTCTGAAAAGGACAAGGTCTCAAAGTAAACACAAAAATCACAAAAATTCCTCCAAGATTTGGATTTCTGAAACAAAGGTGTAATTTGACTTTTTGAATATCAATCTTAAGTTGACTTAGATGAATTTTAATCTTGATTTTCTGATTGATATTGATTATTTAAGCTAAGCTAAGACTAATTTAAGCTATACCACTCATAAGTGAATGGATTTGGGGCATATGCCACACTTAATCCAACACAGAGGGTTATCTAGGCCAACTTTAATGTGATTTTGACTTTTCTCTGAATAAGACCTAGGTATTATGCTTGTTCTGAGCTAGTATTATCCTAAGTCACTTGTGTAAACAAGAAACAACAACAATTACACACCATAACACCTTGGATTACACTGATCCAAACAATACTTAAAACTTG
The DNA here is from genome assembly GCA_030686995.1 of Artemisia argyi. Classification (NCBI taxonomy): domain Eukaryota; kingdom Viridiplantae; phylum Streptophyta; class Magnoliopsida; order Asterales; family Asteraceae; genus Artemisia; species Artemisia argyi. The sequence continues at coordinate 145,608,212 of CM060706.1, forward strand.
TTTGTTTTATGATTTGGGAAACAAAGGGGTGTTAAGGCCAATGCAACTGATTCTAAACAACTTATAATGATATGTTAAGCCTAATTGAACACTTAAACACAAGGAATAACAACAATAGACCAAGATTACTACTTATACTATTTTAACTGCCAAATTGAGAAATTGAAGCAAATATGAATACTAGCCAACAAGGTACTGATTTAAAGCAATATTATCACTACTTAATACTAAACAAACTCAGAAAAGCTAAAAGAGCAATGAAATAAGCAATGCTACAGTAACAACACAGAAATGAGTTTTCAAGGCCTTACAATGTGCAATCCAGCTTGAACCAAGAACCAAGGACCTCAAAACCAATCCTATAGGTCTTCCACAAGACCACTAACCCAGGGCCATCCAAAATTTACCCTGCTCCAGCTTTCTTCATCAATAACCTGCAATTGTTGACTTTTTTGTGTTTTTTGATTTTTTATACCTAAGTTGTATTTTATGGTTTCTAAAAGCTTGTTTAAGCTTTCTGGGAGCTTATGTTAGCCTAAGAGTCCATAAGTCCTACTAATAACAACTATACAGAAGATTAAGAACTTGAAATAAAATTGAAATTTGCATAAACTGAGAGATGAAAGGAAACTTGAATTTGATTGATGAAAAAGATTGAATTACACTTGATTACACTACTACAATGCTTAAAAGCTTGATTTTAAACTGAAATTGAAAGTTACAAACTAAACGACACTATCTTTTTAAAATTAAACTGCTACTATGCTCCATGGAACTTCTTGATGAGGCGAAAAATGAACCACTTTTAAGGGGTCATTTAAGCCCGGAATTGAATTTATTTGATCAAATATTGCCCTAAATCGTTCCTTTTGTGATTTTACTTTGGGAGTGAAATCTGGAAAATGAAGCAATTCGGACGTTTTTGGAGCATAAAAGTGAAGAAAACGCCAAAGACTTAATTTTCCAAGCTGGGAACAGTAGTGACGGCGTCAAGAGTAATTTTCATGACGACCCAGTACAGAAATGAAGGCGTCACAAGGAAGAGCGTCAAGAGTAAAATACGTGACGGCCTGGAAAAAGTTATAACGTGACGGCGTCAGAAGTAGATCAAGGCAGTCCGAGAATTCTTTTGGCGGTGAGATGACGGCGTCACCTATTTGGTCTTGACGCCGTCAGCCTCAATTTCCTATATATAGTTTTCTAATTTTCATTCATAAAAAAAGAGAAGTTTTGGAAAAACCCTAAGGCCGAACTTAGTACGAATTTTACTAGTTTTTCAAGGGTTTTCAGCCCTTGAACCCTTTCATGTGTAATTGAGATAAGTGTTCTTCTAATTCAATCAATATGTCTATGTGTTGGTTGTCTATATCTTGTTCTTCTCTTAATTCCATAATGTTAGGCTAGATCTATCTTGTGTTTGCTTAGATCTAATGAAACCTAGACGTTAATTATGTGTTGATTACTTGTTTATGGTTGTATTGGATGAATGATTTCGATGTTAGGCTTAAGAAAACTGGCAGATCTCCAAATGGTAACATGCTTGAACGTCTTAGGAAACATGAACTGACGTGCACTAGGTTTTATTGGTTGTATTTAATGCATGAGTAAATTCTAATGATCCCATGTTAGGAGCTTCTTAGCCGGCTCGACATAGGAGTGAAATAGGCACTCATAGGATTGGGGAATTAAGTGCGCCACCCCATGAATGGTATTAAGGAATACAATCCGTCATCCACGCAACTATAACAAGTAATTAACGTGTAAAAGATATCTAGGGAGTAGTGAAATCTAAGTAAACACAATTTCTCCACTTATTGCTCACAACCTTAGTTAATTTAGTTTTATTTTCATTTCTAGTATTTTATTTTGATTGCATCTTTAGTATTGGGTTAGTTGACTAGCAACTAATTCCGCCCAAATCCTTCAAACCTGAGATTTTTACTTGCTTTCTAAAAAATATAAAAAATACAAAAATAATCATCCCTCACTTTTAGAACTAGTATTTAGGTTTTCTAATCCTAGCGATACTATTCCTAGCTGAACGATCAATCCCCCGGTACTTGTCACTATACTATACTACAACGATCAGGTACACTGCCTGGTGGGGGTTGTAAGCTTCTCGAGATCCCTCGAGAGGTAAAGCCTGGTGCAATCCCTACGCATCAAGTTTTTGGCGCCGCAGCCCGGGGAATAGTTATTGTCTAGGTTAGAATATCTTTTTATTAGGTTTACTTGCTAGATTCCTTTCTAGCAAGATTTTATTTTTATTTTTTAGGTTTTCTTTAGTCTATCTTATTTCTTTATGTTTTGTTCGTAACTCTTCACCACCCGACATCATGGACGATGGGAACATCTTTGAACCCGTCATCCCACCACAACAAAACCCACCACTAGAACCTCCTAGGCCCCGAACCTTAGGAGAGTATTCCCGACCTAGCCACCAAGGCTACCGAAACACCATTGAGCTCACCGGAGCCAATGTGACCCCCTTGCGATCCGACACCATCCGGTTGGTGCAAAGCGGATGTGCATTCCATGGACTTCGTTCCGAAGATCCAAACCAACATCTTAAGGACTTCCTTAAAATCGTAGACTCCATAGACCTAGATGTTGAAACTAGAGAGACAACCCGATTACGCCTATTCCAATTCTCTCTACGGGATCAAGCTAGTCAATGGCTTGAGCGTTTACCCGCGGGGATGATCTCACCACTCGTTTCCTTGCTCAATTTTCCCACCGGGGAGAACTACTAAGCTTAGAAATGACATCTTGATGTTCCAACAACGTCAAAATGAATCTCTTTATGAAGCATGGACTCGTTTCAAGGACTTACTCCAAAAAGTCCCTCATCATGGCATAGATCTTTGGCTCCAAGTCCAAATCTTTTATGACCATATCGATCTCTCCACGAGGCGAGCCATTGACCAATCGGCCGGTGGTAAGCTACGTGATCTAAGTGTGGAACAATCATGGGAACTCATAGAAGATCTTGCTCTCTATGACAACGAAAGTTGGAATGACCCCCGTGATTTGAACAAAACGGTCAAGGCAATATCTTTGCCTTCGAACAACTCTAGCACTCCCGACCATAGGATCATGGAACTTGAGGACCAAGTCAAGTTTCTCATGAAATCTTACGAAGCTCCTAAGCCTTCAAGCCAAGTGAACAAAATCACTTCTTCATGCGAATTATGTAGTGGTCCCCACGACACTCGTGATTGTGTGGAACTCCCTGGAACAGCTTTTGCGGACTATGCATCCACGCGTACCGACGAAGTGGGAGATAAGTGGTACACTTTCAAGCCCGAGCCAAACCCTTACGGTGATTCATACAACCCCTCTTGGAAAAATCACCCAAACCTTAGGTGGAAACAAAATCAACCCAATTCTTCCAATCCGCCTAATCGTTACCAACCAAACGGTCCACCCTCCAACCGTACTTTCAACAACAATCCTTCTAACAACTATGGTAGTACCAACAATCTTGAAGGATTGATGTCTAAGTTCATGGCATCTCAAGAAGCTCGCATAGCTAGGTTTGAAACCGAATTCAACCAACAACAGACGGAGATGACCAACAAGATTGACAACTTGTTGAAAGCCCTCAACAACCAAGCGTTAACTACACCTAGGAAGGACACTAGGGATACCAATAACGGAATCCAAATTAAGGACCCCTCATCATCTAAACATGTCCACTTTGTCAATGTTGTCACCATTAAGGCAATAGATAAGGAGATAGAAGAAAGTGACAAGGATGAAGTTGGAGTAGAAACCGAAACTAGGGATGAAAGTAGGGAAGTTGAGGTTAATAAGGAAAATAAGTTAGAGGAAGTAGAAACTATAGAGAAATACTTTGATAAGATGCCCACCAAGGAAGAACGGGAATACCATAAGGATTTATTTGATAGTCCCGAGAGACCATATATCCTTGGCACACCCCTTATCAAAATGGGAGACCCCTCTAACATTAACATACCATGCAACATAGGGCATATGCATATATGGAAAGCTTACATCGACCCTAGATCCCCCGTAAACATCATGACTAGGACTTATTACAATTGGGTGATGAAGAAACAACTTGATTTTAGGATGATGCCCAATAAGAATCTGATAAGTAATTTTGCAGGAAAAGTGAAGGGATTACATGTGATTATAGGCAATCTCACTTATGAGATCGATTTTATGATAGTAGAAGACACTCGTCCAGTAATTGATGCTTGCCTAAGCCAAATAATATTTGGACAACCATTTGTTGAGGCCACTAGGATGAGTTATGATCCGACTCTAGGGATAGTTAGATTTAAGGTAGAGAATGATGAGGTTGCCTACCAAATGCCCTACAAGATTGAGCAATACCGCCTCCTATCTAATTTAGAAAAGGAACACAAGCAAGCGGCTTATTATAGGAATGATGAGGATAGACGTAGAGGAGTAGAGTATGTGAAGAATAGGATGCTTGGTTTCTACAAAGAATGCTTGCAACTAGGTCCGGAATACAAAACTGGTTTAGAAGACGACCTAGAGAGTGAAACCAACAATGAGGTCACGTAGTAACCCATGACCTTGAGTCTAGCTACAAGACTCGTAAATAAAGAAAAGCGCTTCTTGGGAGGCAACCCATGCTTTGTGTGATTTTATTTTATTTCGTTTGTTTGTTATTTGCTTCCATATGCATGCTTTATTTTTATTGTTGGTAGATCATGTTTCTAAATTAAATAGTGGAAATACTTTACTTTGTTGTTTTGGCCTAGTCTTAACTCCACCTAAAAGTATTTTTGCAAAAAGATAAGTGTAAGGGGAAACCCCAAATATGTTTTTAAGAAACAAACCGATCATGATTCTCTACAATATTAAATGAACATGTATATTCGTATTTGTTAGAGTTAAATGCTTGTATTGAGTCATAATGAAGTTTTGCAGGATTTTCCAGGAAGTAGAACCAAGTTTTTCCAGAAATTTTCCGGAAACTTAACATAAGAATTTCTGCAGATCACTTCTGACGGCGTCACGTGTAAAAATCTGGAAATTTTACCGGTTTTGTTTTTCTAACGGAGTCTTAAAGTTTTTGCGAATTATTAAGTTTTATAATCTCCAGGAAATCTGTAAACTTCATTCCACAAGCATTATATCTTATCTTGTTTTCTAGGATTTAGTAACTTGTATATATTGCCGCCGATTTTATGCGAGGTTGCCTTGTTTGTTTTCTCAGGATTTACAGGTTATGTATGACAAGAAGATGATTTATATTCTGGAAGGGAAGCTTTGATTGTTCATTTTCTTGGAGGAAGATTTAACTTGGCCACCTTATTATCCATACCGAGCGAATCAGGGGAGTATTTGATTTCATTCTTTTCACTTTTACATTCTTTACTTGAACATTGGGGACAATGTTCATCTTAAGTGTAAGGGGAGGGTAAAATGATGATACCTTACATATGCACTTTCGCTTGAGTTTGTTTTGTTTAATGGTAGATGTGTAATAAAACTACGAGAAATACTTGTTAGTGCAATTTTAGCGCCAAATTTAAAATTTTTACAACATTTAGGAGTGAAACTTTAGCCATAGCAAGCGTCTCATGGATAGGAGATTGTATGACTAGCACAAAACCGTATATTCAGAAAAAAATTTCACCCAAATATGTGAGGTTCGCCTTTAGATTTGATAGGAAAAGCATTTACTATTAGTGCTTATGAGTGTACCGGTAGCATTTAGATTCTAGAACTTGCGTTAGTGATGCATCCCGAGACCGCTAGTGAGACTACATTCGTGTAGTAGGATTTACTACATGATAAGAGGCATTAGGATCACCCTTGTGTTAGACCCGTATCATAATTACTTGACCATTTAAGTCATATTACTTGGCTAGTTAAGTCAACTAATTTTTCCCACACCCTTAGCGTTGTACTCATTTTTAGTACACGAAACCCCTAGTACACCCCTCCGAGCCTATCTTTTCATTTCTAACTTTAAGCATTTTACTTAAAGGAAGAATTTGTTACACCCCACTTAAACGTACACCCAAATCGCCTTAGCCTTCCGTGTATGCACTCATTTTTAGTGCATTATTGTTATTTGTTAAACCCTAAGTTAACTATCTAATTGATTACATGGTTGCTAAGTCGAGTCATATCCTTGTACATATTATTTTGGGACGATTGGGACTCATGGGTAAAGTACTTATTTTATGGAATAAAGGGGAAGAACATCATATATTACCCCCGTATGTGCGTTAATCTTAAAAGTACTTCAAGTGTTTTGATTTTCTTAATTCGAGTCATTAGATTAGTTTATTGTAAAGTATGAAAAGATTCAAGTGTAAGGGGAATGTTCATTCCCTATGATGTATTATTTCGGATGGTAGGGTAAGAGTGTATGTAAAAAAAAAAAAAAAAAAAAATCGAAAAAAATCAAGAAAAAGAAGAAAAAAAATAGAAAAAGAAAAAGAGAAAAAACATACGGACTACCATCCCTTTTCATTCTATGTTTATTTTATGTTTTTGTTATTTTTCATTTATTAGCTTAAGTCGAGTCTAGTCTTGGCTTAGCAACGCCATATTGTACATGTAATTAACCAAGATTGTTAACTCGCCACCAGTAAAGACTGCCTATATCCAACAAAACCGTGTATTTCATATCCCTACACCTAATGTTACAACCCTTTAAAAGACCTCTTTGATAGTTTATCCTAGGTGCTTACGCCATGTGGTGGAGGTTTGACCCTTTCCCAAGCCTATGGTAATCTGGTTTGCTATGACAGGTAGTGAGAGATATCTTCCGTTTCCATATTGTAATTTATACTTTATTACACCCGAGAGAAGTGAGTATCTAAACACTATTTGTGAGGTGCTATTATATGACCTCCGTGCTTGTCTTTGGTCTTTAGTGGAACGACTATTTGTTGTAATTACTTTTATATTAGTGTTAAATGACCCCTAACTTGTATTTTGACTAGAATAAAATCGCATTTGCTTGAGGACAAGCAAATCTCAAGTGTAAGGGTATATGATGAGGCGAAAAATGAACCACTTTTAGGGGGTCATTTAAGCCCAGAATTGAATTTATTTGATCAAACATTGCCCTAAATCGTTCCTTTTGTGATTTTAGGTACTTTGGGAGTGAAATCTGGAAAAGAAAACAATTCGGACGTTTTTGGAGCATAAAAGTGAAGAAAACGCCAAAGACTTAATTTTCCAAGCTGGGAACAGTAGGTGACGACGTCAAGAGCAACATTTTGACGACGTCAAGAGTAATTTTCATGACGACCCAGTACAGAAATGAAGGCGTCACGAGGAAGAGCGTCAAGAGTAAAATACGTGACGTCCTGGAAAAAGTTATAACGTGACGGCGTCAGAAGTAGATCAAGGCAGTCCGAGAATTCTATTGGTGGCGAGATGACGGCGTCATCTATTTGGTCTTGACGCCGTCAGCCTCAATTTTCTATATATAGTTTTCTAATTTTCATTCATAAAAAAAGAGAAGTTTTGGAGAAACCCTAAGGCCGAACTTAGTACGAATTTTACAGGTTTTTCAAGGGTTTTCAGCCCTTGAACCCTTTCATGTGTAATTGAGATAAGTGTTCTTCTAATTCAATCAATATGTCTATGTGTTGGTTGTCTATATCTTGTTCTTGTCTTAATTCCATCATGCTTGGCTAGATCTATCTTGTGTTTGCTTAGATCTAATGAAACCTAGATGTTAATTATGTGTTGATTACTTGTTTATGGTTGTATTGGATAAATGATTTCGATGTTAGGCTTAAGAAAACTGGCATATCTCCAAATGGTAACATGTTTGAACGTCTTAGGAAACATGAACTGACGTGCACTAGGTTTTATTGGTTGTATTTAATGCATGAGTAAATTCTAATGATCCCATGTTAGGAGCTTCTTAGCCGGCTCGACATAGGAGTGAAATAGGCACTCATAGGATTGGGGAATTAAGTGCGCCACCCCATGAATGGTATTAAGGAATACAATCCGTCATCCACGCAACTATAACAAGTAATTAACGTGTAAAAGATATCTAGGGAGTAGTGAAATCTAAGTAAACACAATTTCTCCACTTATTGCTCACAACCTTAGTTAATTTAGTTTTATTTTCATTTCTAGTATTTTATTTTGATTGCATCTTTAGTATTGGGTTAGTTGACTAGCAACTAATTCCGCCCAAATCCTTCAAACCCGAGATTTTTACTTGCTTTCTAAAAAATATAAAAAATACAAAAATAATCATCCCTCACCTTTAGAACTAGTATTTAGGTTTTCTAATCCTAGCGACACTATACCTAGCTGAACGATCAATCCCCCGGTACTTGTCACTATACTATACTAAAACGATCAGGTACACTGCCTGGTGGGGGTTGTAAGCTTCTCGAGATCCCTCGAGAGGTAAAGCCTGGTGCAATCCCTACGCATCACTTCTCTTCTATTTATACTTGAAGATTAGGGTTCCCTGGACCTTTGTGATCATTTCCCACTTCAAATTTGAGCCGTAGGATCATTGAGATGCTTCCTTTAGCTGCCACGTGTTTTTGGCGCCAAAAATCATTTTTGCAATTTGCTTCTGAAATACTCAAGGGGGGGGGGAAGCATTTAATGAAGTTTGTTTGTTAGGTGAAAGTTGTGAGGGTTGGTGATGATGGGGTTGCTAGTGGGGGTGGTGGAGGTGATGGATTTGCAGGGCAAGTTGGGGGGATGCGTGTACAGGGGTGGTTGTTTGACTTGGTTGACCGGGGGAAATATTTAAATGGGAGATGGGCTTTTGAGGTTGGGCCAGGGAAAATAGAGGTGGGGTTGGGCTGGGTGATGGTTTGTGTTTGGATTGGATTTGGTTTTGGGTTTTATTGATATTGAGGGTCCGGTTTGATTAGTGGTAATAACAAGGACCAATTTTGTAATTTTCTGATTTTTGAGGGGTGTAATTTGGCATTCTTCCAAATTATTTCAGGGGGTGTATTTTGCCATATGAGAATATTATAAGGACATGTGTTGAATTTTTCACATATGAAACCCCAGGGACTAATTCTGCCAAATCACCAAACTTCAGGGACCAAATCTGTAATTTCACCAAACTTTCCAACCAAGGACCATTCCTACCATAGATGAGAAGTTCAAGGACAAAATTTGTTTTTCTCAAAGTTTTAATATCCAGGGACCATTTTTGACAATTTTCAAAGTTCAGGAACTAAAACTTGTAATTTTGCCAAACTTTGCACCAAAGGACTAATTATGTAACTTTGTGATTTAAAAGGACCTTTGGTGACTTTTTCAAGTTTTTAAAATAACCAGGGACTAGATTTGACAACTTTTGAAAGATGAGGGACTGAAACTGCCAATTATGCAAACTTTGTACGTTTTTCATTTGTTTTTAATTATTTTGCATCTAAAACATATAAAACACAATCCTGGGATATTTTCATTATTTTGATGCAATATTGAGTGTTTTTAGATGTTTTGGCAGCTCAGAATAGGTAAAAATGATGAGTGTTTGAGCACTTATCAATCCCACACACTAAAACATTGCTAGTCCCTAGCAATCTTTTGAGAAAAACTTAATGGATTTGAAACTCTTTACCAAAAGCCATCACTTCTGGAGTAGCCAGATGTATCGATTCATGTAAGAATTATGGTCCACCTGATAACCATGTGATTTTGAGCAAACCACCAGCTGTCAACGGATTTGATTAGTCTTTACCAAAAGCCGTTTGTTTCTGGACTAGCCAACTCTTGATGGACTAAGTCAACATCTTGGTGAGCTGATTACCGATTATGGTTTTTCCACGGCCTTTACCACAAGCCATAATCTTGCGGGCTAGCCAACTCATTTACTTTTTTGGATATGGCGAGTTGATTTACCATACAATTTTGGGCAAATTGCAAGCCGTCAACGGATTTGAGATATCTTTACCAAGAGCCGTTTGCTCCTGGATTAGGCAATCCTTTTGTCATTTAGACATGGCGGACTGATAACCACAAAAATTTTGAAATAAAGTGAAAATTTTTTGAAAAATTTAGGCCAAAATGGGGGGTACTTAGAAAGTATTTTGTGATAAAATTCGCAAGAATTCCCCCCCCCCCCCCCAACACCAGAATTGAATATTGTCCTCAATATTCAAAGTCCCGGCTATTATGCCGATTCTCTGAACGGAAAAAGCTAATATTCGAAGCTAACTGTGGAAATATTGATTTTATTTTTCACTTTATGTATATGTACATATAAACATTTTTTTTAACTTGAAACTTTTATACATATTTACTTTTGCAAAAGGTGGGGGACGGCCACTCCCCCACACTAGAGTGTTAGAAAGTAGAAAGAAGTCAGAGATATGGGTGAAAACCCATATTTTGCTAATTTTTGTTTACCGAGTCACTAGCTTGACTCGATCCCCGAATTCATTGGTCCATGGGGAAAGTTTGGAGATCCGGGACAACCATGGATGGTATGTCCTCTCCAAAATAATGTTTCAAACGATGACCATTCACTTTGAAGTTGGGACCTTCGGGTTGAGATAGCTCAACAGTCCCGTATGGATATACTTTTGCAACAGTGAATGGTCCAGTCCATCTGGTTTTTAATTTCCCCGAGAAGATCTTTAACCTTGAATTGAAAAGAAGGACTCTGTCACCGACGTTGAAAACGCGGTTCTTAATCTTTGAGTCGTGAATCTTCTTTGTATTTTCTTTGTAGATCAAAGAGTTCTCGTAGGCTTGATCACGAAGTTCGTTTAATTCATTGAGTTGAACTTTACGGTGATCACCCGCTTTATGAAGATCATAGTTTGCATGTTTCAAGGCCCAGTAGGCTTTGTGCTCGAGCTCGATTGGTAAATGACACGCCTTCCCGTATACAAGCTTGTAGGGAGTACACCCAATGGGTGTTTTGTAAGCTATACGGAAGGCCCAGAGTGCATCATCTAGTTTGTCCGACCAGGAAGCACGATTTTCACCTACGGTCCTCTCAAGAATCCGTTTAATACCACAGTTTGAAACCTCCACCTGCCCACTTGTTTGTGGGTGATACGCGGTAGAAAGACGATGAGTAACACCGTACTTAAGCATGACTTTTGCGAATTTATCATTGCAAAAGTGTGTACCGTGATCACTAATGATGGCACGGGGAGTTCCAAAACGAGCAAAGAAGGATTTCAAGAATTTCACAACAACTCGGGAATCGTTGGTAGGTAAGGCTTTTGCCTCAACCCATTTTGACAAGTTGTCAACAGCCACGAGAATGTATTTGTTTCCACGAGAAGATGGGAATGGCCCCATAAAATCAATGCCCCAGACGTCAAAGTTTTCACAAACTTGAATGGCATTTTGTGGCATTTCGTTCTTTTGTGAAATATTCCCGTGACGCTGACAAGCGTCACAAGCTTTGACTAACTCGTGGGCATCCTTATAAACTGTGGGCCAATAGAAACCGGAGTCAAACACCTTTTTGGCGGTGTAGTTAGGACTATGGTGGCCCCCGGTGGGTCCAGCATGGCAAGTCTGGAGAATATCAGCGGCTTCCTGTCTGTAAACACATCGCCTGATGACTTGATCGGCACAGATTTTGAAGAGATAGGGGTCGTCCCAGAAGTAATGTTTAACGTCTTTGAAAAATTTGTTTTTCTGTTGGGACGTCATCCCCTTCACGATGAAGTTACCCGTATGGTAATTTGCAAAGTCGGCAAACCATGGGGTTGTAGAGGCAACACGAAAAGCAACCGCATTGAGTGTCTCGAGAGGAAATGTTTCATTTATTTCCTGTTTCTCGGACATATCTTGGTGAGGGTTTTCTAATCGTGAGAGATGATCAGCAGCAAGGTTCTCAGCTCCTTTTTTATCACGAATAATGATATCAAATTCTTGGAGGAGGAGAACCCAACGGAGCAGCCTCGGCTTTTCATCTTGCTTTTCAAATAGGTACTTCAAAGCCGAGTGATCCGTATACACTACGCATTTGGTCAGGATTAAGTATGGCCGGAATTTTTCAAAGGCATACACCACAACCAATAGTTCCTTTTCAGTGGTGGTGTAATGACTTTGAGCCTTGGTCATAGTTTTGCTTGCGTAGTGTATAGGCTGAAAGTATTTTGCTTTTCGTTGCCCCAAGACCGCACCTATGGCAAAATCACTAGCATCGCACATAAGCTCAAAAGGTAGGTCCCAATCGGGGGCAACAAGAATCGGTGCCTCAGTAAGCTTTTTCATTAATGTTTCAAAAGCTTCGATGCACTCAGGAGAGAAGATGAAAGGAGCATCCTTCTCGAGGAGATGGGTCATAGGCCGGGCGATTTTAGAGAAATCTTGGATAAACCTATGATAGAAGCCGGCATGACCCAAAAAGCTCCTAACACCTTTAACGGTGGTGGGATGAGGTAATTTAGCGATGACATCAATTTTGGCTTTGTCAACCTCAATCCCGTTTTTTGAAATTTTATGGCCGAGGACAATGCCCTCTTTAACCATAAAATGGCTCTTCTCCCAATTGAGAATTAAATTCGTTTCTTTGCAACGTTTAAGCATCTATTCCAAGTGGGAGAGTCAAGACTGGAATGAATCCCCGATGACTGAAAAGTCATCCATAAATACCTCCATGGTTTTCCAGATCATGTCGGAAAAGATTGACATCATGCACCGTTGGAACGTGCCTGGTGCATTACATAAGCTGAAAGGCATACGTCTGTAAGCAAAAGTTCCGTAGAGGCATGTGAAGGTAGTTTTCTCTTGATCCTGTGGATCAATGGGGATTTGGAAGTAACCCTAGAAACCATCGAGGAAACAGTAGTATTCATTCCCCGCTAGTCTTTCGAGCATCTGGTCCATAAAAGGGAGAGAAAAATGGTCTTTACGGGTGGCTTCATTCAACTTACGATAGTCTATACATACTCGCCAACCCGTGACCAAACGAGTTGGAATCAACTCGTTTTCCTCGTTGGTGACAACGGTTATGCCACCCTTTTTAGGAACGCAATAAATTGGGCTAACCCAAGGACTATCAGATATAGGGTAAATCAATCCCGCATCAAGAAGTTTTAGAACCTCTTGTTTGATAACTTCGTGGATTTTGGGATTTACCCTTCTCTGTTGTTGCACTGCTGGCTTAAAGTCATCCTCCATTAAGATTTTGTGTGTACAAAATTCCGGGTTAAATACCTTTAATGTCGGAGAGTTTCCAAGCAATTGCTTGCTTGTGTGACTTAAGAACCTTTAGGAGTGCAGCCTTTTCCTCATCTTTCAAGTCTTTAGTAATAATGACAGGTAATTTATCATCACCCTCCAATAATGCATATTCTAGATGAGGAGGCAAGTCCTTGAGCTCAACCTCGGGAAAGTCTTCAGTTATTTCAACATTTTTGACTTCCTCTTTATGAAGCATTTTTGGAGATGGAGAGGGTGAAGGATCATCATTTAACAATCTTTCAAGAAGAAGAATGTCCCCCTCCGAGTCAAGATAGTTTTCATCAATCTCATGAGGGATTGAACTATCCTGAGCAAGAAAAGCCTCGACCTCTTCCAGAAGGAAGTCACTTCCCTCAAACGGAGTGAGAGAAGGGGAAGAGTCGGATATGATAGGCTCAGAAGAAAGAGTGGTACTGCCACTTGCTGAGAAACCGAGGACTTCTTGAGAATACTCCTCTGACGCAACATCGATGATGTCAATTCGGTTAACCGTTTCAGCGTCATAATTGGAGGAGTATCTTGAAGATCAAGATTGAATGTGATGGCTTCACCACCAACACGTAGAGTGATTTCTTCTTCGAATACATCGATTAGAGCACGGCCCGTTCTTAAGAATCCCCTCCCGAGAATGAGAGGAACTCTTGGGTCAGCATCGAAATCAACAATCACGAAATCTGCCGGAAAATGGAACTTTCCTACTTTCACGAAGATATCTTCGGCAATGCCGAGAGGACGAGATATAGTAGGCTCTGCAAGCTCGAGAGTCATGCAGGTAGGAGTGAGAGCAGGAAGAGAGAGTCTTTTCCAGACTGAGTAAGGCATAAGGTTGATGCTTGCACCAAGATCGGCTAAGGCAAAGCATTCAACCATCCCAGGGAAAATGCAATGAATGAGAAATTTCCCGGGATCTCCAAGCTTTTCGGGAAGCTTTTTCAAGAGCACCGCTGAGCAATGCTCGTTAAGTGGAGTTTTAGCCATCTCACATAGTTTTTCCTTATTGCTTATCAGATTTTTGATCGTTGAAGCAAATTTAGGCATGAGAAGAAGAGCATCCGCGAAGCTAATATCGAAATGTAACTCTTGGAAAATTTGATAAAATTTTTCCATCTGATGATTAGCTCTTTTGCGGTTCTTTTGATCATTCAAACGTGAAGGATATGGAATTGAAGGCTTAGGATCGTTCTTTGGAATTTCATCAGAACTTTCGGGGGGATCAAATACAACTTTCGACTTACGAATCGGGACCGGGACAACTTGAGGGTGGACGTTGTTGGTACCTCTGTTATTAGTAGGAAGTACCGTGTCCGTGGTAACCTCAGGTTCACGTTCCGCTACCTTGATAGGAGGAGAAGAAGAGGTAGAGGGAATCGTGGGCCCATTGTATGATACTCCACTTCGGGTAGTGATCGCTTTGACATCGCCCCTCGGGTTAGTGATCGTGTTGCTCGGTAGTGTACCCAGGCCCGAGGGTCGATCATTTAAAGACTTCTGAAGCTCAGAGATCTTGCTGATCAATAACTGATTCGTTTCCTCTTGTGCTTTCATGAATTGTTTTAGAACTTCATCGGAGGAAGACGAGGGTGGAACAATGTTTTGATTTTGATTAGGAAAATTTTGAACACGGTTGTTTTGAAAATTCCCTTGATTTTGATTGTTGTTACCCTGAAAATTATTTCTCTGATTGAAATTACCATGATTGTAATTTCCTTGATTTTGGTTTCCTTGAAAATTTCCTAGAAAACCTTGATTTTGATTGCCATTTTGAAAATTGTTTTGATTAAAATGACCTTGATTTTGGTTTGGGTTTTGGAAATTTGAGTTTTGACCTTGGTTAAAATCTCCATGATTCTGATTCGAGTTACGGTTTTGATTTTGGTTAAAACTGGGAGGTCCGAGAAAATTGTTGGAACGATAGCTCAAGAGATTACGGTCCCCTTGTGGTTGGTAAGAATTACCCCCCATGTTGTAGGAACCTTGAGCAGCATAAACGTTCTCTTGAGGAAAACGAGCAGTAGCTGGACACTCCGAATAAAGATGTGGGCCTTCGCAAGTTTCACAACTTCGGGACACGGCTTTCACTTGTTGATTCTGAACCTGCTGATTTTGCATAGTTTGGTTCATTCTCAACACAGCCGTAGAGATATCATCCATCTTTTTAGTGAGAGCAATTATTTCAGGAGATGATGATGAAGGAATGACTGATTTACATGACTCATCCCTCTCCGCAGAGGAATCCCAAAAGTTATGGTGGGCAGGCATGTTCTCAATTAGATCATAGCATTCTTCGGGACGCCTTTTCATAAAGGTCCCACCAGCAGCAGCATTGAGAATATCACGGTGCCTCAATGTCAGACCATTATAGAAGGTATCTATGATGGTAACTTGTAACATATTGTGGTTAGGGCACCGATCAATAGCTAGCTTATAACGTTCCCAAGCCTCAAATAGAGACTCATCGGGACGCTGCCGGAAGTTGCTGATATCATTTCGTAACTTGGTAACCATGGAAGGTGGAAAATATTTTGCTAAAAACTTGGTTACCATCTCATCAAAGGTACGAATAGAATTCTTTGGGAGTCGGTCAAACCATGCAGTTGCATGATGGGTGAGAGAATAGGGGAAGAGATACAGCCGGAGGGCATCATCGGTGACACCATGCTGTTTCATGCTTTGGGTGACGGTAAGGTATTTATCAAGATGCTTGTTAGCATCGTCACCCGGTAACCCGTGAAATTGACACGAATTTTGGACTTGTTGGATCATGTGGTGCTTGAGGCCAAAGTCCGTAGCCTTAATTGTGAGTGGTGCAATAGGTCCGCCCCTCCCTTGCATGGTAGGCTGGCACAACTCCTCCATCGTTCAGAAATCGGGAGCTGGCTCATCCCTGGGAGGGTAAGGGGTGGTGGTGGTAGCCCATCGGCCATTTCGGTTTTTGGTTCTTCAATAACAGTACGTAGCTCGGGTACGTTTTTTTTTATTTTTACGCTTTGTTTGTGAACGAGTGCGCATGCACTAAAAACAATTTTTCAAAACAAGATCAAGGCAAAACCACAGGGAACTTAAACCAATAATCACAAGTGAATTGCTTCTTTAAAAAAGGTACACCACTCACAGGGATACAAAGGCAAGTTTTAATCTTTAGTTTGAGAACTTATTATGTCCACACCCCCAGTTGGTAGGTGTTCTGCCTTGGTTTGCGGTGGTAAGATTTTATGTATTTATTAACAGAAAAATTGTTTTTGGCTTATGGGTGTGTGTGCAAAAAACTTTGGGAAATATTTTTGGAACTGATTCGTTAACCGAAATCGTTCTTTTAAGATTACTCGCAGACTGGCGGGAGGAAAGAATGGATTCCTCTTCAGTTCGCAATTTATTGTCAGAACTTACCTTATACCAACTGTTTCAGGTTGTAATCTTAAAGAAAACGAAGTAATGATTGGGGCTAAACCGTCAAATTTTGATTGGGGCTACCCCGGCAGCAGCGCCAAATTTTGATTGGGGCTAAACCGTCAGATATTATTGACCAAGGTCAACAAGTCAAAGACAACTCAGTTCCAATGCTCCGTGGATAGTATAGTGTGTCCCCGGGTCGTTATGTCCCAGCGAGATTGCAGTGGTGTTTTTTGGAAAACGTTTTTGAGAATGAGTGGCACTGAGGACAGTAGCCAAGATGATTGGGAATTGATTATGCTACTGATATTTGGTATTTGCACAATTTGGAATAATATTCACTATAACAGATATACAGATATAATTACAAATACACAACTTGGGATTCAGATTACAGACTGGGAAAAGGGGGATTTAACAAATTACAAACTACAGGGGGTGCAAGTGAAACTTTTCAAACTTGAAATAAAAAGAAAATTAAAAATGAAAAGAAAATGATTTAAATGATTATTTTAATAATTAAATACTAATTAATTAATTAAAACTATTTAAAAATCTAATTTAAATTAACTAAAAATGATAAAGATTACAAATTAAACTAAAAACTTGCAAAAATATTTTCTAAACCTTAAAATGAACTTGAAGAAAGTATAACAATTAAAAAGAAATATTTTTGTCTTTTTATGGGTTTTCTATTAATTAAAAACTAATTATATTAATTAAACTATTTAAACTATTTTAAATTACTAATATACCTAAATGACTTAGAAAATTATAGAAAAATTTATAAAACTAATTAACCATCACAGGAATCCTAAAAAATTATAAAAAGGTTCCACAAAATATTTTTAGACTATTTTACTAACTACTTACTTAATTGTTGATTTAAATCTAATTTAACTAAATTAAATAATAAAATTGGAAAATGAACAGTAGAATTTAAAAATCTAGTTTCTAAAAGTCTTAAGCGATTTATAAAACCTAGAAAAAATATAAAAACCTGCTGTTATTAATTAAAATTTAAGAAAACTATTTAATTACTAATATTACCTAATTAATTAATTAAACTATTTTTAATTCTAATAATTATTAAACTTAAAGAGAAAAATCTAAGAAAATTATTACAAATACTTAAAGGTGACAGGAAATTAATAAAATTATGAAAATGGCAGATTGCTTATTAATAAGCTAAAAAGAAAAATGAAAAAGATAGAATCTATTAAATAGAAGCTATCACTAATTTTATGTTTGGTTTTTTGTGGTTTTTCTTTTTGACAGACAAAAATAAGTTGAAAATAAGAAACTTTTATAAAACAACTTTTGTTTTAGTTTAAAAATAAGCTGTGTGCACCCCCTCTTATCAAATAGTGGACTAAATAGCTTATTAGGACTTAAGCAATTATGAAAAAGCTATTCAAATGACAAAATAAGCATACACAGATGATTATGAACTTGAAATAAGGCAAATAGAACAAATAAGCACTCTGGAAAAGTTGTTTATCACAAATAAGCACTTATCAACTTCTTAGGCCAAGACAGGCCTGAAATGGGAGGTTTTGGACCTCTGTAGGGTCCACAGAAGCCAAGGAGAGTCCAAAATGAAACTTGAAACCTAAAAAGGGACTGGTAGGCTACATAATAAGCCAATAAGCAGTGCTTATTGCTTATTAATGAAGCTTGGGTGGGCTATGTAAGTTGGGGTCAAACACTGAGTGATCAGTGTATACTCAGAAAATGGCCAATCTTGAGGGGGCTTGCAGCCCTATCAAATAAGCTCAAAATGGCAAAATAAGCACTAGGACTAGTAACTGAGCTTATTAGCTTTCTAAGAATCCAAATTACAGGGTGTGGGTCCCACGGGGTGAGTCACTAAGCTACTTGGAAAATAGGCCAAAACCTGTGCACAGGGCATAAGCTTGCCCTGCAGGTTAAAAGAGGCTTTTGCACAAGCTTATAGAAAAATTCTAAAAATAAGCTGATGATGGGACTTTGAAGACTAAGTGACAAACTTTAACTTCTGAAAAGGACAAG
This sequence comes from Artemisia argyi, assembly GCA_030686995.1. NCBI lineage: Eukaryota > Viridiplantae > Streptophyta > Magnoliopsida > Asterales > Asteraceae > Artemisia > Artemisia argyi. Next base: position 145,626,806 of record CM060706.1, read on the forward strand.
GTCTCAAAGTAAACACAAAAATCACAAAAATTCCTCCAAGATTTGGATTTCTGAAACAAAGGTGTAATTTGACTTTTTGAATATCAAGCTTAAGTTGACTTAGATGAATTTTAATCTTGATTTTCTGATTGATACTGATTATTTAAGCTAAGCTAAAACTAATTTAAGCTATATCACTCATAAGTGAATGGATTTGGGGCATATGCCACACTTAATCCAACACAGAGGGTTATCTAGGCCAAGTTTAATGTGATTTTGACTTTTCTCTGAATAAGACCTAGGTATTATGCTTGTTCTGAGCTAGTATTATCCTAAGTCACTTGTGTAAACAAGAAACAACAACAATTACACACCACAACACCTTGGATTACACTAATCCAAACACTACTTAAAACTTGTCTGTTTTGTGATTTGGGAAACAAAGGGGTGTTAAGGCCAATGAAACTGATTCTAAACAACTTATAATGATATGTTAAGCCTAATTGAACACTTAAACACAAGGAATAACAACAATAGACCAAGATTACTACTTATACTATTTTAACTGCCAAATTGAGAAATTGAAGCAAATATGAATACTAGCTAACAAGGTACTGATTTAAAGTAATATTATCACTACTTAATACTAAACAAACTCAAAAAAGCTAAAATAGCAATGAAATAAGCAATGCTACATTAACAACACAGAAATGAGTTTTCAAGGCCTTACAATGTGCAATCCACCTTGAACCAAGAACCAATGACCTCAAAACCAATCCTATAGGTCTTCCACAAGACCACTAACCCAGGGCCATCCAAAATTTACCCTGCTCCAGCTTTCTTCATCAATAACCTGCAATTGTTGACTTTTGTTGACTTTTTTGTGTTTTTTTATTTTTTTATACCTAAGCTGTATTTTATGGTTTCTAAAAGCTTGTTTAAGCTTTCTGGGAGCTTATGTTAGCCTAAGAGTCCATAAGTCCTACTAATAACAACAATACAGAAGATTAAGAACTTGAAATAAAATTGAAATTTGCATAAACTGAGAGATGAAAGGAAACTCGAATTTGATTGATGAAAAAGATTGATTTACACTTGATTACACTACTACAATGATTAAAAGCTTGATTTTAAACTGAAATTGAAAGTTACAAACTAAACGACACTATCTTTTTAAAATTAAACTACTACTATGCTCCATGGTACTTCTCTTCTATTTATACTTGAAGATTAGGGTTCCCTGGACCCTTGTGATCATTTCCCACTTCAAATTTGAGCCGTAGGATCATTGAGATGCTTCCTTTAGCTGCCACGTGTTTTTGGCGCCAAAAATCATTTTTGCAATTTGCTTCTGAAATACTCAAGGGGGGGTGGAAGCATTTAATGAAGTTTGTTTGTTAGGTGAAAGTGGTGAGGGTTGGTGATGATGGGGTTGCTAGTGGGGGTGGTGGAGGTGATGGATTTGCAGGGCAAGTTGGGGGGGATGCGTGTACAGGGGTGGTTGTTTGACTTGGTTAACCGGGGGAAATATTTAAATGGGAGATGGGCTTTTGAGGTTGGGCCAGGGAAAAGAGAGGTGGGGTTGGGCTGGGTGATGGTTTGTGTTTGGATTGGATTTGGTTTTGGGTTTTATTGATATTAAGGGTCCGGTTTGATTAGTCGTAATAACAAGGACCAATTTTGTAATTTTCTGATTTTTGAAGGGTGTAATTTGGCATTCTTCCAAAGTATTTCAGGGGGTGTATTTTTCCATATGAGAATATTATAAGGACATGTGTTGAATTTTTCACATATGAAACCCCAGGGACTAATTCTGCCAAATCACTAAACTTCAGGGACCAAATCTGTAATTTCACCAAACTTTCCAACCACGGACCATTCCTGCCATAGATGAGAAGTTCAAGGACAAAATTTATTTTTCTCAAAGTTTTAATATCCCAGGGACCATTTTTGACAATTTTCAAAGTTCAAGGACTAAACTTGTAATTTTGCCAAACTTTGCACCAAAGGACTAATTATGTAACTTTGTGATTTAAAAGGACCTTTGGTGACTTTTTCAAGTTTTTAAAATAACCAAGGACTAGATTTGACGACTTTTGAAAGATGAGGGACTGAAACTGCCAATTATGCAAACTTTATACGTTTTTTATTTGTTTTTGATTATTTTGCATCTGAAACATATAAAACACAATCCTGGGATATTTTCATTATTTTGATGCAATATTGAGTGTTTTTAGATGTTTTGGCAGCTCAGAATAGGTAAAAATGATGAGTGTTTGAGCACTCATCAAGCTTTCATCTTTGTTTCGGAAAATGAATAAAAAAAAAAAAAAAAAAAAAAAAAAAAAAAAAAAAAAAAAAAAAACTCTATGAATCGGCACAAATTTTGGAAGAGAGTGGTAGCCTACTTTCGAAAAGAAACTGGTTCAGACCAGACATACAGTTCGATCATTTCCAAATGGAAGACTAGAATTCGTGGTCAAGTTGCGAATTTTGGTGCTATTATTGATAATGTCAAAGGGACGCATGTAAGTGGTGAAAATGACATTGACGATATTTCCAAAGCTCTTATGGAGTATCGTGCGCGTTACGGTCATGATTTCGATTTAGTGGACTGTTGGAAAGTATTGAGGGTGACATGATGCTTGGAAGGATGAGATGCCTCTTTTCCAATCGGGCAGTCGAAAGAAAGTGAAGGGTTCAACAACAACGTCGGGGTCAACACAAGCCCCCCGAATTTTCAAGACTTGGATGATGACGATGATGAAACGGAGGATGGTACTAGAGAATCACGACCACAAGGTCGTGACATAGCAAGGAGGAAATCATCCACCTCCTCCTCTCGTGAAACAACAAAATCATTCATGAGTGGGCTACTAACGGACTTATGGAGCTCAAGACCGTCAAAGAAGGATAAAGGTAAAGAGCGTGATGACTCGTGGGGAGAATACAAGGAACGAGAGCTAGCGATCAAACAACAAAAATTGAAATATCAACGAAAGCTCTTGAAATGCCAGGAGGAACAAAAGGAACTCATGAGAAATACAAAACGGGAGCAAGACTTGATTTTCTACAATTCGGCAATCGACCAAAATTTGCCCGAACGACAACGAAATGAACTTATGCGACTTAAGGCGGAAATCAAGGAACGCCACAAAGCTAAATTATTAGTTTTTAAATAAGTGTTGTCGTGTTTAATATTTAGTTGTAATGGTTTCATTTCGTATCGTTTCGTTTATGTAATATTTACGTTTTATTAATAAAATTTGTGTTTGTGTTAAAAATGTAAAAAAAAAATAAAAAAAAATTGCAATATGGGTTGCTACTGTGATGAGAGATGTGAATATAGGTTGAGGAGAGAAAAAACTGATGTGTCAGCCGGAAAGATAATGCAATATGGGTCACCACTGTTACAAGCTTATATGTTTTTACGTGGTTCTAGCATTCTTAAAGAAAAATTGTCATATTCGAGTTGGAGAATTAAGGACACGTGGTGGGCCCAAGATATAAACGTATGAAGTATGAACGATAAGTAAAGGGCATCTACTATGGTGGACCTTTATAAAGATTTATAACAGTGTCTAGTCATCCGAAATAATAAATTTATAAACATTTTTCTTGTTATAAATCTTTCTTCACTATGGATAAACTTCTTAAAGCTTTATAAAACCTCATTAAATACAAAAAGCATTAAATTTAGAAGAAGTTCAACATATCAGACCTTTTCATTCCACATAAGCATGAAACATATTTCTACTATGGTTAATGAAATTATACACCTCTTCATCTTTTCTTAGACCTTTTTATAAATTACCATAGTGGATGCTCTAAGATTGTGCATTATAGTTTCATGGTCCACGAGTAGTTGTCATCTTTATTTCGTTTTCAATATGCTTTTATATTTCAATAATTATTTGATTCAACAAATGAAAATTCACTGTATCTTTCATGAAATAAAAAATATTTCGTTTAGGTTTCTATTTTTTAAAATGTGTTAGTATAATGTAAGTATGTAACTAGAACAATAGCGCAAGAGATATGTATTTATTTACTTTAACCAAAAAAACATGCTCACAAAACAAACTAGCTAACAAGACGCTGCATCATAAAAAGATCTATAGAAAGCGGAAACGAAGACAGCAAACAACCCAACCGAACAGAAAACAGAACAAGCTCTCCTTACAATGTCCAAAGCATCCTGTGTATATTTCAATTAGTCGCGTAACATGTGCCATTTCAATCCATAAAATAAGTACACTTGTTAAGATATGCTAAAAAGATAACACGCGACAAAAGACTCGGTTGAAGATAAACATCGGGTATTACTTGCACATTTGGTTCATTTCCAGGTTTACTCTTTTACGGCGATGGCTCGAATCTTATAGACAAAGATTCTTAAATTATCATGTTTTTGTCTTGGGAAACTGAAAAACAAATGGTTCACTTTTTTTATAGACAAAGATTCTTATAGACAATAATAGTTCACCTTTTTTTTATGACCAGAAATATATAAGATATTGATTTATCAAATCTGTGTTTGATAATGTCATGTGATAATTATTGATACGTCTTTTTCCTTTGATGAAACTGAAGTTTCGTATAGATGTTACGTCTTTAAATGAAATTTGATTCGGGATATTGTTATTGGTAGTCTCTTGGCCTACTAAAAAAGTACAAAAAGTATAAAATATTTTTTTTTCTTTTGTTTGCAGTGTAATATATTTTTTTATTAGTTTATGTTCAATATTTTTGCTAGTTTAATTCTATTGACGTAAATTTGATATTTTATGTTTCATACTTTCAGTTTTGTAGTTTTATAATAAAAAGAAAATTATAAAAATAAAAAATAAAATAATATATAAATAAATAAAAAATGAAAAAAACAAAGGGAGTACAAAATGTATTATAGAGGGAGGTTTTATAACCTATCCCATTTGATATATGGTGGCATCCTTTTAGCATGGTTCTTGTTTATTGTTTTAAACATTGATATTTTTGCTTAACAAAGAGACCTAAAGAGAGAATTGCAAAAATCGTCTCTAAAGTTTGGTCAAATTGTACGTTTCGTCCCGAAAGTTTGAAAAGTGCAAGGATCGTCCCTGTGAGAAACTTTTGGGGCAAAAATCGTCCCTGGCCTACTTCAAATGACTAAAATACCCCTGCCAAACTTTAGGGACGATTTTTGCAATTCTCCCTTTTTCAGATTCTTACTCAAATGGTCCCTGTGCTTCGCTGGGCATTACAAATTTAGTACTAACTTTTTTTTTAATTTATTTATTTAACTATTAATATTAGTATTACTTTTTTATACGATTTCGTCCGTTTTTGTTCGTTTTTCTTTCGTTTTTGTCCATTTTTTTTACGTTTTTGTCCGTTTTTCTCACGTTTTTTTCGTTTTCATACGTTTTTGTTCGTTTTTCTTACGTTTTTGTCCGTTCTTGTTACTTTTTTTTTGTTTTTGCATACGTTTTTGTCCGTTTTTCTACGTTTTTTCCGCTTTCATACGTTTTTGTTCGTTTTTCTTACGTTTTTGTCCGTTTTTCTCACGTTTTTTCCTTTTTCATACGTTTTTGTTCGTTTTTCTTACGTTTTTGTCCGTTCTTGTTACGTTTTTTCCGCTTTCATATGTTTTTGTTCATTTTTCTTACGTTTTTGTCCGTTTTTCTCACATTTTTTTCATTTTCATACGTTTTTGTTCGTTTTTCTTACGTTTTTGTCCGTTCTTGTTACGTTTTTTTCGTTTTCATACGTTTTTGTCCGTTTTTCTTACGTTTTTTTCCGCTTTCATACGTTTTTGTACGTTTTTCTTACGTTTTTGTCCGTTTTTCTCACGTTTTTTTCGTTTTCATACGTTTTTGTTCGTTTTTCTTACGTTTTTTTCCGTTGTTACATTTTTTTTGTTTTCATACATTTTTGTCCGTTTTTGTCCATTTTTCTTACGTTTTTTCCGTTTTCATACGTTTTTGTCCGTTCTTTTTACGTTTTTTTCCGTTTTGGATGAAGTCTAAAGATTTTTTCTTTTAAAAAGTAAAATTCTTTTCGAATTTTTTTTTTCAAAAACTTTTTTTTTCTATTTTTTTTTCAAAAAAAAAATTCTACAACTTTTTTTTCGAAATTTTATTTTCTAATTCTTTTTTTCGAAAAAAAAATTCAAAACATATTTATCGAAAAAATATCCGAAAAATAAAAGTATTTTTTTAGAAAAAATTTTAAAAAAGCCTAAAAAATATACTTTTTAAAAAAATCGAATAAACTTTTTTTCGAATAAAAATTTTTTAGAAAAATATTTGAAAATAAAAATATTTTTTAGAAAAAATATTTTTTAGAAGAAATATTTAAAAAAATATATATATTTTTTTTAGAAAAATTTTCGAATTATTTAATTTTTTTTTCGAAAACATGTTTTTTCAATTTTTTTTTCGGAAACCTTTTTTATTTTATTTTTCTAAATTTTTTGTTGGTGATGGACAGTGTAAACACGGACGAAAAAGTGGAAAAATGGAAGAAAAACGTATGAAAACAGAAAAAACGTAAGAAGAACTGACAAAAACGTGAGAAAAACGAACAAAAACGCATGAAAGCGGAAAAAACATGGGAAAAACGGACAAAAACGTATGAAAACAAAAAAAACGTAACAAGAACGGACAAAAACGTATGAAAAACGAACAAAAACGTATGAAAAAAAAAAACGTGAGAAAACCAGACAAAAACGTAAGAAAAACGAACAAAAACGTATGAAAGCGGAAAAAAACGTAGGAAAACGGACAAAAACGTATGAAAACAAAACAAACGTAACAAAAACGTAAGAAAAACGAACAAAAACGTATGAAAACGAAAAAAACGTGAGAAAAACGGACGAAATCGTATAAAAAGAATAATACTAATATTAATAGTTAAATAAATAAATTAAAAAAAAGTTATGACTAAATTTTTAATGCCCAGCGAAGCACAGGGACCATTTGAGTAAGAATCTGAAAAGAGAGAATTGCAAAAATCGTCCATAAAGTTTGGCAGGGGTATTTTAGTCATTTGAAGTAGGCTAGGGACGATTTTTGCCCCAAAAGTTTCCCACAAAGATGATCCTTGCACTTTCCAAACTTCCGGGACGAAACGTGCAATTTGACCAAACTTTAGAGACGATTTTTGCAATTCTCTCAGACCTAAATTTAGACATAATCCATTCATTTCATAACAAGTGTATTACATTTATTTTTCTCATTATTTTTCATCCCATCACTTTTTGAAATGTACCAATCAAATCTTTAGATATAAATTTAGTTTTGTGTATTAGGCATACAAATTATTTTTCTATTGTTTCAATTGAGCAAAAGTATTGGACAAGTTATAAGTTATAACATACCCAAAAGTCCAAGACTAACGGTTTATACAAAGCTTTTTATCAGCCCAATAGGCCCACTCTCTTTTGCATGGACATGGACCATTAGAGTTTCTTCATCTCCAAAATGCTCCAGAAATTCAGTGTAGACCACACACGGAAAGGACCGCTTTTGGAGAATTATGAGTTCGAATCCGAATAAAATTAACTGACTAACTGCATATGATTGAACAACAATGAGTGAGAAAGAAGAGCAAACTGAGAAAACCAAGTAAAACCTGATTACGTAATTTATAATATTTAACATGGCAAAAGGTAGAATTCACCGAGTTAACTGTAACACCCTTTGTTTAGCGATACATCTCCGATAATTTTTATGTATTGTACGTATGATGAAACTTAGACTTACGATTTCTAAGTTATTGCGCGAAGAGTCACGAATAATCGTTTGAAGGAAAATAAATTTAACAATCTTTTAAACTAATGTCATAACGGTAACATGTTTCATGCTATAGACAAAATATTGCGACATTCTGGTAGATGTGCGTTCCTTTTTAAGTACTTTTTCGACTTCAACAATTATCGCAAGATGTTTTCTATTAGGCAAAAACGACTCTTTTTAGGTGACACTTTTTGACTCATAATGATGAGAAATGGTTATATAACGTTTTGTAGTTTAAAGGATTGTATTTGGGAGAATACATTAACCCTATTAAGTAACACCCCCTTTTAGGTCTATCATAACATGAACTCATTGCAATGTCAGCAAAATAAAAGTTGTTTCTGTAAATTGGTTGAACAATAAGATCCTAATATCCATGACATCTTAAGATTATTTAAGTCCTATACTTTAATTTTGGTTTTGCATGTGGTTAATAGAAGATTTTAGTTACATCTACGAATGATCGGATTGCAATCACTAACAGAGACGGGAGGAGCCAGGGTGGGCACGTGCCCTTTTAGCGGGAAAAATTGTAGTATAAAAATTTTAAAATATTTAATTATTTTTTGTAATTTGCTCTTCTAACGAACCGATTTATAATGTAGGTTCTAAAAAAAAAATTGCAATAACCTTTTTAACCACAACTATAACAAATGTCATTAGCAAAACCTTTTGAATTTCTGAACAAAGTTTCGATACTCAGAACTACAGAAATAAAAACAAGATAATATTGGGATTTGCAAAATGTCTTTATACTAATATACGATAAACAACTTGCACGATTTAAACATAAAGTATGGACCCGGTTAAGACAACATCGTCTGGCGGGGTGGCGATGGGGCCTTCGCTATCCGCGAAGGTGATCGTTTCTAAGTTGAAATTCACCTTTAAAAAAAAAAAGTATTGATAGATACAAAGTCGTATAATGGAATAGATATCTAATTCAAATCACGAGTAGCAGACAAAGACAAAATAGACAATCCAAATGACTAGAAAAACAGATAAATAAATCACCGTAACAGTGGAACAAATACTAAAAAAATAAATTATAGGGGACCATACACAAAATCGCATCTAGATCGATCCGGGAGTTGTATATAAAAATGAGTAAACAATATAATACTAGTAACAATGAAATAAATAAATGAGAAAGAAAAACAATATAGGGCCTAGAGCCAGTTAAAAACGGCCAATGCTAATACCAAGCTTCCGACCACACTCTTTAATCTTTCTGCTCCACTCTGCATTCAAGTTCTCATAAAATGTCAGCACATATTTATGACCATTTTTAAACAAAATTTAATATCCACAACTAATATAATTTTCAAATCAATACACCGACACTTGAGGTAGTTTGTTGTGCATAAATAATAGATTTGAATTTTATGATAAAATACCTACTACCACAATGTGTTTGACTAAAACTTGAAATCACAAAGAACTAGCGTGTATGTACGCTTAGATAATTACTAAACAAAAAAGAAAAAACACAATTGAAGGTAATTTATATACATTGCCTTCTCGTTTATCCGTTTGAAGCTGATATCTAGTCACATTGCTACTAACTAAAGTACATCTTGACACATTTACACATTAGCGAAAACATTTTTGTTTTATAAGTGCATCCTTTTTGTAGATACGGTATAAATGAACCCTTAAATTAATTGGAATTTTCGTGTCATAAAAGGAAAAAGATGTTAAATGCCATATTTATTGTTTTTTGAAAATGTTAAGTTCACATAATGTTGGCAAAAAAAAGTTTCACAAGTACTCTAAATAGTGAAATTCAAAAAAAAGAAATGTATCATATTTGACACATATTTGGGCAAAACTTTTTGTAAACATTACAAGTATAACATTTTTCGTTTTCTTTTAAGGGTCAATTTCATATTTACCCGACTTAAACACAATAATAATATACTTACCAAAATTATGTTTTAATTACGTTATACATCATGCATTCAAAACTTATAAACAGAGTATGTATGTCATTTTCATATTTAGATCGGGTATATATCAAATTATCCCTTATTTTAATCCAATTTCACTTGCATTGACCTTCAATTAAAACCAACATATTAACCGATAAAACAGTCATCAACTAAAAAATTAATCACATCTAGATGCATGTTTTCAGAGATTTACACCTACATTATCAAATACTTACCAAACAACAAAAAATAATAGTATAATATTTTATAAAAAATGAAATACCAGTATAAAAAAAACTTACATCATCAGCAATGGCAGCAGAAGGACCAGGAGACAACTCGTCCCCACCAGGTCCAGGAGCTTCAGCAGGAGGAGCCGGTGGGCTCATCAACTCAGGCGCAGGTGCAGGCGACACATCATGCTTCTTACTCTTCTTCTTACTCTTGCTAGGAGCAGGTGCAGGCACCTCAGCAGGAGTGGTGGGAGCCTCAGCAGGAGGTGCAGCAGTAGGTTCAGGTACAGGTGGAGACTCCACAACAGTCGGTGGAGGAGCACTCACTGGTACAGGAGCAGGTGGTGAGCTCACTGGTTCAGGGACAGAAACTGTTGGTGGTGACGCAACTGGAGAAACTGGAGCAATGGGAGGTGATGAAAGTGGTGAGGAGACTGGTGGGGTGGTGGTGGTGGGCTTGGAAGGGGAGGTGGCGGGTGGAGTGACGATGGTGGATGATGGTGGAGGGTAGGTGGGGGAGGCTGCTGGAGATTGGGCAGTGGCTGTGGAGATGAGGAGGAGGCATGTGAGTGTGAGGAAGAGAGTGGTTTTTTGAGACATGGTGTTGGAATGAGAGTAGAAATGAGAGATGGGAATGGGGAGGAAGGTGGAGGTGTGAAAGGAAGGTATAACCGTATAAGTAGCCGTTAGTGAGTGAGTTGGGGTTTGGAAGTGATTATTTTTGTGTGGGGCCCATAATCCAACGGATTGGTTGCGAAATTTGCTTAACTAATTAAAACGAGTAGATTACAAACACTGTTTCAAACAAATTGCAGTCATGATTTTTAAAGGGTAAAATGCAAAAATAATCCCTAAAATATCACGAAATCGCAAAAATAGAACCGAGACAAAAAGTCACGCAAAAAAACAACTAACGTTACGTAAATTTGCAAAAAAAGCCACCGAGAGCCATTTTCCGTTAGTTTTCCCGTTAAGTGCCTATTCATCAAGGGTAGTTTCGTCTTTTTACTGTACATACTTATTAAATTTGCCGCCATAATCAGCTCTGTGCCTGAGCATCGATTTGACATGACTTCAATAGCTAAATTTGCAAAGTAACTAAAAGGTTTTAACCCCAAAAACCCCCTCACAACCCACACTTGCAAATCACGACTCGATGTAAGAGTAAAAAAAAAAACACGGCTTCGAAAATGGAATCTGTTGAGGCAACATGATCAAGATCTCTTTACATTTTAATGATGACAAACAAACCATCGAAACACATAAAATAACAAACGTTAGCTCAAAATCGCCGGAGCCAATGTCTACTCCTGGCGCGCTGCCCGCGCGTCAACGCGCGGGTGACGCGCCAGGAATCTGTATGGTTCCGGGCGAATTTTAAAAGTCGGTTTTCCCCTTACCCGACAAATGTGAATCTTTCAATACATGTATGAATATGTTATGTGCTTAATTGAGAACACTCGAAACGAGTTTTAAGACCTGAGAGATCCTACTTTTAAAACACCCATTTACAAAAAAACGTCAACTCATGCTTTCTAACTATCGCCTCTAGCTAATGCTTTTCTAAACTTAGGGAGCTTGTATATTTCACCTAACATCGTGTTGAAGCATCCATATGTTCATATCCCGTGCTTACGTCTTCTCTAATTACATAACGGGTTTACTCCCTTATTGGTCAAACTAAGTCAAAGGTCACTGTGCGTAAACGCATCCTTTCCCACTTGGGTTATGCGTTACATCAAGATAAAGCACTTAACTTGTTTGAACCAAGATATTAGTTGAGAACGTCGAGTCGTGGAAAGTCACGAGATATGAAAATATGGATTCTCGATGTTGTGTTACTTGAACTTATAAGTAACCTATGATTTTCTCAACTTATAATCTTAATTGTCTAAACCTTTTTCTTTTTAATGACAATTAGATTATGCCTTAATCCTCTCTTAATCCCATTTATACAAAAGACAAAACCAATCATATCCAATTATATCCAAATCAAATATTCTCTTACACAATCTCTTACACCCTTACATATTCCCTTACACACTACATCTAAACTGTCACACCCCCAAAATCGGGTCCATCGGAAGCATACGTGTAGCTGGGGTGTAACTCAATTGATATTACAACACTAGTTCAAAAATGGTTTTCACTTCAATCATTTAGAATAAAATAGTTAAGTCAAAAATATTGTATTTACATTGTTAAAAGTAGTGCGGAAGTAGGCCTTTAAAATAGTTTAAAACGGTCCCCATATAAATAATCAGAGTCTTCTATGACCATGCCATGCCCTGCCAAAACCTCCTGTAGCGTGCCATAGGTTAAATCCTGAAAATACATGCTAAAGTGTCAACACGAGGTTGGTGAGTTCATAGAGTTTGTTTAACAAATAAAGTATATAGAAAAGTGTTCACACAGCAAAGGCATCGTAAATCCACTCAGTTGCAAGTCCCGCCATAAGAGACTTGTAACCTGTGTGTTTACAACCCACTGCTAAATAGTTTATGTCTAGTTGTCAAGCACAAGTGGTCAATATAATATGTCAAATTGTCAATCATATGTACGTGTATCATAGTAGTTAAAAGTGTAAACGTCACCACAAGGGTCTTCCGACATACAGTCAGGATGCACAACACACCTCTAGGGTCTTCCAACAACTTACGGTTGGGATGCATCCAAATTAATGGCCTTCCAATACCGTAGTATTAGGATGTATCCAAATTAATGGCCTTCCAATACCGTCGTATTAGGATGCTGCTCCGTCGACAGGGGAGACTTTATAATGCTGCTCCGAACAAGGGAGACTTTAAGTCACTCCACCAATAAGGCGAGAATTATTTAGGATGCTCCGAACAAGGGAGACTTTATAGTGTTGCTCCGAACAAGGGAGACTTTAAGTCAAAGTACGTACGGTACATAAGTTCAAAAGTTTAAGTCAAGTTCAAAAGGTCAAGACAAGTCATAAATTCATAATAAAGTTCAAGTCAAAACCATATTTAAAGAGTCAAGTAATAGTTCAAGTAAAAACGAGCATGTATTCTCCCCCAAAAGTTGACAAAACAATTTAAAAGAGTAGGGGCTATGACTCACCTGGTGCGAATAGCTACGAAGACAAAAGTGGTTACACAGAAATGAGGTTCGATCTCTAACCGCGACCTATAATGAACGAATGATACGATCTACTTAAATTATGAGGGGATGTGATGAATGTACATGCACATGAAGCCTATACCACTCGTAGTTTGAAAATAAGCGTTGGCGTTGATTTATAGTGTTTCCATAACTTAAGAGAATATGTGCTATTAGAAGTTGTCAAATATATATATAGTTCGCCTAGTTTCAAAAGTGTATATCTTGGTCGTTTTAGGCTCGTTTTCTACGTTCTTTATATCCACGGATTCGTTTTAGTATATACTAATATATTTTTGATAGTTCGGCACCTCTAGGTTACGTCTAACGCCTCTATTTGTCCAACGAAAAATGTCAAACAGCATGCAGTTTTCAGAAAATATAGTTTTCGTCGTTAAACTCGTTTTTAGCATATCTCCTTCGTTATTAACTCGTTTTCATCCCCGTTTTCGGCCATAGTTCCGTCTTGGAATGTATTTTCTAAATATTTGGTCAAAAGTTACCCCAAACCCACTGAGTTTGCCACGTTTTCATTTTAAGGACAGTAGGTTTGTATATATGTTTAAAATCCATTTCTAATGTTCCAAACTAGTTTCTAATCCAACCAAACCACTTTCAATCACCACAAATCTAGTCTAATCTTACCATACACCTTCTTAGGGTGTCATGGGTTCCTAAACATCATCACCAAGCTACTCTAACAAGGATCTAACAATAATCTATTTCTAGAGTTCAAAAGTTAGATATATATATAAATGAGTGGTATAAACTAACATATGCATATAGATCTTGAATAAACAACATGAAATTAGAAAAATGAAAGTATGGAAAGATCAACAAGTGATCTTGAAGCTTACTTGATGATTGGATGAGTTTTGAAGATGATGATGTAAAGAAAACTAGAGTTTTATCACAAAACCCTAACAAGGATCACTAAATAAACTTGAATATAACTTGATCTTGGAAAAATGATGGATCTTGCTTCTTGATCTACCCTAGGCCGAGCACCCATATAGAGAGAAAAGAGATGAGAAGTTTTCTTGAATTATTGGGTGAAATGAGAAAATGAGATGAGATTTGCTAGTTACTTGTATATATATTTTATTTTTAGACAAAAAGGACTAGTATTAATGAGTTAGTGAAATATTTTCAAAGTGTAAGAGATTGGAATGGGAGGTGTAGATTATGTAAGAGATTTGTAGGACTTTTGTAATATTTAGGTTATATATTTTGAGTTTTAGGTGATACCGGGTACCGAGTTTGCTAAAAATAAGTCATGACGCGATGAAATAAAATATGACGAAGTTGTAAAAGCTGTAAAATATTATTCCTGATGATAATCGGGTGTTAAAATAATTATTGAATTCAAATAACGCAACCCGACGGAGTAATAAGCTCCGACCGTAAAATATAGTAATTGATTTCAAAACACCGGGTAAATTAATAATATAATTTTTATATTATTATAATGAGTATATAAATGTGTTAGGACCATAGTTGGAATTGTCGGATCAATTATTTAAAATAATAGCTCATAAGATAACGTTTATTAGGTTGATAATCGTACGTTTACAAAAATGACGCAACCCACGTATAAATGACAAATTTTCTCCGGAGGTGAATAGTGTTTTATGAATAGTAAAATTTTAAAACGCTTCTCAGAATATCAAACTGACCTCAAAAATGATGAATAGTAAAATGATGAATAGTGATCGATGAATAGTAACCGATGAATAGTAAATGTGAAAGTTTCGGGAAAAGACCAGAATTTACGAGTTGTGACAGTCTCTACCCCTTAAGGGAACTTCGTCCCGAAGTTCAGTTAACGTTGGTCTCAGAAGTGTTATAAAGGTGAAAATTCATGAGATGAAATGACTAGTTGACGTGTTTCTAGGCGGCGGTTTATGAGGTGAGGAAAAGTATAAGCGTTCTGACAACGAGGGTATACACACACATAAATGAAACATTCGGAAATTGAGTAGAGGATTCAATCCAGACAGAATTTTATTATAACCATTCTCAGTGTTGCAAAATTCATTTCTGAGTCGGATATAAGTAGTCAGCCTATGTCCCACTATCCCGGGTTGAATATAGGTGACTAGTCTATATTCCACCGAGGTTCCATGAATTTTGAAATACTTAGCTCAGTTATACTAAGACTATGTCTTTCACAAATACCAAGACGTTCAGAAAGACTAAGGCAGGCGACCAAACTCGAGGTCAAGAGATGAAACTATGCAGGGAGAAACATAACAGGGTGACATATATGATACGGGAACATGCTTATATGAAAGACAATGATAGTAATCAACTAGAATAAGTGAATATAATATATCAAATAATGAGACACAAATCTCATCACCTAAGTCAGCAACAAACCACAATGAGGCTCCAGCTTGGCAGGCAGGCACGTGACGGTCATAGGGTTAAGTTTTTCATAAAAGTAGCTATAGTCTAGGTTTTAAAAACACTTAGTTCGCTATAGCCAAAGCTCTGATACCAATCTGTCACACCCCCAAAATCGGGTCCAGCGGAAGCATACGTGTAGCTGGGGTGTAACTCAATTGATATTACAACACTAGTTCAAAAATGGTTTTCACTTCAATCATTTAGAATAAAATAGTTAAGTCAAAAATATTGTATTTACATTGTTAAAAGTAGTGCGGAAGTAGGCCCTTAAAGTAGTTTAAAACGGTCCCCATATAAATAATCAGAGTCTTCTATGACCATGCCATGCCCTGCCAAAACCTCCTGTAGCGTGCCATAGGTTAAATCCTGAAAATACATGCTAAAGTGTCAACACGAGGTTGGTGAGTTCATAGAGTTTGTTTAACAAATAAAGTATATAGAAAAGTGTTCACACAGCAAAGGCATCGTAAATCCACTCAGTTGCAAGCCCCGCCATAAGAGACTTGTAACCTGTGTGTTTACAACCCACTGCTAAATAGTTTATGTCTAGTTGTCAAGCACAAGTGGTCAATATAATATGTCAAATTGTCAATCATATGTACGTGTATCATAGTAGTTAAAAGTGTAAACGTCACCACAAGGGTCTTCCGACATACAGTCAGGATGCACAACACACCTCTAGGGTCTTCCAACAACTTACGGTTGGGATGCATCCAAATTAATGGCCTTCCAATACCGTAGTATTAGGATGTATCCAAATTAATGGCCTTCCAATACCGTCGTATTAGGATGCTGCTCCGTCGACAGGGGAGACTTTATAATGCTGCTCCGAACAAGGGAGACTTTAAGTCACTCCACCAATAAGGCGAGAATTATTTAGGATGCTCCGAACAAGGGAGACTTTATAGTGTTGCTCCGAACAAGGGAGACTTTAAGTCAAAGTACGTACGGTACATAAGTTCAAAAGTTTAAGTCAAGTTCAAAAGGTCAAGACAAGTCATAAATTCATAATAAAGTTCAAGTCAAAACCATGTTTAAAGAGTCAAGTAATAGTTCAAGTAAAAACGAGCATGTATTCTCCCCCAAAAGTTGACAAAACAATTTAAAAGAGTAGGGGCTATGACTCACCTGGTGCGAATAGCTACGAAGACAAAAGCGGTTACACAGAAATGAGGTTCGATCTCTAACCGCGACCTATAATGAACGAATGATACGATCTACTTAAATTATGAGGGGATGTGATGAATGTACATGCACATGAAGCCTATACCACTCGTAGTTTGAAAATAAGCGTTGGCGTTGATTTATAGTGTTTCCATAACTTAAGAGAATATGTGCTATTAGAAGTTGTCAAATATATATATAGTTCGCCTAGTTTCAAAAGTGTATATCTTGGTCGTTTTAGGCTCGTTTTCTACGTTCTTTATATCCACGGATTCGTTTTAGTATATACTAATATATTTTTGATAGTTCGGCACCTCTAGGTTACGTCTAACGCCTCTATTTGTCCAACGAAAAATGTCAAACAGCATGCAGTTTTCAGAAAATATAGTTTTCGTCGTTAAACTCGTTTTTAGCATATCTCCTTCGTTATTAACTCGTTTTCATCCCCGTTTTCGGCCATAGTTCCGTCTTGGAATGTATTTTCTAAATATTTGGTCAAAAGTTACCCCAAACCCACTGAGTTTGCCACGTTTTCATTTTAAGGACAGTAGGTTTGTATATATGTTTAAAATCCATTTCTAATGTTCCAAACTAGTTTCTAATCCAACCAAACCACTTTCAATCACCACAAATCTAGTCTAATCTTACCATACACCTTCTTAGGGTGTCATGGGTTCCTAAACATCATCACCAAGCTACTCTAACAAGGATCTAACAATAATCTATTTCTAGAGTTCAAAAGTTAGATATATATATAAATGAGTGGTATAAACTAACATATGCATATAGATCTTGAATAAACAACATGAAATTAGAAAAATGAAAGTATGGAAAGATCAACAAGTGATCTTGAAGCTTACTTGATGATTGGATGAGTTTTGAAGATGATGATGTAAAGAAAACTAGAGTTTTATCACAAAACCCTAACAAGGATCACTAAATAAACTTGAATATAACTTGATCTTGGAAAAATGATGGATCTTGCTTCTTGATCTACCCTAGGCCGAGCACCCATATAGAGAGAAAAGAGATGAGAAGTTTTCTTGAATTATTGGGTGAAATGAGAAAATGAGATGAGATTTGCTAGTTACTTGTATATATATTTTATTTTTAGACAAAAAGGACTAGTATTAATGAGTTAGTGAAATATTTTCAAAGTGTAAGAGATTGGAATGGGAGGTGTAGATTATGTAAGAGATTTGTAGGACTTTTGTAATATTTAGGTTATATATTTTGAGTTTTAGGTGATACCGGGTACCGAGTTTGCTAAAAATAAGTCATGACGCGATGAAATAAAATATGACGAAGTTGTAAAAGCTGTAAAATATTATTCCTGATGATAATCGGGTGTTAAAATAATTATTGAATTCAAATAACGCAACCCGACGGAGTAATAAGCTCCGACCGTAAAATATAGTAATTGATTTCAAAACACCGGGTAAATTAATAATATAATTTTTATATTATTATAATGAGTATATAAATGTGTTTGGACCATAGTTGGGATTGTCGGATCAATTATTTAAAATAATAGCTCATAAGATAACGTTTATTAGGTTGATAATCGTACGTTTACAAAAATGACGCAACCCACGTATAAATGACAAATTTTCTCCGGAGGTGAATAGTGTTTTATGAATACTAAAATTTTAAAACGCTTCTCAGAATATCAAACTGACCTCAAAAATGATGAATAGTAAAATGATGAATAGTGATCGATGAATAGTAACCGATGAATAGTAAATGTGAAAGTTTTGGGAAAAGACCAGAATTTACGAGTTGTGACATAAACCATCCATTCCCTTACAACATATCTCAACCCTTTATTTTCAACACATGGGGAATTGTTTGAAACCCTAATGAGGCTCCTCCCATCCTAGCCATTGAATTCAAATCAAACACATCTCAACCATCCATCCAATCCCTCTTCCTTATATCACCACATGGTTTTGATCCTCACCATCCAAGTCAAATGAAACCATCCCAACCCTCCATTTCTCCTTTCCTCCCAAGCAAAGCATATTCCTTGGAATATCCTTCTCAACCCTAACCTAGGCATACTTGATCTTAGCCATTCATTTCAAATGAATTCATCTCAACCATTCACATTCCACACATGCTATATTGTTTGAAAACCAATGGAGGCTCCCTTTGATCCTAGTCATCCAATTCAAGCCATTCCATCTCAACCCTCCATCTCATTCTCCCCCCCCCCCCAAGAATTAGAATATTCCTTGGCATATTCTTTCTCTCTTTTCTATGCCAAGTGAGGAGATACACTTCTACCCCTTCCAAATTACCCTATCTACACTTTAAACTCTTGGTAATTTGATTTCTTTTTAAATACTTCACAAAACATTTTCCAAATTGGCTATTTGAGTTGGTAAACCTTAGAATGATTAATGTTAAGGTTTAGTGTGAAGTACAATTAGAGGTTTAGCAAGGATAGGTATTTATAAGATCCAAACACCCAACACTTGGGAAAGTTTACAGAAGCCTGGCGCGCTGACGCGCGGGTGACGCGCCGGCCTCGGTAAAAATTCCCAAGTTTGGGTTCTTGGCCTATAAATACCACCCTTGTCTCTTGTACTCCTCACCTCTTGCCATTATTCTTTCTCTCTAGATTCTTTCTCTCTAAGCACTCTCAAATCTCTCTATCTCTAATCTTGTGCTCTTGATTTTCATACTAACATCTTTGAAAGAACACATATCTTTGCAAGGGAAGAATCACAAGAACCTAATCCACTCTTGTGATTGTGTCGAGGGTCTTCCTTCTTATACCCTTTCTATTACAATTGAGTCTCTAGGTTAGGTTAGGACTTGGTTGATAAACAAACATTTATTCTTTCATTTGTTTGTAAGGGAAGTCTTGTGTCTTGGTGACCAAGCCTAGATCATTGGGGATCTAGTTGGGATTTGATACTTCCGGGTGGAAGTCTTGGTAGTGATCTTTGTAATCCTTAGGTGAAGTCGAATCGCGAGATTCTTTTAGGTGGTTTCCGAGGGCGGAATACCGTGGGAGTAACTCCTTCTTTGTGAGCATCGATATTGGTGAATATCGGTGGAGTGAATTGTAACGGTTTGTAGTCCACCGAAAGGATTATACTAATGAATAGTATCGGAGTCGTGGATTCGTTACTGGACGTACGGATGGTATAAACCCCCCATCCCGAACCAGTATATATCGTTGTGTTCTTTACTTACTTTATATACTTTGGTTGTGATAGTGGTTGTTGGATTATTTTACAACCACTTGGTGTTCTCTTTGGCTTAAAGTTTTTAAACATCTAAAAAGCCTAAGAAATCGTATTCACCCCCCCCCCCCCCTCTACGGATCTACAGAATCATCACCAAACACCGCAATAATCACTACCACCATAACCACAACCACCACCACCAACACACACCAAGAAACTTCAACGTTAGTGACCACAACAACTTTGACACAACCCCCACAACATCTCCCATGTCCATGTTGTCATTCAGAAGACACAAAATTCTGTTACTACAACAACTACAGCACTTCACAGCCTCGTCACTTTTGCCGTAGCTGCCGCAGACACTGGACTCATGGTGGCGTTCTCCGGGACATCCCCGTTGAAGGTGGTACTCGAAAAAACAACAAAAGGAAAAAACCAATGAACCCCACCACCACTTCGGGTTATTGTGATACCACTTTTGCTCCGCTGGAGAAACAGGAGTACCAGGCGTACCAGTGCCATCTGACGCCTCCACCTGTGGATGATGCCGAAAATGCGATGGTTCCGTTTGAACCCAATGTGTTTGTGCCATCTCTGTTTGAGGGTGTTGGGTTTGAAGATGGTGTCTGGCCATTTTGTGGCACTTAAGCTAGTTTTTTTGTTTAATGTTTGTCTTTTGTTGGTAGTTGTTCATGTAACCGATCTGATCTTTTGGTGAATGGTAAACTCTATGGTTTGTAAAATATTGGCGGGAAACTAAAACTAACTAGCTAATAACTAACTGAGCCTTATAGAACTACTTAGCTACAATTGAGTATTTGGTTATGCAGTTATTAGCTTGACTTGACTGTTTTGACCCATGTTGAGTAGCGTCCCTGATGCGTGGGAATCGCACCTTGCTTTACCTCTCGAGGGGTCTCGCGAGGCTTATAACCCCCACCAGGCAGTGTACCTGATCGTTGTAGTATAGTATAGTGACAAGTACCGGGGGATTGATCGTTCAGCTTAGGAATAGTGTCGCTAGGATTAGAAAACCTAATTAATAGTTCTAGAGGTGAGAGATGATTATTTTTGTATTTGTATATTTTTATGAAAGCAAGTAAAATCTCGGGTTTTGAAGGAGTGGGCGGAATTAGTTGCTAATCAACTAACCCAAAAACTACTATATAACTAATTAACTAATGAAAATGAAATTACACTAATATTAAACTAAGGTTGTGAGCAGTATTTGGAGAAATTGTGTTTACTTAGACTTCATTACTCCCTAGATATCTTTTACATGTTAATTACTTGTTACACTTGTATGAATGACGGGTTGTATTCCTTAATACCATTCGTGGAGTGGCATACATAACTCCCCAACTCTATGAGCTCTTATCTCCTCCTACACCATGACCCAGCACAACTATAGGGATTGTAAACAGTGGCTCATGCATTAAATACAACCAATA
Organism: Artemisia argyi; assembly: GCA_030686995.1. Lineage (NCBI taxonomy): Eukaryota > Viridiplantae > Streptophyta > Magnoliopsida > Asterales > Asteraceae > Artemisia > Artemisia argyi. The sequence continues at coordinate 145,648,077 of CM060706.1, forward strand.
AAGACCTAGTACGCCTCGGTTCATGTTTCTTAAGACGTTCAAGCATGTTACCATTTGGAGATCTGCCAGTTTTCTTAAGCCTAACATATAAAATCATTCATTCAAAACAAGAATAGACAAGTAATCAATACATAATCAACATCTAGGTTTCATTAGATCTAAGCAAACACAAGAGAGATCTAGCCTAGCATAGTAGAATTAAGATAAGAACAAAAGATAAACAACCAACACATAGACATATTGATTGAATTAAGAGTATACTTATCTCAATTACAATGCAAGGTCCCAAGGGTTTGGAACCCTTGAAAAACCTGTAAAAGAGGCACCAAAATCGTCTTTAGGGTTTCACCAAAACTTTTTTCTTTTTAATGAAAAAACTAGAAAACTATATATAGGAAAATCGTCCTGACGGCGTCAAGAGTTAAATCTGACGCCGTCAACTCGCCGCCATACACTTCCTCGGACGCCCTAGATCCAATCGTGACGGCCTATGTGACGCCGTCACCACCCACGGTAAATTAATCTTGGTCACTTTGACGCCGTCATCACTCCATCTGACGCCGTCACCAGCTACGGTAAATTAATCTTCATGTCTGACGTCGTCAAGAGCAAACCCTTGACGCCGTCACCTTGTATTTCCAGCTTGGATTTTTGGTACTTTGTCGTTTTCTTCACTTTATGCTCCAAAAACGTCCAAAATAGCCTCTTTTCCAGAATTCACTCTCCAAATACCTAAAATCACAAAAGGAACGATTTAGGGCAATATTTGATCAAATAAATTCGGATTCGGGCTTAAATGACCCCCTAAAAACGGATCATTTTTCGCCTCATCAGTCCCATTATCTCCCGCGCAAATTGGCAGTGTGTAAAGGGTTACACAGAGCCAATTTGGATAAACAATTGTAGTGCAGAGGTATGCTTTGGCCCTTTGTGAGAATATCAGCCAATTGTGAATTGGTTGGAATGAAAGTGGGTAGAATTTGACGACCTCTAATCTTGTCTCTCACAAAGTGGCAATCAATTTCTATATGCTTGAACCAGTTTGGAAGCTCTGTACAAAAGAGTGTTCGTTTCTGCAGTTATTAGGTTGACTTGATTGTTTTGACCCATGTTGAGTAGCATCCTCGTTACAAATCCGTGTAACCATTGACTATTCGTGTAACCTTATTCAAATGAATGTGCAGGCACAAAAATACCCAAATTGACAATCAAGTTTGACTTTTGTAAATGACAATCAACGTTGACAATCTTTGTTTTGGCTTGTAACATAGCATTATAACATAAGTAACAAAGCAAAATAACATAATAAACCAACAAACGGATAACATAATTGATAATATAACATTAAAATTGATAAAAAAAAATTAAAAAAAAATAAAAACATAACATGCCATTAAAATTCAAAATAACATTGATAAAACATAACGGGTAACATTAAAATTCAGAGGAACATAACATGGTTGATAAAAAACATTGAAAGAAACTCTAAAGTCCCTTGACAAATGCGTGCTTGTTGAAAAGCTTGAGCTTCGCTTCGGCAATATTCTTCTTCAATTCCAAAAGCTCGATAACGTCGGACTTTTGAAGCTTCTTAAAGTACTCCAAGCACTTGAACATCTGCACCGAGGGACGCACAAGTTCCATTTTAGCCATGTACTTGTTCCTTTGAATAACAATATCAAGCAACTCTTGATATGCCTTAAACAGATCTTTCACATACTTGACATCATGCTGTGTCTCCCTATCAAAATACACCGTCATCTGGTATGGTAACTCAGTTGAGTTAGCAGCTGCTGCAAGTTCCTGAAGAAGCACAAATTGAGACATTCTTTTGTTCCTTTGTTTATGTTTTACTGTGTTTGTTTACTGGATGAATGAGGAAGTTACTTAGGCTATAGCATATAAATAGGCGTGGTAATTACATGTGAAAATGTGTTTTAGGCGTGTTTGGGTAATAAATGCTAAATGTTTGGGTTACCAACATACACATCCCAAAATTGCCTAGTTTTTTGGCTTCCATTAGATTCGATAAAATGTTATGCAACCATTGACCCTAGTTAAGATTACATAACCGATAGATAAACTTTAAGAAAGTAAATATTGTTATAATCTTCCACAAATTATTGACCTAAACATAAAAGCATAACCATTATTTAGCATCATCCTTGGGTTCCTTGTCAGCATCATCCTTGGGTTTCTTGTCAGCCATCAGTCTTAGCCTCTTGATTGATCTTCCTTGGTCTTCAAACTTGTCCTCTGCAAGCACTTCATCTTGCCCAACTCCATTTTTTTCAACTACAGCACACTGATCATCTGGTATCACAGCCACATCACAAACTCTTTGTTCACCATCTCCAACTACTACAGCACACTGATCATCTGGTATCACAGCCACATCACAAACTCTTTGTTCACCATCTCCAACTACTTCAACACATTGCTCATCTAGAATCACATCCTCATCACGAACTCTTTGTTCACCATCATCACCATCAACATCCACAAGTGGAAGCAAACTGAAACTAATTGGTTTAGCATAAAGAGCATACACCTTTGTTCCTTCTCCAGATGCAACTATGTCATCAAGTTCATCCAATGCTTGATCTATTTCAGCAAACATGTCACTAATCTCTTGAGGCTCTTCGATCGTGTGCATCTCTTTAGGTTCAGGTACATCAACTAAATGGTATGGATCATCATGCTATTCAACATTAGTTCCTTGATCCACCTCTTCATCATACCATTCAGCATTAGTTCCTTGAGCAACCTCTTCATCACTTGTGTCATCATAATACGCATGATCAAAATCGAGATCATAAAAATCGAGCAAACCTGTAGACCTCTCACTCGAATCCTTCACAGTAAAGTCTTGGTCAATCTCTTCCAATTACCTTCTGAATTGAAACTCATCACTCATCCTTTTTGTATGATCTGCAATCATTTTTTCGGCACAAAATGTTGGTGGGAAGTCACTGTCAGAATCAGTATCAAAAATAGGTCCAGCCTTCTCAGGTTGTCTTGTCTTATGCCACTCTAACAATAGTAATTTCTCACTGTTTCCAGTCTCACCAACAACACCCTTTCCAGCAGCCTCATTCATATCATCATCCACTATTTCTTCTATCACCACACCCTTGCCCTTAGTCATCATTCGATCCATCATCTCACACTCAACAATAATAAACACCGGTTTCAATATACAACTCCAATTGTGTAAATATAGGAACATACTCCACAAGTGCCTTCACATCTTCGTCAGACTTTAGTGGTAGCAAACCATCATCCAGTGACTCCCCAGGTATCCTAAAGTGAGTAAACATAAGGGTATTATCCGAGTAACATAAATCCTCTAACATTTCACCCAATAATTCCATGGAGAAAACGTCAGAGTGAATTCCGTCAAACCAATTTGTATCTCCAAAGAGATACATTCTTCTTGGTTTTGAGGTAAATTCACCATTGTGATGGATTTGCAAAGAAAATACCTTTTCATTCAAATCTGTGGAACACACAAAACATCAATTACTTCCGACAACAATAACACGTTTAAATGAAAAATATTAAAATGGAACAGAGTATTCTTACTATAAATGATTCCTAAATCAGATATCGGGGTACTCCGTACACGATTTTGCCAAAGCTTAACCATTATCAAGATCTTAACTTGTGAAATTAATGTTCTCATTGAAAGAAATTGAGCCACGTATATAAACTATTGTTCTAATGGACTAAATTTGTAAAACAAAACACTGGCAATTGAAGTTATTGGCGGGAAAGGATAAAAAGACGAAACTACCATTGATGACTAGGCACTTAACGAGGAAACTAACGGAAAATGGCTCTCGGTGATTTTTTTGCAAATTTACGTATCGTTAGTGGCTTTTTTGCGTGACTTTTTGTCTCGATCACATTTTTATGATTTCGTGATAATTTAAGGACTATTTTTGCATTTTACCCATTTTTAAATCTCTACTACTAAAAAAGGTGTTTATTTTTCAAAACTTGAAATCTATTAAAAATAGAGCTAAGTACTAAAATAGTACAAAATCTTTTTTTTGGTCCCCATCATGGTCAGTTTTTAAGTAAATTCCCTAAATGGTCATGCGCATCTGCGCAACCTATCTCAGAAACGTGACACGTGTACATGCGCATCTGCGCATCTGCGCAACCTATCTCAGAAACGTGACACGTGTACATGCTCATATGCGCATCTGTACACGTGTCAAGTTCTGAGATAGGTTGCGCAGATGCGCAAATGCGCATGACCATTTAGGGAATTTACTTAAAAACTGACCATGATGGGGACCAAAAAAAAGATTTTGTACTATTTTAGTACTTAGCTCTTAAAAATAAGTAAAGTTGATTACTTAAAATACACTTACATTAATATTAATAAAAACTATTAAGACCTTTTTAATACTCCTTAAAATAAATTTAAATAAATCTTAACAACTTTTCAAAAATACACATTATATTAATTTTAAAAAACACATGTTTTATATTTCAAAAAAACGTAGCTTTGAATCATTAGTCGAACTAGAATCACGATTTCGTAAGTATATTTTTTGTCGCTATACACCGTCATTTTACGTGGCTATTCGTCTAGTTTCGAAAATATATCCGTTGTTTTTGTGAGAATTTTGTTTTCAAACGATACATACAATTTGTGTCAAAGATTACATAGAGTTGCACATCAAAATTTTCGCAAATATTGCTCCTATAACTTTCAGAAAAGGTTATGTTATTAAGATCATCCTATGATGTGACAATTGGAGGTTTTGATTAAAATGTATAAAACGCGATATACACCGTACAAATCTGTAATGCACATGACCTCACGAACCCCTAGAAGGGTTCGTATAAACTCCCCATTCAGTTTTAATCACTACATTAGAAAACAACGGTCTTCTGCAATTTACTCAATTTAAAATTTATAGCATATTTATTATTGGGACCCTTTGCCATGTGAAAACCGGTTAGGTATTTTTATTTTAATTTTCTCATAATAATGCCATCTTACCTTACAATAATTTTGCTTTATGTATTACAAGATGTTTATAAGAAGGGTGGCAGTGGGGGCGGCATCACCCACCGGCAAAGGCATGCCGGCGGTGAACACCGCCGCCACCCCACCGGCATGGCTAGCGGCAAGCATTGAGCGGCATATATTGCCTCCGAGGCATTCTTGTTTCATGTGCCATTTTCGAACGTTGCATTTATTTTGGTAGCCGTTGGAGTGGAGTGGAGCGTGCATTGGGCCAAAAATAAAAAAATAAAAAAAATTCCTATATATATTACACATTATACATTTCTTTTTCAAACACAATTCATTTCCAAACACTAACATAAACACAACACTTTTTACACATATAGTTTTTGAAGCATGGAAAGTGGGAAATCAAGAGGTGGTTCAACACAAAGAGGTCGTGGACGTGGAAACATTTGAATCAAGCAATGGGAGTCTTTAACGGGCTTCACATCCAACAAGTAATTTTTATATACTTGTGTTAATTTATATATACTTGTGTTAATTTATATACTTGTAGAATCGCATTCGTGAGAGTGGGTGTGACGATGTCAACGTCTTGGAAAATGCCATGTCTGATTATAATAAGAGGAATAAGGGTGCTTCGTTTAATCATATTGAAGCGTGGAGGGTTGTTAAGGATGAATCGAAATGGTTAGAGCAACCATGTTTTGAAAAAGTATCTTCGACATCTCATTCCGACAAACGAAGAAAGTCGTCGGAATCTAGCTTCTATGGGTCCGGAAGCAATGACAATGTTGACCCTGTTATTCCGGATCTAAATGACGACACAACTCCTGTTTCAAAAAGAAAAGGAAAAAAGACCGCTAGTGAGACGTCGACAAAGAATAGTGCTGCTGAGTTTATTGGGCAGTATACGTCAAAGAAAGCACTAGCGTTGGATGAAGCCATGGCAGATAAACGTGCAAAGGATCAATTGTCCCACGAGTTGCTGCAGACACAAATCGAAAATGCTAAAGAAAATGCTATGATTCGGGCACTGAAATTCTACAACGAGCCGCACGAACACATAACCAATCAGGTTATGCGAGATTTCATTATCAACAAAAAACGTGGGTACGCGGAGACATATGGATGGCCTATGGATTTTTAGATTTAATAATGTATTTTTTTTCCAAGTATTATGTAATGTTATTTTAATTATTAATGAAATATTTATGTTTTATTTAAATTGTTTAATTTAATTTATTATTAAAAAAAAAAAAAAAAAAAAAGTTGGGAGGTATGAAAAAGGCATGGTTGCCACTAAAATGGGGTTGGGATGTATGGAAAAAGTATGAATGAGGTGAAATGAGGTGGAATGATATTATTGATGGATTTCAGAGGTATGGATGTTTTCGAAATCATGACTGCCAGTGTCCTAACGAGTATATCGAAATACGTGTTTAGTTTTGTTTATTATTCTGACCTCTAAAAGGAAAATGACGACGTTACAATGAATTTGCAAGAACAAATTAACACATTGCAAACTCAAGTCCCCAAAAAGATATGTATGCATATGTGTTTGTTGCTGAAAATTATATATATATACTAAAAGGTATTTGTTTTCACTGTAGCTACAGTGCTCGCCCAAGTTTCACATTTGCCAATTTTAGCCCCTGAGGTTAGCGATCAATTGCGAAGTTAGTCCTTAACGACCGTTATCTAAAAAATGTGGATTAAATTTGCAAAGGAACAATAACTTCAGGGGCTTTTTTTGTACAAATAATAAACAGAAACAGACCCTAAGGTTAACTTTTTTTTCACCGTTAGTCCCTAAGGACTAACTTTGCAAAGAACGCCATGTTAAGGGACTAAAACTGAAAATAACGTGCTACAGTGCAAAACAGTAACTGCTACAGTGAAAAATAGTTTGTAATAGTATGTGTACTGTAGCTAACGATTTTACACTTTTAGTCCCTCACGTTAGCTATAAATTGCACCGTTAGTCCCCCGTTAGCGATCTTTTGCAAATTTAGTCCCTAAAAAAATTAAAAATAATAAAAATAATTTGGATTAAACACAACATTCCCGCAGCAACGCGCGGGTACCCCGCTCGTTCTTATATGATTGTCATTTTCAACCAGCATTGAAATCTAAGAAGATATTGATTACTCTTTAGTCTCCACTAAAACATTGTTTAGTATACAATAAAGCCAAGTTGGCATGGCCCATGAGCCGCTTATTATTGGGTATTTCTTTCAGCTGGCACCGACAGTTTGAGTACTCGTTGCGAGTGTGCGGCTGTGATTGTGCAATAATTGCAGAAATAACCTTGAGGTAAAATATTAGTGTGCAAAACTTGACATTTTTAGTTTTACGTTTTATTCTCGAGTTAGAGTTAAGCAAAAAAATAAAAGAAAATGAAAAAGAAACAAAAGATATTGTGTACCTGGTGAGTTATGCACTCTAGAATTTTAATGAGGACATCAAATGTCTTACTATTAAAAGTTTAAAACACGGTGGTGGCAGTATATTATTGTCTAAAGTGTTATATACATTTGGAATTCTAAACTAAAATTGGTACAAACCAAAAAACTTACTAATTTTACAAAATATCAAAGAATCATCTTAAACTAAAGTTGGCAACAATTTCATTCTATGCATGCATTTCAATATTTGATACCCGGGTCAACCCAATTATCGAAACCCGGCCGGGTTTCGTTTTTTCAAAAAAAATTAATAGAAACTCAGGTTGACCCGGTAATCGAACCGGTCGAAAAAATAAAAAAATAATAAATTGAAAACCGGTTTAATCCGGTGGTCGAACCGGTTGACCTGGTGACTCGACCACGTCGATTTCGAACCCGGTTTTCAAAACGTGGCTAAAATGTAATCGGAAAAGAAACAAAAATATAGATATCGAACCAACCAAATTCTGACTAGCAATTATTTAGTTTTGTATTTTAATAAGTCAAATTATTATGACTGAATAAACTATATAATTAAAAAAAAAGTTACAAACAGCTGTGCATTTGTTTTGTTGTTGTAGCCGGTTGAATTTGGTTCGTGGCGCCTCTTCCACCGGCAAAGTGAGACCCACAATGCTTTGCTTGTCTTGCTCTCCATCTTCGTATCATTGTATGATAACCAAGATGATGAGAAGCTATCAACAAATATTATTTTAACCACAGTAACATGGAGTATATGTGACATGTGTTATAATCTTAGCATATAACTTAGACAAGTTAATTTTAATCATGTCTCTTACTTTCACTTTTACATATTTTTTGACGTGAATTGTATCAAGATTCAAGAACCGACCTTCAAAAGAACTGCAAGTACTCGATCCATTGAGACAAACTTATAAACTCAAGGGTCGGGAATAGATCAACTAAGAAGAGAAAATAAAATAAGAAGAATGAGAAATGTTTGTAGCCACATATTTCAAATGAAGATGGAGAATTTCATGGGAGATGCATCTTATTTTCTAGGTGCATCTTAAATGTGCGGCTGTGATTACTTCTCATTTTTCTCATTATAGTTTTATTTCTTATTTGATCCCTACTCCTCAAGGGTCATGAAACACGATATAGGCATCTTATAAACACTTGTTGGAAATGAGAAGAAAAAATAAAATGAAAAGAAACCGCAAACATATTTCAGATGTACATAAAAAAATAGATACGTCACTTTTTAAAATTCTCGTTATTATTTGAAATGTGTCTTGATTTTTCTTTCTCACCAAATCCTTTCCCCACCCATAACATATTAAAATAAATATTACGTGAACATTATGTTTGACTGAATCTCATGGCAATGATGAAGGCTTATGTTTAACAGTTTACACACTGATTATCAGTATAGACGGGCTCAACAAAGAAAATGTTTGTTTGTTTATTTTATTTCAGAATAAAAAAGAACACAAATACCGCAACAATTTCACACCTATAATCCTAGTAACACTAACTTGTATACAGCCAATGTCACAAGCAGAAGAAAAAAAGTACAATGGAAACTATGGAGTAAACCAAGGGAGAACACCCTAGCTATGGATACAAACAAATTGATACAAACACCACCTACACTTTTAACACATATCTAAAACTAAATAAGCCTCAGTTTCTCTACTCTGGTCTTCAAATGTTACAGTGCCGTATTACAGGAGTTGGGCCTCCAACTGTCGTTAGTCCAATTATCCTGCAAAAACCTGCAGATAAGAAAACACTCTTATCACAACTTTTGTCAAACATTGTAAATGACAGAATCTGTAAAATGAATTATGTTATTCTTATTGGCATCCATCAGGCTATGTCAAGTGATTTCAATTCAAGCGCTATTTTAAAGATGCAGATCTAGCAACTTTCATAGACAATTGGTTTGTGTTAAAGAAAAACTTTTGGATTTAGCACCATCTATGTAACTAGATAAGGTCCAATTCACTTGCCTTTCATAATGAAGGTGCTTAGCTAGAATAAGAGCTAAGAGCCGCGACAACTGAACCGGTAGTCTCGAGAGTTGAGGCTACATCTGGGATGTCTTTCCATGCTGTAGTGACTTTCAGAGATGGATACAGCCAACTCTTGACAGAATCCATGAAAGAATCTGGGTCCAAACTCAAAATGGCATCCCAATCGACTTGACGTCCTTCCGGTATGCTCCCTGTGAATTCCATATTAGCTGCCAGAAGCAGTCCAAGCATGACTGAAAAACCCACAACAGCAGACCCTCTTGAAAGTGGCATGAAGTTGTACCTGAAATGACAAGCACATATTATAGTAAATTGACTTTAACTTTGACCTTGGCCATCAAACTGTTTATGATGTTAAACACTTAAACATAAGATAAATTGGTGGGAGGAGCAGTCTTTACCAGTAATATGTCATCCTTAAGATTGCTTCTCTTACATTTTCAAGCGTACCAAAATCATTTGACCCATATGTCTCGCCACAATAGGAATTACACAATACCTGTCGATTCAATGTCACACGATTCAATGTCGCAGTGCATTAACTTTCTAATACAATATTTTGCATATATTCTTAAGCTGAAAACTTCATAGCACTAGTAAAGACTGATTCTGGCAGAGTATTTTCTACAAACGAGTATTTATGAGTTATTAAAAGTATAAATCATATATTTCCACTAAGCGTTTGAGAATCTGAGGCTTGAGTGGTGTTTGAATTTGACTTCAGTGTAAAAGGACGAGGTTCCTGTTTAGGTTACTCGGGAGGGCGACTCTTTGACTCAGATGTACGCCGCCTAACCGAGGTATCCCCGTAACTGATCCTGACCCTTTCCTTTGGCCGCCCCCAAAAAGTGTGCTGGTGAGGGTTGAACCCTAGACCTCTTGTGAGGAGGTTACCTTGGTGGTGGTTTGAATTTGACTTTACTGTCTTAATATTTTAAAAATAAAAAAACAAAAAAAAAATAATAAAAAAATTAAAAAAAAAGAAAAAGAAAAACTCAATTCACAAAGTCATGTGAAAAGTTGTTTGATTGTTGCTTAATTAAAACGAAAAGTGGCAGAATTGAATCAAGCCATCATTTATTAAAGCATGACTTAATGAAAAAAGAAAACACACACGGCCTTACTCTCATATTCCTGCTAATAAGATCGTATATAATATAAAGAGATGGAATTCGGAAGAAGTAAATCTCGTGCTTTGTTAACTTAAAGGGAAAAGGTCTGAAAACTGCAGATAGTCAAGCTTTATGAATACTCTTGCTAACTTAACAAAAGAACACATGGGCGAAGTATGGACTTAAGCAACAATCAAACAAAAGAACACATGGGCGAAGTATGGACTTAAGCGCTCTTGGTAAGTTAACCAATCTCGTGCTTTGGTGGTCTCTTGGTAAATATGATACTGTTTAAGAGCTCTTTTGTTAAGAGACCGACAGACACAAATATGTTAGAACAATGAAAATATGTTGGAACAATGGAATCAGGTTCTTTGCTAAGTAATCTAGCTAAGTTGAAAAACGTTGATGGTAAGATCAGGGGTAGGGATGGCAAACCTGTCCAACAGGAGACTCACTCCTATGCATACGAATGACCAAACTGAAACGAGCTCTATTGTGAAGGAAAGCGTTGTTGAGGACACACATACGAAGTCGATTTCGTATGTGAATGTGCTTAACGAGGAGCCAATGAAAAAGAAGGTAAACTTTCGTTCTTTGAATACTAATGAAACTGTTAAGAACTCGATGTGGCAATACCAATGGCTTCGGTTGAACTAGTAAATAATCGGTTAGCCAATAGTTTGTTCGGGTATGTTCTTGGGAAAAGACTTGCATTTCCAATCGTAGAGAACTACGTTAAAACACATGGGCGAAGTATGGACTTAAGCGAGTAACGATGAACTCTGACGGGTTTTTATTTTTCAAATTTACGTCTTTGGAAGGGATGGAACAGGTAATTGAGAACGGCCCATGGCTAATTCGTAAGGCTCCTCTTATATTGAACACATGGACACCAAATACTAAGCTAGTAAAGGAAGACATTACTAGTATCCCCGTTTGGGTGAAGCTTCACAACGTACTGATGGCAGCCTTTACCGAAGATGGGTTGTGTTTGATTGCTACTAAGATAGGACAACCTATCATGCTCGATGCATACACGAGCAATATGTGTCTTGAATCGTGAGGACGCAACAGTTATGCTAGAGCTTTAATTGAGGTAACCTCGTAACATAATCTTTTGGAATTGTTGGTTGTGGCAATTCCATTGCTTAATGGTTCGGGGCACACAATGGAAACTATTACTATTGAATATGAGTGGCAACCTCCCGAGATGTGAAACGTGCAACATTTTTGGACATTCTAAGGAACAATGTCTAAAGAGGGCTAGGGATGTTAACAAGAATGTGGAACAAGATGATGGGTTTGTGGAGGTAACTCGCAAGGGGAGCAAAGGCAAGCAGACTGCTAGAAATAAGATGCGTCAAATTGATGGCATTCGACTTACCAAACCTAAAACAAGCTACTATTATCGCCCCAAGGCTAAAAATAATATGAAGAATGGCAGGGACTGGGGAGGCTTCTACTTCAAAGTCTAATGATACTGGCAAGGATAATACTTGGCAAGGATAATACTGATTCAAGAAATAAATGTTGTTTCTTTGAAAAATGCTTTCGAGGCTCTTAAAGAAAATGACATTGTTTTCGAAAAAAAATGAAACAAACTTGTCTTGGGATCCTAGGGGTGACATAGGAAGTTTAAAAGTGGATACAGTGATGAAGTTGAAAACTTAATTGATGATACAAGGAAAAAGGTTGGGGCGCCTCCCAGGAAGACTGGTATTTGGTCGGGTAAGAATGCGGAATTTGACCACCTCACGAAGGAAGATGGGAAGAGTATTTTGCGTGATCTACAGGAGAGTAATGATGATGCTGATGTTGAAAATGTTTATGATGCAACGACTACTTCTAATGTAGCAGTTGGATAGTTTTGGTGTTCTAGTTTGTGTATGTAGTTAGTGTGGTCGTTTTGTGGCATGTCACAAGTTTTTTTGGTGTAATATATTTTACCGGGAAAACCCTTTACCAAAAAAATAAGATCCAGGAGCAACCAAACAAACTGAAAAGACACTGTTAAAAATTACATACCTCCCATGCTGATGCCATTTCTGCATCAAACTCATCCCATCTAGCCGGTGTACATGGTGTTCGAATTGCAAAGTCAAATCCGCATTCTCCCCTGAAGTAGTACAACCAAAGAACCTAATTTTAGATGCTGAAAAAAAAAAAAAAAAAAGATATATAAATCAGAAATTTGGAGTAACAGCTTACGTTTTAACTAAAGTGATCCTTGTTCCTTCGAGACGTTTCCTGAGAAGAGTAAAAAACGCAAGAGAGTGAATAACAGAACAAAGGTATAATAATACACGTGGTTGCAAACTCCATGAATCTTAATAGGTTTAAACTCTAACGTGATCATACCCCTCAAAAGCTGTACTATTGCACCAAGTAGCCAACCAGAAATCCTCCCCAATAACTTTGTACAGATCAGAGCACGTCTCAGCTTTCAAAATCTGCAAAATTATTTCTTATCAAAGACCATCCAATGATCGTGTCTGAGCATGAGAGCACACAACAACAGCAACAACGATAACCCAATCCCACCAGAGCAGGGTATGGGGGAGGTAGAATGTAGACAGATCATACCCCTACCCTTAGGTAAACCCGAGGGTAGGAGACTACTTCTGAGAAGACCTCCGGCAAAGAGAAAGAATGAATGTGATGGTACTAAAAAAAATATGTGAAAGCATGAAAAAGCAAGGATACATGGCATAGGAAGAATATGAAAGCATAAGACACATGGCACGATAAGCTAAGAAAGCATAAAACACAGTCAAGAGAAAGATATCACCATAAAGAGTAAGGGTTTTTTAAAGTCTTACTAGCCCTCTTACATGGGCAGACGTTTTGCTTGTTTGTTTTTTTCTTTTGAGTCAGACCAGTTAGACATATAACATATTACTCAGTAAGAGGTAGGAGACTTGTCTTACTGCCTCTTACTCGATAAGAGATTGAAGACTCGTGTTAATATAATATATTTGATGGTTTATTAACTATGTTATATTTATGATAAAAAGTCTTGTTTCATATTTACATAAGTTACTTAAATAAATTGCAGAAACGAGCACTTAAAATCATTCGGAAAATTATACAAAAACAAACAACATTATTTAGACTTTCTAGCCACCTCTTACTGGTAAGATATGGTAGTCAGATTCAGACCTAAAACATCTAATGAAACAAAGACACCCTTAAACTAAAAGGGACATAAAGGAATACAACGCATAGCAACATAAGAAACAAATAAGCATAGGACCAATAGTTCGAGAAGCAAGAGTTCTAAGCATGAGAGAACACCAAGATATATTTGATATGTTTGAACAGAAAAGCTAACCTCCTCCAATTTTCCATCTTTTGATAAATCAATAGCGCAGTCAGCCTTACTATACACACAACCATTTTCCTTCATGATAGTCTTTGCAACGTCTAGCGTTCTGCGGCATTGCCAAATTATTAGCATGCTATAAAGTAAAGCCATAGGTTAAAACCAAAGTGATTACTGATTATACCTTTGAAAATGTGGATAGTAACGAGTTATTCTCGCTTGTCCAAGAATAAGAGGTGTATTAGACCCAAATCCAGAATTGAACTCCTCACTAGGTTTCGGAGAAAAAAGCATACAGTGTAAGTACTAAAAGACCATGAAAAAGTTACAAAAATAACAGATAAGATCTATAATACCTTAATTTGTTGACCCACACAACAGGGTCACATGGTTCAGATATTTGTCTCCATTTAACGGCTACTGAGTAAAGATGAAGCCACGAGAAAACAGACTGTCCTGGTGACTTCTCTTCCAAGGCACTAGAAGTTGATGCTTCTGAGCTACACCCAGTTCTGTCTCTATCAATTCTCGGAATTATGATCTTCTCTTTTCTGCGAGGCCGTTTCCCATTTTTTGATGCAACTTTAGTAGAAAACCTCCATTCTGATTGCAGCGAACGCCAAACCTTAGACACCCTTTGTGCAATCTCAATGGCAGCTAAGCCAGCCATGCGATGCTGGTATATATGTCAGATAGACTTAATATCAAAATGTGTAAAAATACAGCTTAAAGTAAGAAAAAGTTGAAAAGTCAACAGCATACTGAGACTTGTATTATCAAATAAATCACCTGACGCTTATTAGGCAAGAAGCCTGGGCTATGATACTGGATTGTTTTGCCAACACGATCAGCAGCAGACAGAAGTGTGCTCTTTGGTTTAGTCATCGTAAAATCCTGTTTCTTCACCTTTGCTTTTCTTAAAGGAGGCTGTCTGTAAACCTTTTCACATACATTTTTGGGATGCAACCGTTTGCACCAGTATTCCTGTAAAGAATAAATATTAAGCACAACTCTTCAGCTATATTGTAATACATCAAAGAGAAAGAAATATTCAAAAACAGGGTAACTGATTACTTAAGTGAAAAACTGATCAATGGGCCATTCAAAACATTGAGAACATAGGAAACGAACTTAAGTGTTAAAAGGAAAACAAAGATGGTACACGTTACATACAAAGATGTTTAAATATACCTTGAACATGGGGTCGACATCCCTATCTATGTCAAACCAGCTAAACTCGCTGTTGATCTTGGCAGAGGTATATAAGGCAATTTCTTTCTGCATCAAATTTTAAGAACTTAGTAATAATTTTGGTCATGATAATCTTTGCTCAAACAGCAGAACCTTACTACATTATTAATTTTGTTCCGTTGGAAATGAAAAAGGAACCTGATAGAAAGCCAGACATTGAAGAACAAATTTGTCCATGGAGTCTAGCTCCAAATCCAAAGCAGCATCATAATCCTTTACCTGTTACATATACCAAAGATCATCATAAAATAGCTATACTAAAAGAAGTACAACGCCAACACAGAACATGTACAACATGATTCCAGTGTAAGAAGTGAACAGTGCATCATACAGCTTCTTTATATTCTCCAACAGCATGATGGCAAGAAGCCCGCAGATAAAGACACTCTATGTTTGAGCTCTCAATGCTAAGCCCAACTGATAAATCTTTAATCGCCTTCCTGCGACATCAAGTTAACAAATATTAATTAGGACACTTGGAGTTATGTCCTATTTTGGGGAAAGGGACCCAGTGAACACACCTATGATCTCCCATAGCATGGAGTAGCAGCCCACGCAAGTGATATCCTTTAGCAAACCTATTAAAAAAACTCCAATATTTAGTATCATTAGATGAGAGTTAGATGTCACTACCTATTACCAATCATCTCTACAGCTTTAGACTTTAAAAAATATGTCTTCAGATAAGTTGACATCAAATTTTAGTTTATCTTAATAATTCTACGGTGCACATAATCTTTACCTGGCATCAATTTTCAAAGCCTTTTCAAGGCAATCCAAAGCCTTTTCTGAACTTGCCAGGTCTTGATAAAACTATAAAATAAAATAAAAAAATAAAAAAAAAAAAACATTCACACTTCAGCACATTTTTTGGGGTACTTGTAAAGGATAAATGGAAACAAGCGACAACAAAACAGCACATAATCTGTTGTTATAAACTATATGCGGATCCGCATCTTATAAATACCTGAGCTAAATGACCCCATGCATCAAGAAAATTTTGATCAATTTGAATAGCTTTCAGATGTGCTTCCTCAGCTTTTTTGTATTCACCAAGTGATGACAGTGCCAGACCCTTTATAAGAATGTCTTATCGGTCAGCATACTTGTAGGTACAGAAAACAAAATATACAAAAATTGATGATTCACTGAATGTGATTGTCTGATGCTATGCACTAACCAAGTATGTGTAAGCTGATTTGTTATCCTTATCGAGCTTTACACATTCAGATAGGTCTTCAGTGGCAGCCTTAAAATCCTTAATCTTGAAATTCACAATTCCTGCATCAATTTCAATGTATTTGCAATATGATATACTGTCAAAAACTAACAATAGACTAAACTAGAATACATATGATATGTAAGTACCGCTAAAGATGAAGTCAAATTAAAGCCAATCAAGAAACATACCCCTTTCATGCAATATATCTGCTGAATCAGGCTCAAACTCTAAGGACTTGGTCAAATCTGCGATCGCCTGTTCAACAACTATATTAGACACAAAGGCATGCATGAGAAAAAAATAATTTGAAAGAGCATTATTATAAGTTTATAACCATGCATGGAAACATTGGTTTACAAAAGAAGCTTACTCACTTAGCTGTCAGAAACACTAATAATTCTTATACAACAGTTACCATCTCAAATTACGAAATTCCTCAGATAATGAATGAGGCAAGATGCAATGTTAACTAACTTACAGTCCACATGGTCCTTGGTGTAGTTATACTTGGTACAAAATGGTACACTCACAACTTCACACAGTTCACGATTCATGGTTCCATGATATGTATAGTTTGTGGACAGTAATTCATATGATGTAATCCGAGTACAGTATCAAGATATATATGAAATACAATAATGCCCAACACCCTTTCATTTATCATGTATGTGTGTGTTTTGTACTTTTGTGTATGTATTCACAATTTAGTATCTGAATTTTATACATCGTCCTCAATATCTACTTTCCATATCTTCCAAAACTAACAGTAAGAACCGTGTACATTAATTGTGTTACACAGAAAATGGATTTACTCTCAAAAGCTCTCTTTTTTTCCTTTTCTCTTTGTTCTTAGGCTGAAAGAACAAGCCTGCCTGCTTCCAGATATAATACCATGCTGCAATTAGACCCATATACCTAAAGCTGCTATCAAAGCTTAGAGCATCTCATACTCATAATGGCAGAATGATTTCGATGTGAGACAACCAGAATCAGAAGGGGGACCAAACATATGAAATTGCTGACAAGCAAAGCCAAAGGATGCAAATATTCAGAATGTCAAAAGCTTTCTTTTAGGTTACATTCCTAACAACGTAAAAATTAAAGCCTCAATACAGACGCCAAAACTGCATTTGGTTATAGTTAGACAAGATACATACTGGGCGTGATACATGCATACCAGCTACAGCAGTTTTAGAAGTATACAGCAACTTAGATACACACACAGAACAGCATTGCTATGCTACTTGCAAAGCTATAAAATCAGGCTTGATCCCTAACAATGATAATGATTACTAGCCAACAAACTGAACGGAAACTAAAAAATAAAAATAAAACTGACCTCAACAGATTCTCCTAAAGCAGCCCGAGCCTGCCCTCTTCGTTTCCACGCCTCACCAGCTGATGGATTTGATTGTAGTGCCTAAAAGTATAATGTAAGGGGAGGTAAAAATTTATACATCACATGATATGCATCTCGAAGCTTTGGTTACCTTTGTAAAATCAGCAATGGCTGAATCAAGTTCTCTTTTAAATGCATAGGCTGTTCCTCTTCCTATTAGTGCTTCAGGGTAAGTAGGATCTTCTCTCAAAACCTGTAATCATATCACAGAAAAGGAATAATGGAGAGATAAGAGATAAAACATATTATATAAATGAGAAGAAACCAGCAATGCACATGTTATAACATCAATGCTGCTGCCAAGACAACATTTAGATAGAGAAAATCCTAACAAGAGAAGCATGAAGCATAATCTATATTTGGATAGATATGAAGAAAAATAAAATAACATATGATTTTTTATTTTATTTTGGAGAAGGAATAACATATAAATCAAGTTCAAAGGAAGCTTAACCTGATCAAAAATGGATATGGCACGAGCGTACTGTCCTTCATTCACCTACAGCAACAAAATGTTCATTAAAAAAATATCCTAAAACAGAACTTATGGTAATAAACAACGAAGGGAAAAAACGATGTGTTCTTGAGATTAATATACAAGAGAAAGGAAAAGAAATTGAAAAAAAATTTGTGTTCTCAAGATTTTTTTAGAGAAGAAAGGAAAAGAAGAAGAAGGAAATGGAAGGAAGAGTATTTGATTATCTTCCTTTCTTTTCTCTCCTATCTCTTCTCTTCTTTTCCTTTATAAAATTAACTCGAGAACACATAAAGAAAACAAAAATGGTGGTGCAAGATGATACATTGTAACATATTCCCATGCAAAGAGTACATGAATATAATGATCTTCTAGAACTCTGAGTGTACTAGGTCAGATGGCCAAATTGAAATATTTTGAACATGAGTTCACTTATGGTTGTAGAGCTAATTCTCTATCTTGGAGAGCTGTAATTTTTTTTTTTTCCCAAATTTGGGTAGAGGCGTTTTAATATAGTTGCATTTTCAAAAAATAAAAAATAAATAAATAAATTATGGTTGTACAACAAATAACATACTAATGTTCCAACTTAGTGAATTATAACGAATGTGAGGATGAAAGTCACTGCAGGGAGCAATGATATATGCAAGTTCTTATTCCGATAAAGAGCAAGAGTTGTCCAAGTGGTTTGTCCTCTTCATGATACTCTAGAGGTCATGATATGAAAATTCCATTGGTAAACCCACTGTATTACCATTCTTATATGAACAGGAAGTGGCCATAAGTTCACACCTTGGGTGTGGTTTCACTTCTATTAAACAATTTCGGTCATTATACTTTTTAAGGTCAAGTTCATGCAAAATTAATAATTCAATTAGAGAGCAACTATGGTGACTGCAACTTTACAAGTGTCAAGGGCACATTCTAACCACGGAAAAAATATAGTACTTCCTATAATACATCCCATGTACCAACTAAATATATCCCCTGCCAAAAATTGTCATAAACTTAAAGGAAGAGGTGAAGTAAAATATCGGAAAACCTTCCATCTTGTTGACCTTCGTAGGAATTAATATATAAAATAAAGATATATAGATATGGAAATACTGATTTGACAAACCTGAGCAATTCCTCGAGATAGTCGGAAATCAACATTTATTGACTTGGCCTTTGAGATCCGAGTAACAGAGAACTTTTTTTTCCCTTTCGCATCATTACTTGATTCACTGCGTGTATCATGTATATCACTTGATTTAGAAGGAATTAATGAAATTCTGGTGCTCAGATCAGATTTGTTACGGCTTTCACTTGTACTACTGTGTGCTTCTGATCTAGCACCAAAGTTAACAGATATGTTGTAGGTTCCATTTTGTTGTTTTTCATGATTTCCATTTGTTCCCATGTGAAAAGTTTTAGAACCCTCAACTTTCTTACTAGACCCATTGGATACGTAAGGTATCTCATTTGACTTGCTTTCTATCTCCAACACCTCCCTTGAATCGCCACAAGGTTCGGAGCTAACATTTGACATGGTATGATTATTGGAGATTTCACTTGATTTACCAGAATTAGTGGGTTCAGGTGTGGTTATGGACCATTCAGATAATTGTTTAGCCTCTTTATCAAGGGAAGCAGCCATGCTCTTTTTTGCAGCTGTCAAAAGCTCTCCCAGCTCAAGCAGCTGCTTCAAATCTGCAGTCTCACGAACAGCATATTCATGACCTTGTTCCCAAACCATTACAGCATCATCTTTCCTTCCCAAAGCAGAATATGCACGGCCTAAATAGTAATAACCAGAACAACTTTTAATACAAAGATGCCTGAACTTGATGACGACTTCAAATGGAAATTGCAGATAAAACCAAAACACTAAAGTGATGAAACATAGAGAATGTTAAAATCATTAAGTAAAGTTTAATAAGGGGAAATATAAGGCATCAATATGGATCTTAAATTCCAATGCACTTCTAATAAATTCAAGACCAAATGTCATTTTACATATTGTATTTAGCTGTCACGTGCCTGTATCAAGAACTACGCGAAAGCTAACCAAGAGAACACGTACAACAAATCCAATGACAGTTTACAACACGGTTCACTCAATAAACCTAGGAAAACACCGGGTAGCTTCTACCCCTGTTTGGCTGTTTGCAAGAGTTTCTGCTTGTAATAACTTGACATTCCATCAGGTTGCAGTATTCGAGATTCAAAAACTTAAATAGTATACACTCATCAGAAAACAGAAACCTAAATCACAGAAATCAGAAACTTAAATCACATCCATTCATCCGGTATTAAATAAATTCATAATTTCATTTGATGAAAATCCATGCATTGTCGTATAACAGAAAGGCTGATGCAATGCCTATATCCACAACATCCCGGACACTCAACAGTAACCTTAAGTGGCACACAAACAATGGTCTGAGTGGCATTGGTAGAATATTCTCTCAAAAATTGGATAGAACCCTAACACCTCACCAAATACACAACATAAAAACATATACATATGTCATGTAACCACCCATTACCTACCACGAAGCAAATATTTAAATCAACTCGCACTGATCCACGATATAAAGTTTCACACACACCTTACATCACACCAACAACAGCTTCCATATTTTCCAACTTAACACAAATTTGTAACAATAAGCAAACTGTAGTATCCAAAATCAAAAATAGCATCCATCCACACAAGAAAAAAGTCCATGACTTATGTCGTATGATGAAATGTTGACCGATGAGAACAGTCAGCTAATTCTAACAACTTAAGTTGATCACCTATCTAAGGTGACAATCAGCCAAATTTCTAGTGACACAATACAACAATAAATCAAACTAATTCACAACATCCTATCTTACAGTTATCTAATTTAATTAAAAACTCTATCGACACAGGACACAGTGACATGGCCATACGCCTAAATGTTCAAGTGAAACACTCGTAAGCAATAGTCTACTAACTTAAGTTCAACACCTATCTAAAGTGACAATCAGACATTTTTAACTACACAATACAGTAATAGATTAAACTAATTCACAACATATTATATATCACAGTTATCGAATAAAGGTTATAAGGCGTTGTATCCAAAATGAAAACTCTATCTACACAGAACAAAGTGACACAGCTGTACGATGAAATGTTAACTTATGAACAAAACAACCGTCAGCAACAGTCTACTAACTCCAACAACTTACGTTCAACACCTCTCTAAAGTGACAATCAGACAAATTTCTAACTAAACAATACATTTATAAATTAAATTAATTCACAAAATGCAATACATCACATTTCTCGAATTAATAATCTGAACTCTATCTACACCGAATACAGTGCACAGCCGTACGACGAAATGTTAACTTACGAGCCAAACACTTGTCAGCAACAGCCTACAAATTCTAACAACTTAAGTTCATCATCAATCTAAAGTGACAAGCAGACAAATTTCTAACTAAACAATACAGTAATTAATTAAACTAATTCTCAACATGCTATATATCACATTTACCGAATTAATTAAACTTAAACTCTACCAAAACAGGACAAAGTGACACAGCCGTATTACAAAATGTTAACTTGCGAGCAAAACACTCGTCAACAATGGTCTGCTAATTCTCGCAATTTAAGTTAATTAGATCAATTTCTAGCTAAACAATACAGTAACAAATTTCTCACAAAATGCTATACTCTTAGCCACATCCATACGACGAAATGTTAACTCACGAGTGAAACACAGTCGTAACACAACACGCTAAATATCACATTTAACGAAATTAGGTCAAAACGAATAATCAATTAAATAACCTTTGAGGATATAAGCTTGAAGAAGAGTAGGATCAAGCTGAATAGCCTTATCACAGTCCTTAATCACATGCTTATGAAGCTCCAATTGACTATAACAATACGCACGATTACTGATACAAAACAAATTCAATCAATCAGTTAATTAATTAATTAATCAATCAATTAATCAATTAAATATATTAAAAACCGAATTAACTAACTAAACTAACTAACCAGATATCCTGTATAACACATGATTGAGATAATAACGAATCGAGTACACGTATAGCTTTAGACCAGTCACGTGAGCTGCAAAACTTTGCCAGCTCAGCTCGTTGTGACGTCATCGCCGACGGTTACAGATCGGTTTTGACGGCAGTCTGTTGTGTTTTTTGTGTGTGTTTTTACTGTGTGTTTTGGTGTGTGTGTGAGACAGGATAGAGTTGAAAAAAAGAAAAATGAGGGGGGAGGGGGGATCGGACGGTAAAGTGAGAAAGAGGGACACGTGGCGGAAGGAGAAAGAGCTAGGGTGAAAGTGTGAGTGGGTGAAGTGTATGTGGTGTTTGTTGGTAACGCCGTTTTGGGGTTCCGTTAAGTGGGGGCATGTGTATGCCACGTGATGTTAATGTGTTTAGTACTTGGTACTTACTATTACTGGAGTACTTTGCTGTCAAATTGGTTGGAACCTATCCTGCCTTCAAAGCAAAGATAGTTATTATGCTAGTGGTAAAAAAGTAAAAAAGATTAGGTAAATCTTTTTCTTTAACAACTTTGCAGTTTACTTTTTCTTTTTTAAGACGAGATATTTGGTGTCTTTTCTAAGAGTAACTGTGACCAGTAGCCATGAAAAAATAGTCACAGCGAGCTATTTTTTAAACAAATATTAAAGGATTACTCTTTCTTAAAAATAGTTACAGCTTACTGCTATTTCGCTAGTCGACTACTAAAAGTTAAAATGCTCATTGTTTACCGCTCATCATTTCAAAAAACTCCTCACAATTAATAAAAGTGCGGTGAAATTATCGAAACCAAAATCTCCCCCCCCCCCCCCCCCCCAACCCCACTTTCACCTATTTATTTTCACTTTCATTCTTAAAAAAACTTGAGACAAAAAATCGATGTGGAGGTGTATGTGGTGTTTGTTGGTAACGCCGTTTTGGGGGTTCCGTTAAGTGGGGGCATGTGTATGCCACGTGATGTTAATGTACTTAGGGTAGTGGCAACCCATCGGCAAAATGGGTTCGGCAAGAGTTACCGATCGGCAATTCCCATTGCCATACATTCGGCAAGCAAAAATCGGCATGGCTTGCGGTAGATTTCACCGATTCGGTGGGGGAGAAAAACAAGGAAGAAATGCTTGTTTGGGAGTAAATGCTTGGAGTGTTTAATGTTGAGGCAAGGCTAGGCAAGGTTGCCACTAAAAATTCATGTTGAGGCAACCTTAGGCATAAAATGTGTTGGGAGTAAGTGATTGGTTGTTTGCATAAAAAGTTGAGGCAACCTTAGGCAAGGTTGCCACCACCCTTAGTACTTGGTACTTAGGGGGGTGGCAACCTTGCCTAACCATGCCTCAAGTTTTTATACCAACAACCAATCAAAATGTTCCAACTCATTTTTTGCCTAACCATGCCTAAACATTGATTTTAAGTGGCAACCATGCCTCAAGTTTGAATACAATGCACGCTCCTATTCATTTAATGTCAAACGGTCGAATGTTGCCTAGAACTTCTCCATACCGAAACGGTAGAAATCACCGCAAGGGGCACCGATCGGGCCATGCCGCTGCAGTGGCAGCCATGGTTGCCGATCGGCAGTCTTTGCCGAACTAGTTTCACCGCAAGGATGCCACCACCCTTACAATTACTGGAGTACTTTGCTGTCAAATTGGTTGGAATCTATCCTGCCTTCAAAGCAAAGATAGTTATTATGCTAGTGGTAAAAAAGTAAAAAAGTTTAGGTAAATCTTTTTCTTTAACAACTTTGCGTTTTACTTTTTCTTTTTTAAGACGAAGATATTTGGTGTCTTTGCTAAGAGTAGCAGTAACTGTGACCAGTAGCCGTGAAAAAATAGTCACAGTGAGCTATTTTTTAAACAAATATTAAAGGATTACTCTTTCTTAAAAATAATTACAGCTTACTGCTATTTCGCTAGTCGACTACTAAAAGTTAAAATGATCATTGTTTACTGCTCATCATTTCAAAAAACTCCTCACAATTGATAAAAGTGCGGTGAAATTATCGAAACCAAAATCCCCCCCCCCCCCCCTCACCCACTTAAAAAAACTTGAGACAAAAATCCTATGTGGAGGTATGCAGCCTCTGCAGTGGCACATGGCCCATTAACCTATAGGGCCTCCAATTTTTGTAAGTCAAGTATATGTATGTAACAAAATGAATTCAACCCATATTTGATGACAAAAAGGGTTTTATATCAAATAGGTTACCTAACTTTGCGTTTTTGTGCACCTAAGTTACCCAACTTTTTTTTTGTTCAAATGGGTTACTGAACTATACGGGTTTGACATTTAGGTTACTCAAAATCATAAATGTGTTCATCGAGATTACCCCGATGACCGGTAACCGGGAGATTAAGTTATTACTTTGTCCACGTTAGCTTTATGTTCAAATAAGTTACTCAACTTTGCGATTTTGTTCGTCTAAGTTACTGAACTTTTTATCCATTTTTTACGGTTTTGATCGTTTTTTGTTACGTTTTCGTCCGTTTTTTCACATTCTTGTCAGTTTTTACGTTCTCGTCCGTTTTTTAACGTTCTCGTCCATTTTTTAACGTTCTCGTCCGTTTTTTAACGTTCTTGTCCATTTTTTTCGTTTTCGTCTGTTTTTTTTACGTTTTTGTTCGTTTTTATCTATTTCTTTACGCTTTTATCCGTTGTTTTACTTATTCGTCCGTTTTTTTTACGTTTTTGTTTGTTTTTTACATTCTCTTCTGTTTTTCCGTTCTAGTCCCTTTTTTTCATTTTTGCCCGGTTTTTTTACGTTTTTGTCCTTTTTTTTAACGTTTTCGTTCGTTTTTATCCTTTTCTATATGCATTTGTCTTTTTTTTTTTTTTTTTTTTTTTTTTTTACATTTTGTCCGTTTTTATCCGTTTCTATACGCTTTGTCAGCTCTCTTTTACGTTTTTATGTTTTCGAAGATTATGAGCTAATAAATTGAACACCATATTTAGCGAATTAAGTGTATTTCGTTAGAATTTACACGTTTTTATATATATTTTTATATACGTTATTACAAAAACGTTCTTATCAAATGCTTTTATACACGTTATTATATACCTTTTTTATACGTTTTTATGATGTGATGTTGAGGTGTTTGGTGAGTGAGGGTGTTTTTTATGTGACTTATAAGGGTAGCCTAAATTAACAAAGTTCAATAACTTATTGGGTCAATTTCATATTTACCCAACTTAAACATGATAATGTCATATTTACCCAAAATATGCTTTAACTACATTGTAAATCATGCATTCAAAACTTGTATTTTGGGTATATATGACATTATCATGTTTAGATTGAGTAAATCCGGAATTATCCCTAACTTATTTGTATAAAACTTTAGTAACTTAGGTGAACAAATTCGCAAAGTTCAGTAACTTAGGTGAACAAATTCGCAAAGTTCAGTAACTTATTTGTATAATTAAAAAAATAAAAGTCAGCTGCCAACGTGGCATGCCAACCGGTTATAACAAGTGCAAAATAGTTGGGTCACTATTTTGCCCGGTAACGATAGTTCAGTAACCCATTTGAACAAAAAAAAAATTGGGTAACTTAGGTGCACAAAAACGCAAAGTTGGGTAACCTATTTGATATTTTGTTATATCGGTTCATAAGTGTGGCTGTATTTTAAGTTTTCTTGTCTTTCTCTTTGTTATGTGACCAACAAGGGAAATCATTAATAAGACCTCAAGGTTTTTTTTTTTTTTTTTTTTTTTTTTAAGTTATTCAGTATGCTTCGTTGTCTTATCTTTTATCATTTACATATTTGATATTCAAGAAATACAAAACTTTGTGAGATGATGACACTTTGATATATACCCAGTTTTATCGTTTACATGTTATACTTGTAAGTTCTAACCATTACTCGTAATATTAATGGAGCTTTTACATGTATATTCATAGTTTTAAATGTTAAGAATGCCTACTTTATATTATGGCACATGGACAACATAATCTACAGGACATGCTGTTATTTCATAATAACTTATTGTTGGTATATTTTGTTTCAAGACAACAACCTTGTATAGTCATAACTTGTAGATTATGATCTAGCATTCTTCATTTGATTAGAAAAATCATGAACATGGATGTGAAATATCTAAAAATCTGTATACTATGTCATAAAAATATGTATACTTGTAGATTATGATCTAGCATTCTTCATTTGATTAGAAAAATCATGAACATGGATATGAAATATCTAAAAATTGGCTTCGATGAAGGTCTGGCTAATTACAGGCTCCGGATTCACCGATGTCGAAGCATGATGATTGGGTGTTATTTCTAGGTGAGATCGTATTGTGAAAGTGGAGGCAAACATGGAGGTAACTCATTGATATTGGTAACTGGTATTGGTGTTAAGATCGAGAGACTCGGTGGGGGTGTAACATCTCTTCCTTGTTCCGGAAATGTAGCAAACGTGGTAATACGGTTACAAACTTGAAAATAATAGTAGGACTAATAGTAACGGGTTCCACGGATAGCAACATTAATTAAACAATAATTTGTACGACCAGGCCTTGTGATTGTTATCGAAGGATTGAGGTGTGTGTGATCTAGCCAAGCTTCCTCATAACCTGAAATAAGAAATACAAAGACACTACGTTAAGTAATTGCGCAGGGCTTGGACCCTACAAACCACCTCCAGCGTGCGAATAAGTATATTATATAGTAATTAAGGTGTTTTAGAGAAGTGTTAAGTGTTGAGAGAGCATACCATAATCAATGGATCGGCCAAACTATTTATAAGGGAAGGGAGATAGCTTGGGAAGCCTTAGCACGTTTTTAGGAGATCATGATGATGTCCCATAATTTGTGGTAACCGTCAGGCTTAGTGCCCCATGTCCTCTTCCTTGGCGGGAAAGCCAAGGTTTAGTGGTGAACGTGGGGGGAAGACTAAGTCAAGCATTTATCTATCATAGTCATCTTTGAAGGACACACCTCGAAAGGTGTGAGGCTTCGACTGGAAAATTCCCAACTGGTAACCATCGGTCGTACTGTTCGGAGGGTATGTCGTCAAGTGTATTGCTTAACGTCGAACCACCTTACAAGCACCATCAAAACATAGGATCGGGAATGGTGGGCAATCCAGTTGTAAAAGTCAATTGCATTTATTGTGGACGCGGTTTCCGGTCAGGATCGAACATAAAGTATTTGTGCGGGTTTTTAGAAGTGTTTATGGAAGTTTTTATTTATTTATTTACAAGTCTTTCAGTGTATAATCATTTGTATAGTGTGCTAAATGTAAAGCGTGTATTTCTTTTTTGTATATATGCTATATATACACGTGTATGTTATATATCAGTATCAATTGAGGCAATGTTTTATATGTCAAGATCGTTCGCTAACCTTATTTTTATCTGTTATCAATAATTTACGATAAATATATGACTTAAGTTATCTACGACGTTGTTGTAATTTATGTAAAATGAGATGAAAAAATAGATTGTTAGCCATAATTATTTGATTTATTTAAGAAATTTTGTGTTTGTTTTATGCAATAGATAAAACGAGCTGGGTAGCCCGCGCGTTGCGGCGGGTG
The DNA here is from genome assembly GCA_030686995.1 of Artemisia argyi. Lineage (NCBI taxonomy): Eukaryota > Viridiplantae > Streptophyta > Magnoliopsida > Asterales > Asteraceae > Artemisia > Artemisia argyi. The sequence continues at coordinate 145,675,864 of CM060706.1, forward strand.
AGTTTGTGTTGATAAAAATTTTAAGAATATGCGGATGACGTTTTTTGTTGTTATTTTTATGTTTTTTTGTGTTTAAGTATATTTATATTTGCATAAATTTTTTTGTTGTTTTTTTTTTTTTTTTTTTTTTTTTTTTTTAATTTAACTTTTTATTTTGGAAATTTGTAAGCGAATATATATATATATATATATATATATATATATATATATATATATATATATATATATATATATATATATATATATATATATATATATATCTGTTTTGTTTTGCTTTTTGGTTTTGGTGGTTCCCAATTTTGGACTGTCCAATAGGCTTTTTTTTTGTTGTTGCAAAATTCGTTTTAACATTGGCCCAACAAAGACGCTGTGCATATCGTTTTATGAAATCAAATTGAGGAAAAACACATAGGGCAAGGTGGTTAGGGTTTGTGTAAGTTTCAATAAGACGCAGCTGGTTACAATTCCATTTCATTAAAACGATATGCCTCCTAAATATCCTAAGTGTCTGGAGATTGCATGTCAAATTGGTGATAGGCGTGTCGAGAAGGTTTTGGAGGCGGTGTTCTGTCGCGAGAAGTATGCTTGTAAGGGTGATGAAAACGCTTATGATGAAAGGATTGAAGAAGTAAAAGCAATAACTGAGCATAGACATGGGATTATTATGGAATTGAAGAATCTTGGGGTTCACCCAGCTTTGGAGAAGTATTTGACTGATTTAGAAAGGGTGGAGCGGGAGGATTTCGATGAATTAGGATGGTTGTTTCAGATGAAGTATCGTTCTGGTTTGCGTGCTGCTGAGAAATCCAAGATTGGCAAGAAACTGAGGAGGTTGAAATAAGGTTGGTTATCTTTGTCTCTTTTGTGGGTTTGAATGTGGTGGAGTGTAGTAGGCTTTTGTTTGGGTTAGTTGGGTAACAATGGTATCTTTTGTTGTAGTTGTTTTAGGATTATGTAGCTTTTGTATGGTGTATATATTTTATGTATGAAAGTTCCAGTTTAGCTGGAATGTGTGTAATGTCTATGTTAATATGAATAAAATTATATGTTTGTATGCTGTTGGATTGTTTATAATGTTGTTTCATCTATATTATCTTTTGGTCTTTATTAGATTTTTGATAGTTGTGATTCACCTGAATCAGTTGTTTATAGTTTTATATATGATTATATTACTAAAATTATAAGTTTGTATATGGTTTGTGAATAAATTGGTTGTACCATGTGGTGTGGTTCAGTTAGGTTAGAACATGGGATTGAAAACTGATATGATTGCACATTGTTTGTTTTTGTTTAGAATCCTTATGTTTTTAGAAATAAGAGTCTGTTTTTCAGGTTATTGTTGCATTTCAAATTGTAGAATTAATGTTGAGAATATAGAATGAGAATGATTGGTTATGGCAAATGTGTTAGGGAAGATCTGAATTGTTACAAAAATGCAAAAGGATTGCAACAGTTCTGTATGTAGATGCTTCATTTGTGGTTGGGATAGGTACTGACAAAAGTTGAAATAAGATAGGGAATATGTTCTATTTTGAATGCTTTTTACTGTATGTGTATGCACATGTGTTGTAATTTTGTGGTATGAACATATGGGAAAAATACATACTGTTGTACTTTAATTTATTTGGTATGTGGAGTTGGATTAAACTGTTTTGCCTAGGAAAGATGGCCAAAGTAGATACTATTGTAATTTAGTTTGGGTAACTGGATTAGGTAGGCTTCTGTAACTATATAAGTAGTGGTAGTGTGTCCATTGGTAGTTGCATTTGAATAGTTTTCTTTAAAATTTGTTGAAAACTAAAACATGGTGTTGACACCTAACTTTGATCAATTAAAAGCAATATGAGGTTCTGATGAGTCAAAAGATTATTTCAAGTTTCTATTTGTTCAAGAGGAAGGTGAGAATGAGGGGCTTATTAGGAAAATTGTTGAGTGGTGTGATGGGCTGCATGAAAAAATTGCACAGTTTGGAACAATGCTTGAAGAGGGGCAACGTTTCAGCGATTTCGATGTGCCACATTGGGATGGGATGGAATGTCTAGTTGAAGCACAGGCCAGGAATGGGGTCATTCTGCAGGCGTTCCTTCGTCTGTTGGATCTCTTGCGTGAAGCACGTGAAGAGAAGCGCAGGCATGTGATGGTTATGGATGTCCATCAGTAAAATCAGTTGTTGTTGTTGTCAGTTTAATCATGGCTGTTGTGAAAGTTTGATGTATTGTTTGTGCCTGTTGTTGTATTATGTTTATGCCCTGTCAATGTAGCTGCTATCTTAATGTTTGTATTAAGTATTGTAAGATATTAATTTCATAAATAGGAGGCATGAGTTTGTGTAGCTCTTTAATGTGCAAATTGTTTTCCCTATTGTGGTATGTTTTTTTCTTTGAATTAAAAAAAGCAGTATAAATGTATACGATTTGTTAAAGCAGCATAAGTTTAAGTTTATACAAATGTCATGTAGTTGTAGGTTATGTTTTGTCTGTTGTCTAAAGGTAATCATAATTTAAGGTAGATATATTCGAGATATAGAAGCTGATACATCTCTATTTATAGAAAGAAAGATGTATCTACAACTGTAGCAGCTAGTGTAGATTATAAGTGCATTTGAACAGCATAGATATGTTCACATCATTGTCGGTAATGACAATGCAAAAGGAAACATACATAGCTGTTCAATGCCAAAAACAGGTTATTGCAGGTTGTCTAAGTCGTTCTACACATAACCTTTATTTTTTCTGACATGTATTTACATAGAACGGTGGTTTTAGACCAGAGTTTAATAGGCTGCAACAGTTGCCAAAAATGGTAAGCAGTATTTGTTGGTGGATATTTAAGCTTTCTTTTTCTTGGTTTTAGATGATTCTTCTGGGAAAAGAGATCGCTTGACGGACTTGGTAGCTGCGCCATCTGTTTTGGAGCTGGTTTATATAGCCAAGTCCGGTGTTGGTGGTGTTCCAGTCGCTGCATGATGGTAAAAAAATGTAAGTTAAAATTTCACATTAAAGTTAGTGATTGTTGGTTAGTTTCTTAAACAATATTAAGTTTGTACCTGTTTCTGTCTGTTTGTCTTTGATAATGTTCTTTGATGATTCTAGAGTTTTCATTTCTGCTGGTATGCCTAGTATTAGTAATAGGAAAATTGAGTTTAGATTATTGCCATTATTATATAAAACATTCTGTCAATTTGGAAATACTGTATTACCTTCTGTCTCGACAGCTGATGTTGGCACATAGTGAAGAGCAGCGTCTGTTTTTTCACTTGTCTTTGAGCCTGGCATAAACAATGATCCACTGTTAAAAAAATAAAAGTATTTATACCCGTTTTTTATTTGCTGGTGACAACCATGTTTCTTACCTGATGGTGTGTCTTCAATCTGCTGTGGCAGGTTTGGTTTGTCCAATATCTCATTAAAAAAAATTCTGGTGGTTTTTGTTTAGATGCTGTGTTAAAATGAAATTGGAATATGTGCTTTTTTCCAACAATTGAGTGCAATTCCTCTGGAATGTCCTTAGGATTAGGATCGTTGAGTGAACTAACTAATGCATTACATTTTATACCATCAAAGTCGTTTGTTTTAGGCCAAAAAAATGTAATCATAGCTGTTGCTGTTCCATATGTTATGTATGCTTTAAAATTGTACCTACACGTGTAGATTAATTATACATAATACTCATAAATGTTGTGATAGGAATGTAGAATAGATTGGTACTTGTAATCCGGAAAGTCCATTGGCCCGTGTGTTTTGCATTCAAACGTCCCTTCATGATTCTCAGCTTTGTTACTACACTTTGTGCATGATGGGTAGTACCATTCACGTAATGTATTAATGGATGTTATCACACCATCACATGTAAATTGGATACCTTTTTTTTTTTTTTTTTTTTTTTTTTTTTTTTTTTTTTTTGTAAACAGATAAGATAGTGTAGTTAAATTTTGTCACGTCTAAAGTAAAAGGAATTTCAAAATTTAAATTGCAATTTGGGTCAAACTTACAACGTGGCTCTGTGGAGATTCTTTTAACAGGACTTCTAATGGTATCATGTTTCTCATTTTCTCTTGTTCTTTGTCTTGGTATGTGTGCCTAACAATCTGCAATGGTGGGTTTATGTCGAAGAGCTCCATGTATCTATTGTAGAAATATGTAGATATAAGTATGCACGCTTATATATTTATTGTATGTAAAATAAAATTTGTAGTATATGACATACTCTTGCCGATATTGTTCCAGTTCTGGAATCTTTGGATTAATGTAGTAATATGTTGTTGGTGTAGACTGGAGTTGCAAGGTGTTTCGGTATCTTGTAACACGACAGGAGCTTACAACTATAAGGATTGGTTTCTCTAGCGCATCGATCTCTTCTTTTTTAAAACTTTGTGCAAGATCGTCCCATAGTGTCAGCTCAATGGAAGTTCGGCTGTGTTAATCAAGTGTTAGAAGGTACTATTTTTTCTAACAGAATTTGTTATGTATAATTTATAAATACGTTATCAGAATCTACTTACTTTAGGTTCTGAATTTCAATTTTGCGGTTGACCATCTGGTTTCTATTTGGGTTTCCCCATTTCTCTTTTTCACCTGACCTCATATAGCATCCTATGTAATCTGCATATTATTAGATACATATTAGTTTATATATATGTGTGAATGTATGTTAGAGATTATAAAATATGTGTGTATACCTGTAAGGACTGGATATTCTGTTCTGTTTGTGTCGTTTGGGTCAACCACTCTATATGGAAGCTGATTGTATCCAACAAAATCGAAATAGTAATTTGGAAATCCATCTGAAGGTATGGTGTCAAATTTGGTAAACCTCGTGAATGAAAGAGATGTTGTGTTTTCTAGCGTCTGTTGCCAGTTATATGTTGAAACACAACTGAATCTTGAAATTCGGTATGCTTTTCCGGGTATGAGGATCTTTGTAAAATGGTTTTTGTCATTGATGTCTGTGTTTGCTTGGATTGCATCTCCCTATTTACAGAAATGTCGCTATGATGATCATTTATATGAATAATGTTACTTAAAATTTTCCTTGGGGTCAACTGGTAAATACCTGTTTGTCTAGTAAAACTGCACGGTATCCCTTCTCTGTCACATTTGGTGGGTCTCTAGCCATCCATGATCTATAGACTTTTGCTTCTATGACTTTATCTCTATCTCTTGGCCGTAGGTTTCTGATATATGTTTGCATTATCCTGTAAGGGTAAAGAAGACTGATATAATACATTGAACATAAAAAATAAAGATGTAGTATAGGAATGCAATATTGAGAATGCGTATGCATGTATGCATGTCACAAAAATAGACCTCTAAATATCAAATTTGATTCAAGAAATCTTTATGAACTATGTTTTTCGTTGTGTCGGGTGGATGTTTGGGGTCTGGTGTCAAAAGAATTTTTAAACCATGGGGTGATGTTGCACGTGACAATGCAACATACAATTGCCCATGACTGAAAACTGATTGTGGAAGGTATACTCCAATTTTGCTTAAAGATTGCCCTTGACTTTTATTAATTGTCATAGCATAGCAAACTTTCACTGGGAATTGCTTGCATTTAAAGATGAACGGGTAATTTGGATCCTTGTGGGTTAACGGGATTCTTGGAATGTAAACTCTTTCACCAATTCTTGTGCTTGTAATAATTTCAGCTTCAATGAGTTTTGAGTAAAGATTTGTAACAATCATCCTTGTGCCATTGCAGAGTCCACCTCCCAGATTCATGTTTCGCATCATCATAATTGGAACACCAATCTTGAGCTTAAGAATATTCGGTGGCAATCCTGGGAACTTGAAAGTGTTCAAGTATTCGGGTGGATATAACATCTCAGTTGTAGCACCGTCTCTTCCAACAGGCATTGCTTCATCTGAACTTATGTATTCTGCAATTTCTCCTTCAATGTTGAATAAGATTTTGTCATTTATTGCTTCTGCTATGTCATTCTTGGGGCAAACAATTGCTTTTTCTTGTAGAAGTTGGGCGGTCGGGTTTTTCAATGTTTGTTCATCGTAGATAAAATCAATTAGTGCTTGAATGCCGTTGTCGTCGTCTGGTATTAAATACTGATGTGGAATTCTAACCCAAGAAGCATCAGTTGGGTCTTCTTCATCTGGCTCACCAACTTTTCCGTCACCTATGTCGAGTAGCCATGAACAGAAATCACGTACCATGTTCCTTTCGTTTGGACTAAGTTCTGCTTTAAGAACTCTCATGTTCTGTTTAAGCCTGAACACCTTAAAATGCTTCCACAAATCTGATTTAGCAATTGATGATCCAATTATCTGCATCTTTGTACCTTTTTTTTTAACCAGCAATGTTTGCCTGAAGTCACCACCTAACATAACCGGCTTTCCACCAAATAATTGATCTGGATTATTCAGAAGATCTCTCAGAGTTCTATCTAGTGCTTCAAAACACCGACGGTCGTTCATGGGCGCCTCATCCCATATGATCAAGTCTGTTTGATTGAGTAGGCTCGAAAGGATTGTATTTTTTTTATCTGGCACATTGATTGATCGGTTAATTCCAGCGGTATCTTGAATCTTGAATGCGCTGTACGGCCAGATGGTAGCAGCAAGGAGGCAATTCCTGAGGATGCAACGGCAAGCACAATCTTTCCTTCTGATCTTATAGTATTAATGATCGTTTTCCAAAGGAAAGTTTTCCCTGTTCCACCATGGCCGTAGACAAAAACCAATTGTTGCTCTTTCTTATTGCATGATTGAATTATCAGGTCATAAATATGACGCTGCTCCTCGTTAAGTTTGACTATTGCTCTTGCAACTTCCTCCCTTAGCTCTTCGCGATTATAGTTTTTTTATTCCATCAATAGTCTGTTCTGCAATTGATCAAGTAAATGCTGTAGAGGCATTGAGAAACCGAATTCTTTCACTGATCTTGAACAGCTATTCATTATGACCTCTATTTCAAAGAGAATGTATTCTTTGACCTCTGGGTCATTCAAATGAAGGTTCCTGACACCACTCGTCTTTGATGCTTTTGCTGCGATGTCGTCTTTCATGCATTGCCAATGCCTTTCCCAAAGCCTAAGGGGTTCTGCAACTTCATAATACATTAGAATATGCGCGAACATGGCATGTAATTCTATTGCTGATGCGGACATGGATGCTTCTTGCAAGGCTATGTCCCATTCCTTGTCATCATCAAGGAGGCCCATAGCCTGACATGCTGCACGGTATGTAGGGAGCACAATATGGTTGACTGTTCGAACTTCAATAAACGATCGATAACCTTTTTGATGTCCCAATAACATGCGGAAATAAAATAGCTCTCCTACAGCTGGGTGCACGTACACTAACCTTCCAATTGAGTATTTTGTTTTAATCGTTCGCCGTTTCCATATCTTTTGATCTTCGTACCAAGCATATTTAGTAGGGAAGTCTAAATACGTTAAATTGCGTCCATCTTCAAACAACCTATTGTATGTAAACCACTCTGTAAGTGTTGTTAGCTTCCTCCCATCATCTGCAACAATATGGACCAATGGTTCTGAGTCACTAAAAGTAATCTGTTGCATATCTTGAAGATGTACGACGAGTATTTGAACCGCTGGTTCTCTATGATGAATCGGGAAATCAAGTATCCGCCAACATGATTCATGTGGACAGAGGAACCGTCCATCAATGAAATTTTTTATTTCATCAACGTGTATCTTAGGAGCAGATGATGATGGTCCGGGATCACCAATCGGTCTTACAATACGCGCTGCAATTCTATCTGTGCCTTTAGAGATATACTTGAACAAATACTTTATCAACATGCTCCACCCACAATATTCAACGTTAATGTGAGCGTGGAACATTAGACAAAGTAGTCGGTTATATGGTACCACGTATGTGTTATCTAACTTGAGTTCACCCTTTGGTAAGTATTGTCACTCCATTTTTTTGGATAGTTTTTGCTGCAAATACCCTCTTGCATACATGGAGCTTTTGGATTAGCATTTCCACACGGACCATGCGTCATCATATCAGCAACAACTCTGTAGGCATCCGGGTCAGTTGTTTTGTCGGGCAATTCAGCCGAAATGAAGTTGTCTACTTCCTCGGGACCTTTTATTATGTCGTTACTGTCAACCCATAAGAGCGTGTGACAATGCGGGAGTCCACGTTTTTGGAACTCAATTGTGTATAGAACTGCATATTAAAACAGTAGTAAGTAATAGTATGGGATACGTTTGCCTAAAATTAGTATTAACTGTTTAGTTATTGTTGGGAAGAGTATAGTTATTAAATTAGTATATACCTCCGGTACAACGGCCAAACAAATCCTGTTCCTTCAGTACTTTCACAAAGTCTTCAACCTTTTGCTCGAAAACACGGCATATGACATCAGCTCTGTCTGACGGTGTGAGTCCTGGATAGTCTGCCATTCGTCGTTTTATCTCTGGCCAGTTGACATTACATGTGAATGTAATAAAAAATTGTGGGTTTCCAAGAACTCGACATATGGCAAGAGCATCCAAATAATGGTTGTACATGTATCTTGGACCGCCAGTGAAGCTTGAAGGAAGTATAATTCTTTGACCTATATCATTTCCGAAATGATCGCCTCTTGACATTGCATCACAGATACCTGAAAGGTAGTCACTTCTCAGCCGATTTTGCTTTGCTCTTACAAAATCCAATCTTTCTTGTTCAAGGGTACAATATACGACCACGACATATTGTTGAAACAACCTTCCACCTCTAAAGAGATGCCCAAACTGATTTACACGGTCGTGTAATTGGTACTTATAATACATATTCATAGATACCTTCGTCCACTTTCTTTTGCCAGTGATATCTTTTAATGTTAGATCTGTATTGTAACCGGGCTGACCATATACAAAAAGTAGCGGAAACTGGAGAGACATGTATGAGCTATGAAGTTTGTTGATTCTCTTGGGCTGCCTGTCTTTGTACACTATAATCATGTCAAAATCTGTTTGGTTGTTTGTATCAGGTTCAAATACGATTGCTCCAAGAGTATTGGAAGAAGGTAGCTGATATTCTCTAGATGCCACGACATTGTAAAGTTGTATCTTGAACTCAGGTACATTCCCTTCATTGCATTTATCTCTTGCTATCCTAAAAACCTGGACCAACTCATTGTGTTCGTTAAGTATTTGTATCAAAGCTTCGACGATCTACGCCTCAAATTACTCCTTTCTATACCACCAAAAGGCTCCATCCTGTGTTTAACTTCATTTTGTGTATCATACACATACATTTGCATAAACCTAGGGTCTTTGTCATTCTCAGGACAAAGTGTCCCTATCCAATGGTGTATTTCGCCGGATATTTTGAACACATATGGAGCTCTTCCATCATTGACTGAGTCATCAATTTCTGCACCAGTTGATGTCATACTAAACATTTGGTTATATGCACGGATGTTGTCTAAGAAATGCTTATCTCTGAAAAGTTCTTTCAAATACGGTGGCGGCTCTACTTCTCTCCTAAGATAAAGTTGTCCTCCCGTACAGCATTTACCATATCTTAATTTACCGCGTTGAGGATGGCTTTTCAACCTCTCTCCGTACCAGAAAGTTGCGTCACAGTATTCACAGACACATTCACAATCACCTAAGTCAATATATAAATCTGAGACACCTGCAAATTTATTTTGAAAATTTTTTTATCAGCAATATGTGTTTAGTAAAAGTAAAGTATGAAATTGCATGTGTTATCCTTTTTATTTATTGTTTTTTATGGTTTGTTTCTTCTTTTCTTTTTTCTTTTTAATTATTATTTTTTTATTTTTTATTTATTTTTTTTAATTTTTAATTTGTATGGGAACATTATTGTTTTTCATACCTTAGTAGCTTGTCGATTGTTAGATGTTAATGGTGGTCTGGTGTGTGTCCTTTGTTGATAGCCAAGTCGTGTATCTTTTCGTGTTCTGTTCTGTGAATTGTTTTGTGACACTGATGGACATCTGTCAATTGTGTTTGCACTTGTGCCAGCTGTAGCTACAATTTTTTTGGTTTTTCATTAGCGTAAAGCAACATATGCTTATATCCTAGGTTATGAGAACATTATTGTTTTTGATACCTTCAGTAGCTTGCCGATTGTTAGACGTTAATGGTGGTCTGGTGTGTGTCCTTTGTTGATAGCCAACTCGTGTATCTTTTCGTATTATGTTTCGTGAATTGTTTTGTGACACTGATGGACATCTGTCAATTGTGTTTGCACTTGTACCAGCTGCAGCTACAAATTTTTTGGTTTTTCATTAGCGTAAAGCGATACATGCTTATATCCTAAGTTGATAAAAAAATTGAATGAACATTGTTGGTGGGTTACCTTGAAAGTCGAACGAAGTTGTGGTGGGCTGAGCCATAGAATAAGGTGTCTTATGTGTAGTGTTTTGAGACTCAACAGCTGGTCTTTTACCGTTACGTTCAACGAAGCCTGTAAAACGGAAGAAAGCATGTTTTAATTGTAAATGCGTAGTTGTCAGTCGCAAGTGATTTGCTTCATCTCTTTTTAATTTTTATTTATTCATCTATTTTTGTTTTAATTTTTTTTACCTTTGTTAATTTACTTTATTTAATTTTATTTATCAAAATATTTTTTTCTGGTACCTGTGTCATAACTGTTTGGGCTGTCATTCGATGACCGTCTTTTGCATCCTCTTGTAGGTGCATGCAACACTGTTGGTTGTTGTACTATTTCTTTTCCACGTTCTTGGGTTATGAGACTGGCCCTTACATCTTGGATGTTAAGACACCGTGTGCACACAGTTGCGTCTTGCCATGAAAGAATAGTGTTGCTTTCAGCATTCCGACATTTCAAGCATACAGGCTTGCCTCTATGTATAAAGAAACCTGTGACAAAAAAGTAATGTGCGTCATTCCATGGGTGAGGCCGACGTTGTTACTAAAATAGTTCTGACACATATAACTTTGTTAAAAATCGTTACCTTGTTTGTCGTTAGAAAATTCCTTTTCACATGTGTCTGACCATTTCTCATAAGGGTTTGCAATGCGCTGATCTTGTTGTGTATGAGAGAAACTGCCATGACTTTCATTGTTGTTTAATATGCCTGTATATATAATAGGAGTTAGTCTAGTTGAAGCCGAAACGTATACATGAAAAAAATTAATGGTCTGACCTTTCTGTTTTTTGCTGCCGTCAAATGTAGCTTCATTTATCGCGTCGGCTATACATATATGGTTATTGTAAGTGGGACTATACAGATTTCCTGACCCACATGCATAAAAAGTCTGTTGTTGCTGAAGAGGGTGTATGTCTTGGTTTAGTTTGTTAAATGCGGTTTGTTCATTGATTGCAGGCAGGCATCCTTTAACAGGATTTTCTCTCACATGATTGGTTATCGGCTGCTGATATCGTGAGCGGCTTTCACAGAAGTTTTGTTGTTCTATGCCAGGTAATTCAATAGACTTTTTCATATGTACCCCGTATTGAGTATTAAGGTAAGAGTAGTAATTTTCACTCTGGTTTTATGATTTGGCCATTGTAAATATATAATAGACACAATATTTCAACACAAAGTTCAATATATTTAAAGATATATGCAATAAATGTTCATCATTAGTATGCAATAAATGTTGTTGAGTAGCAGGGTTCAAAAACCTTGTTTTTTTTAATATATGCATACTGAAACAATTAGTAAAGAATGTAGAATCTTAAAACATATTAAATGTAGGAACAAATTAACAAAAAAATAATAATAATAATAAATAAAAGCAGCCACAATTTGCAGGTACCTGGACAAAGAAGACGCAGCAGATCAAGTGTTGTTAATATGGAAACCTGCATGAAGAGAAGGCCAAATGAAGTAAAGAAGTGTAAAAAAAACAAAGGAAAACTATATAGCATGCAAGAAAGACAAAGCAGATGTGTACAAAACATGTGGAAAGCAAAGATTCTGTAATTTTTTTTGTTTCTTATTGGTTTTCACCAAACAGCAATGGTTGTTGTGGTTGACAAAGATTAGGATAAGTTTTGGTGGTATTTGCTAAGGTATAAGAAATCTGTGGGCAGTTTTAGATGGTAATAATAGCAGCCACATGTACTAATACATAGGATGAAATAAAACGGGGTGCTCTTACACGACTGTAGATGCAAAACGGTACGGACTTAGTCCCTTGTAGCCAATGGATGTTGCACACAATGCCCACTACCAACAGTTGGGTAGTACACCCTTTGACAAACAACAAATGAAAACCACAAAAAGGCCCGTATAACATCCGTAATTATTTACTGTTCACTATAACTGTACACGTGTTTCTTTGTAAGAGCATGCCTGGGGTTTATAATATAGTATAATTAATTTTAGAGACAAGATGTTGAAAGGTATATTAGTGATAACATAAAAATGAAACAAAAGCAATAAATAGCATATCTCAACAAATCCGTTAACTTCGTAACGAAAACCTTCCTTCAAACGTTATACAAAAATTGTGTATCGATTTTATTGGTTTATACCAAAAATTGTTCGAAATGAATATCAGACTTAAATTGGCTATGGCGTAACACGCGACAACCAACTTACTCGTTCTTATTACATCTAACCTAAAATCCTAAATAGTTGATCACTAAAACAAATTATTATATATAATACAATCAGCGGGCTCAAAAAAACAACCACTGTAGCACAACAGTAGCCACAAACACTGTAGCATAACAGTAACTGACGGTCGTTAGTTACTTAACTACTGTTAACTAACGATCGTTATCTTTAACATTTTTTAAAAAAATCCGCACGAAATTGGTCCTTCATCTTAGAGGTTCGTTACAAATTTAGTCCTATCATAATTTACAAAATTGGTCATTCATGTTATACATCCATTGCAAAGTTAATCCTTGGTCACTAACTTGATGTTAAGTAGCTAACGACCGTTATCTTTAACAATTTTAAAAATAATTCATACGAACTTGGTTCTTCATCTCAGAGGTTGTAGATTTAGTCCTCGCATAATTTACATAATTAATCATTCATGTTATACATCCATTGCAAAGTCCGTCGTTGGTCCTTTATGTTATACTCATGTTGCAAAGTCAGTCCTTGATCACTAACTTCGCAATTAAACGCTAACGTTAGGACACGTTCCGCAAAAAATTTAAAAAATCTTTACAATAATTTTGCATTTAAAATGCATGCGACAACGCGTGCCTTTAATACAAGTTATCTACAACTCTACGAGGTATTATATAATCAACAGTAATAGGTGTTATTGAATTGAATAAACCATTCTTGAAAATCGAGTTGACATGATTTCTAGTTGATTATGTTAGACTAAAGCCATGATCAAGTAACGCCATTAGACTGATTAACTTATTATATGCACAACTCCAATAATGTGAAGCACCTAATACACTAAAATGACTTTATATCAGCTTAGTTGATATGTGCCAAATTTTGCTCCGAGCTAACAAACAAATTGTCGCTCAAAAAAAAAAAAAAAAAAAAAAAAAAAAAAAACAAACTTTTAACCAAGTACATTTTGGTCCGAACTAAACCAGTACTCTCTCCAACAAGACTAGTATCGCATTTAGTCCGGCACGTCGTGCATGAGCATCATAAATATAGCATAACATATTACAATAGTTGTCTCTACCCCATACGAGATACACTCTCTGTACACACTGCTTAATATATTATAGCTATAGGTATTTCCATTTCAACCAAAAAAAACAAACAATAGTTCAATTTTCAACCCTTAAAAGTGAATGCATATACCCATCATAGTATAGAAGTTCTGAAAACCCTAGTGGGAAACCCCCGAGAACTTCTTAATTCAACCAGCAGTTTCACAAGGCCGTGATGAGAAGGTGGTTTGACCTGTGACTCGTATCCAACTCAACCTTCAACAAGATAAACTATGTACAATGCCTGTCTTCTCTGAGTTGCATACACAAACCCATTCACCCATTTCGAGACCATCTTGTATAGTGTTTTATATTTATAAACAAATTACCAATCAATCAGGTATGCAAGATCAGGGAGAAAAGTCAGCATTATCTGAATTGAAAGTGAAAATATCCAGAGGGGTGGTAATGCAGTCACTATTATTATCGTTTTGGAAGTTACTGATCCCATTCGACCAACCTTGATCGTGATTGAGGTATAAAACCACCACCGTAATATCATCATGAAAATGTCGCCTCACCCCCTTTTCGATTCTCTTTATATCATCGTATCTCATCTCTCTTTTTTTAGCTGCAACCTCTATTGCTGCTCGTATTAATCTCTTTGCTATTCCCTGAAAGAAATGAAAGCCCACGTAAAGCGTTAACATGACTTGGTATTAAAGGTTACAATTTTCACCAATTTACTTATAAATGGGTTGCTTTGGGCTATAATAAACCTTAATGAATCAAGTTGGATAAATATAAATAGCTTCAAAAAAAGGGGCAATTTCATATCTCCCCTCCTAAATTTTGGAAATTTCATATGTATCTAAACATGCTTTCAAAACACTGTACATTATGCATTCAATGGGTGTACTTTGGGTATATATGAAATTAAGTACTATGAAAGTAGGGGGAGATGAAATTCATCCTAAAAAGAAAACATGTCGAACAGGTCAAGCAGGTTGAAAGTTATCCCATGTGTATTAATGCATACAATCTTCTACATTGTTTCATTCAAATATTCAGATTGTTCTTGTAATAATGCAAATTTTGTATTGATATAACAGACCAGTTATTTATAAAACTTTGGACAAAAAGATGTGTTGAGGTCAATTCACTCTGGCTAGGCCTGTTTCTACCTGCACTAATAATGTGCCCATTTTGACCCGTAACCCAGTCCACCAATTTTATCATCTCTACTTGATATTCCCAAACCTCAAAAAGAAACTCAAAGAAAACATGACAAAGAGTAGTAAGTCTAGAAGGTTACATTTCTTGGATATTTATGAACGATTTCAACAACAGCCTCATCACTGAGTTGTTCCCACAGGCCATCTGAAGCAAAAATTACGAACAGGTCTTGTGGCCTCAGCTTGCGAGTCAATATTGATGGCTCTGCTGACATGACAGCTCTTCTTAAGGGTATGGGAGATGCATACTGCTGGAAGAGAGGATTTCTATTAAACTCAGGTTTCTTCAGGTAGACATCTCCGATGGATCTTGATACCTGATCACAGACCTTGTAAGAGATATATAAAAGTACTTTATGCAGAGGGAATTTCACTTATATACATTATATCTTTACTGAATTGATTACTCTGATAGTTTTTCTATAATCACGATAGAGGTGGCAATTTTGTGGGACGATTCAGGTTATGTTTTATTTTTGAGGGGCCAAACAGGCAGAATTAAAAATACAGCTAAAAAGGGAACAAGATAAACGGGCAAAAAGTCTCCCAGAGTATATTCTTAAAGCTTAAAACCTCCTAAGTTATTTTTTGCAGTCATTCAATAAAAGTTTAAATTGGGAGTAGATGTGTTTTGGGTCAAACCCAACCAACCCGTTTCAGCTCTTACAAAAAGTTACCCGTTACCTCATAAGACCTAAGGATCAAGTTTAACATCAACACTTTACAAAAAGTTACCCGTTACCTTGTCAACAGCGAAAACAGCATCAATCAAATGATAAAGTAACATAACAGAAATGCAAGAAACTAATACCTGAATAATGCCTTTTAACCTCCAGACCCCACGGGTATACACAACAATATGTGCATCGTCAGGATGAAGGGCCTTAACCTCATTTCTCACCTCCTCAACCCCAACATTATGGTCAGTTGACAACCGCTCTGCCACAACGGTTGATGAATTAGTCATCTTGCCACCAGATACTTGCCGACCAAGCACGGCCCTTGAATCTCCAAGATTTGCCACAAAAAGAGTACCATTTGAGATCACACCCACAAGACAGCATGAACCTACTGATACAATCTGAGGTCTATCCAGCCACGATTCTTTTACCAAATGTAGGAAATCTGTTTCAGTTGCATTAAATGCCTTTTCTATCACATCTTTGGACACTCCACCATGTTCAGCAGCAAACTCTGAGATATTAATATGGATGGTCAATTAATGGTCATCTGTAGGTCACAGATACAATAGAATAACTCATGAGAAATCTGGAAAGGTACTTTTCGCTCTGAACCACTTTCGCTTTGCTTTTTAGACTTCATATTAGCAACTGATATATAATCTCATTAACTCATTAGATACAGATGCATATTTCACTTTCGAGAGTTAATTTTCAAAATTCCAAGTTCAACTATATAATAACCTAAGGATTTTAGCCACCGCTATAAAGCCACTTCTTGTGCAAAATTGTAGCCACCAATATAATAACCTAAGGATTGTGATTTAAAAAATAGAAACGTAGAAGTTAACACAATTACCCAAAGTTAGATAAAAAATTAGACTTATCCCGATACAACTGACCTATTACCGTAGTATTCGGGCCTGTTTGGCTAAGCTTATTAAACGTAAGCTCATTTGGGCTTATTTTTTATAAGCTCCAATTTTACGGCTTATTTTGAGACTTGTCAGCTTCTATAAGTTATAAACTTATAGAAGCCGACAAGTCTCAAAATAAGCCGTAAAATTGGGGCTTATAAAAAATAAGCCGAAATTTCCCTCAAAATAAGCCACAAAATTGGAGCTTATCAAAATAAGCCGTAAAATTGTCCTCTTAAAATCATTTCAGCACTAGTATGATATGAAAAATCTTAATTTCTAAGAATATAAAATTTCACACAATATATATAAAAATAAAAAAATAAAAAAATAAAGAGTTTTGAGATGATAGTGCGTGCATACTTTGTAAGTGAGGAAAGAGATGATTAGAAATGAATCTAGAAGCTTCAAAACCACCATGACCATCATAAACACCAACGAAAGTAGCGTTAGGTGACGTCATGACTTGACCTTGATCTTCAAGAGTTGAATTAGCTTGAACCACCCCAATGGAGTATTCACCGCCTGACGCGTCCGTGGTCCATAACAGACCGTCGCTACCTCCACTGCCGAAACAGCGCTTGTAACATGACTCCAGGATCATTATTCTCTCTCTCACACAGTTACACGTTTTTTTACACACAGTTTATTTGTTTAGAGAGGGGATGGATGGATGGATTGGTGAATTGTCGTTGGAGTGGTTGGTGGTTTGTTGGTTTTGTTGGGGAGTGAGAAAAGTGTGAACTTGGAACTAAAAAGTTCTTCAATCAAGAAAAAATACTACTTTCTTTACCGTGTTTCCTTTCTTTGATTATTTCAAACACTTTTTATGCTCCTTTTTCGTTAGCTATCCGCGTGAAAATAAAATCTAAAATGATAAATAATTATAACCCATATGGATTAATTTAAACTAGAACTGTACATGCGTAATGTGACGGCGGATATTCTGTGATTATATTTTTCGTTATTCGGTTACATGTTTAGTTGTTTTCATATTTTATAAGTTTATTAGAGATTGTTAAAGCCAAATAATTTTAGTTTGAACAACCAACCGCTTTCTAACAAACTTCCTAACTAACTTGCTTCTTAACAAATTAATTTTGAAATTTTTTCATAAAAGTAAGAAAAAAGTCTTAATTTTATTTTAAGCATTTCTAATTATATAATAGTCCCAAATGCATTATAATGTAATACAGATTAGATGCATTTTGTGCATTTCAATTAGTTTGAAAGAGATTTTGAAGTGATAACGATGCTAATAACACGTTTGACGCGCAAATGATAAAACAATATATAAGATTCGCCTAACTTAATAAAATATATCAAATATATTTATACTCATCTAATTTTAAGTTATAAAATATACGGTTTTTCATCTTTCTTATTCTTCATAATTAATTAACACATATGTTTTGTGAAATTATATTTTAGAATTCTTTTTGAAATTCTAGCATTTTTTAGCTATGACTTATGAACTTATAATAACTAAAATGTTAAGGCATCGTTTAGTTGTAAACAAAAAATTATTGTTTTTCATTTTTAGAATTTTTGAGAAGTTAATGGTTCTTTTTCACTAAAGAAAAATTGATAACTTTGAAAACTGTTTAGATAGAGTTATATATATATATATATATATATATATATATATATATATATATATATATATATATATATATATATATATATATATATATATATATATATATATATATAAAAGGGGGATTTTTTCAGAACCCTGTTAAGTGCGGGAACTGCGAGAACTCCAATTTTGCATTAGAAAACATGCATGTTCATATTGAAAATTAGCTCAGATTGCAAAGTAAGTGGCAACGACGAGGATGGAATTTAGAGATTTTACCAATTGTGATTAGAGTTAAAATCAGATATTTGAAGATAGATTGAGATTTTATTTATTTATTTTAGAGAGAACTGCAAAATACATCCCTGTGGTTTACAGGTTTTGTTATCCTACATCCCTGTCAGAAACTTTTGGCAAGATACATCCCCCGTTAGGCAAACGTTTGCCACTATACATCCCTCGTTTACTATGAGGACTAACGGTGCAAATTTTTCCTCCGTTATCTCTTAACGAGACAGAAAATATTACACCGTTAGCCCTCGTTAGCCAAACGTTTGCACCGTTAGTCCTCTTTTTTAATCCACAAAACTTAATAACTTGTTTTTTTTGTAAGTTGTTTAGATCCACGAAAATGATACAACTCGTTGTATATATATGTGTACTCGTTAACAAGACCACACCAGGTGGTGTCATGTGCTTACCAAAAGTCGAGAAAAGGAGCAAGAAATGGAGGTGGTGACGGCGGTGGTGATTCTCGAGTACAACTCAACTCGAACCACCCAAATAACCGAACAACCAGACCCTATGCTAACCCACGATCCAAACCCAAATTATTCTTCAAAACGCCTTGTATCTTTATGAGATGATGAAGGAGATGGTGGTACAAGTGGTGACTTGTGGCTGAGAAGCTAGTGGAGATGGCGGCGATGAATAAAACAAGACTCTCGATCTATACCAAACTGGGTCCTGAAATGATGTTGGTGGCACGTGTTGTAGCTCAACGAATAGAGGAGAACAAAAGGGTGAGTTTGGTGGTGGCGATGTGTGATGGCAGTCGGTGGTGAGGTGATCGGAGGTGATGGCAGCCATGGGGAAGGAGGCGGCTGAAAAACCTAGAAGAGAAAGAGATGATGTGTGAGGGTGTGGAGGCTATGTTTAGAAGAGAAAGAGATAATATTTTTAAAAAAAAATCAAAACTTTTTTAAAAAATTAATATTTGAGAAAAAAAATTAATTTTTTTTATAAAAACATTTTTTTAAATTAATTTTTATAAAAAAATTTAATTTTTTTTAAAAATACGCATTTTTTTTATAAAAATTAATTTTTAAAAAAATACGCATTTAGAAAAAAAATTATTATTTATAATTTTTTTTTCACAAATATATATTTTTTTTAATTTTGATTTTTTTAAATATTAACTTTTAAAAAAAATTAATTTTTATAATTTTTTTTTAAAAATACTCATTTTAAAAAAAATTAATTATTCTTTATATTTTTTTTTTAAAATACGCATTTTTTTTATAAAAATTAATTTTTAAAAAAATACGCATTTTTAAAAAAATTAATTATTATTTATAATTTTTTTTTTAAATTTTGATTTTTTTTTTTAAATATTAACTTTAAAAAAATTAATTTTTTAAATTTGTTTCGTTTTTTTTTTAATTTTAACTTTTTTTTTTAATTAAAAAAGAGGACTAACGGTGCAAACGTTTGGCTAACGAGGGCTAACGGTGTAATATTTTCTGTCTCGTTAAGAGATAACGGAGGAAAAATTTGCACCGTTAGTCCTCATAGTAAACGAGGGATGTATAGTGGCAAACGTTTGCCTAACGGGGGATGTATCTTGCCAAAAGTTTCTGACAAGGATGTAGGATGACAAAACCTGTAAACCACAGGGATGTATTTTGCAGTTCTCTCTTTATTTTATTTTAATTTTTATCCTTTTTAGAGAAAATAGTAGAAAAGGATACATTAGAGTTTTCATTATTCTAGTTAAAAATTAAAAAACAAAAATTTTTAGAGAATAATACATTAGGGTTTTCATTTTTTTCGTTAAAATTTAAAAATAAATTTTACTTTTTTAAAAAATTATTGAAAAAAAATAATATAACATAACAAGTTTTTAATTTTTCCATTTTTTATCTTTTTTTTTAATTAATTTTTTAAAGTTGATGTTTTCACCTGCTAAACACCCCTAAGAGGCTAGCTCGTATACTAAAACAAATATCAGAAAAATCAAGCTTGTGAAAAATACTTTAAAGTACTTTTTGTAAATATATTTAAAAAATAATAATTAAAAAATACAATATAATTTAATATAAAGAAAAAAATAACAACCTATTAACTTTTCAAAAATTTTAATTAAATGTTGTTTTTAAACACC
Organism: Artemisia argyi; assembly: GCA_030686995.1. NCBI lineage: Eukaryota > Viridiplantae > Streptophyta > Magnoliopsida > Asterales > Asteraceae > Artemisia > Artemisia argyi. The sequence goes on from CM060706.1 coordinate 145,696,214, forward strand.
TCTTAAAAAAAAATACATGTTAGTATAAATATTATACAACTAATAAAATACAAAAAGTTTCATATAATTTATATGCAAAAACGTAGATGGTACATAACTGCATATGGTTTTAAAAACCGGATAGCACCAACGGGTCCAGCCGGTTTAACAGGAAACTGGAGTTGCCACCAGTTCGGCTAGCAAATAAAAGTCGTCCGAAAACGAACTTGATAGGACCGTCGAAACAGTAAAAATGGGCTAACCCAAATCATTTTCCTATTGTTTTTCTCAAGTTAATCAGCTTGTCATTGTTATCGATGCCTAGACTTTAATCACAGGATACCCGCTGCCGTAATGCACGGGTACCCTATAGAAACTATAAAAACTTATTATTTCCTCGTATTCAAGTTATATCGATTTTGAGACACTTTAAAAGACAATTACCATTCACAAAGAATGGCTGCAAGTTGTAGAGAAGTTTATTTATTATCTAAAGTCAAGTAAGAAAATTTCGAAGAAATGAAATGCAACTTTAAATAACTTCCGTTCAATTCTCTTATGCGTGTTTTCTTGTTCACTAAAAGGATAAGCTTATACACAACTTTTAATCTGTCTATTTTCTTAGTTACGTTTTGTGATTTATTTGTTTGGCACCTTAACGATAAAACGTTTCATACTTGTCTAGCCATAGTTTAGTTGATTGAAGTCCACACAACTTAAATACTACTCGTACTTAATTAACATTGAGAATCAAATGCAAGTAGAAAAGCCTTGTATAGACAAAGTGACTTGTAACTTATAGTAAAAACAATTTGTATAGTGTATAATGTATATTGCATATCAATTTAGTCTCTTTACTCTCGGTTATGGGTATAATTGTTTGTACCATACATATCTTCAGGGGATGGCGGAGGAGGATTCCGAGGGGTGTACGAAACCTCATGGATTTTTCTTTGCGTAGATTTCTATAAAATGAACTCAGTCCTTAATCTTTAGGTTACGATTTTCGATACTTTCATAAAATAAACTTTATCACTATTGGTCATGGGTGCGCAGTTGCATATCTCATATCATATGATAGAGTATTGTTGTTATACATCATATTCGTATGATATAATAACATATAGTCGAGTGTTTGTGATATACCAATGACTTTGCAAGTCGCAAACTTATTAGTGAAGCAAGAAATCCAACAAGAGAAAAGGAGTGACAGAGACATGGAGTAATAAGTGGGGGATTCAAGGCGTGTTTAACGGGACACAGGAATAAAATGTAAGAAAAGTATCATTCATGGAATTCAACGCAACCACTTTGGCCGCCTTTGACGTTGACCCAACCTTCCCTTTTGTCATCAAGCCACATTTTCTCAAACTTTCATTTCTTAATGATAAGATATAGTAATATAATCAGAATTGGGGAAAGAGAACAGTAAAAATGTGTGATTTGTGCACTCTCATAAATAATTATAATTAGGACATTTTAAATTAGAGTATTTTAACATTTATACTCTCATATGATAAGAATGAGTAAAAATAATGCGAGGGTACAAATGTCAACACAATCTAATTTAGAGTATCAAAATTATTTATAAAAGTGTGCAAATCACCTTCCTTATATATGTTTTGTTTCAATGATGGCAACTTGGCAAGTAGACAATATTATATAACATGAATATTCTTAGGCACAACATCATATAACATGAGTATATTCTTAAGCAATAATTTACTCGTAACTTGTAACATTAAACATGACAATTATTGGAGTAACCGAGTTCGACTAGAACTTCGAGATTGCTTAGTTTTTAGTTAAACTAGCGTCTACTAATATGGATACACCTAAATCCAGATGATGTGTACTTCAGTTATTGGAAAAAAAAAAACAAAGCATTAATTGTGTTTTTATTCCTTTCAATGACATATACATGCCACATATTACAAGTACATGAGTTGACTACCCACTGGGTAGATTAAGTTTTCTCCGTCTACTAACATGACTTATAATCACAAATCAAATCAAGTAATCAACAATATCTTGTTATTATGTTTAACTCGTCATTTACATCTAAATCGGTTGTTACTGTTATCTTTACTTATAAAATAGAAAGCCATAAACTGATAAAAGTATTACCTTCAGATTAATTTTAACATGTAATAATAATACACATATTTTTTCTCTCTGAGTTTGGTTTATGAATTTCTACTAATGTAAAAGTATCAAAACAATTTTGTTTTGCAAGTGTAATTTGGATTGTAGAAAGAAGTTGATTTCACATATCCATCAAATAGAAGATTCATTAAAATTCCTGCCCTTGACCTTATTCTCACTTCTCAACAAAGCAACGAAAACGGCAAAGTAACGGTATCATTTTATAATGGGACGTGATGTATACCGCATAAGTATTTTGTATATTATATTTTATATAAATATTTTTTTAGCAGGCAAATTAATTATGCAAAACGGCAGACGTGCATATAAATGTATTGAAAATGCTAACAATAGTCTGACTATGATAATTAAACAGCCAAATAACCGACTTTCAGAATCATTTTTGTAGTTCATGATAATTCATTTTTTGCTATTATCATTTTGAGTTGATCGATGGTTAGGATGTCAACTTCGGAGTTGTTGGCTTTTGGTTAAAATATTATTTTAAAAGTTGACATTTTTACGACTTATAAAACTTTAGCGTCTTTTATAGACGTTATAACTTAAAACACATGTACTTCTTTACATTTTACAATTTTGTTTCAAGTTAAGATTTTAATTGGCTGGTAAATGATAAGTCGTAGCTCAAGTACATTTATACATTGTTAAACTATAAAAGATTAAGCTAACAACAATTTCATAATTGTTGCTAACAACTGATTTTCGATAACCAAGCTTAGAAAATATGCTATACTCAAGCGAAATCATGAATAATCACTAACAATCTTTTTGATTTTCTCAAACGCAAATATGATGCACTTATTTCGTTAGTCATCTAAGCAAACAATGAGTTATTGGTTGGTATCTTTGTATTAATATTAGCAAATGTTTCGAACAACTATATATATACACACTTTCTAGATGTGAAAATTGCTAAACATAGATCTAAAGGCTATATTTAAGTTATTCAGACACACATTAACCGTTTGTGAATTTATTTATAATTGTTCACTCTTGAATTAACATCTCTCAAAACATTTGTTTCTTAAACGTAATTCTTTGGACTAATTTTATCAAAATCCTCTACGTATTATGTTCTGAAAAGTTGACTTTCTAGAATAAAAAACCTCTACGTATTAGTATCTATTATGTTCTGAAAAGTTGACTTTTTAGAATCAAAAACCTTTTTTTAAAGATATAGCAGCATTACTAAAAGGTGCCAACTTCATCATTATACATGGCGATGGAATTAGGTTTTGATCATTATGTGGCCAGCAACAAAAAATCTCTAACTTTTTTTACACCGACACGTACAGATGACAAACATGCGGGGTCATGTGGTTAAAGTTATGATGAGTAAAATTAGTCAAATACGTGTTGAATTGTGAGTACGAATTAAGACACTATTAGTTTGAACATGATTTGTTGGTTTTTTGCTTGTAACTTTTAAGAAAATGATTATGAAATTAACTCACATATATAGTTACTATGATTAAAAAGATAACTGAAACATATAACAAAGTCATAAGCGCAGATGACTAACACATGTGTTTGATATATTATGATTTAAACATATAATTAGACATGTGAGTTAGCGGCAAAGTAAACATAAATTACAATAAATACTCATGACAACGTCATTTATTTATTATTATTATTATTATTATTATTATTATTATTATTATTTTAAAGTTGGTCAAATTCTCGTTAAGGAATATTTTCATTCAACGTCCCATGTTTTATATAATACAACAAAATCTCTATTGGGAATTTTCCATTTCAAAAAAATGCATACATACTTTATTTAGTAATAATTTTATTTAAAAAAATATTTTTTTATTAGGTAACATTTTATATTTATCCCTAACACAAGTAGAAGATAAATAAAAAAAAATATAGATAAGATGCAATTAATAATAGGATTAAAATTTTTAAAGAATTATCTTTAATAATAAAAAATTATAATTAAACATCATAAATAAAACAAAACAAAGATTAAATTATTTTTTTTTCAATAAATAAAAATATATGGTTCAAAAATTTAAAAAAAAACCCGCGCGTGCGCGGACATTATAACTAGTTATGTCTCTAAAATAAAACTCAAAAAAAATATTTTAGTACATAAACAGGAGTCGTGCCAAAAAATAATAAATGTAAGATCTAAAATGACTTATTTGATAGAATTAGTGATGGAAAAAAAACCCGAACCCGATGGAAAAACCAAAAACCCAAACTAATCGGGGGGCGGGGCATGCTAATCGGGTTATGGGGTGGATTTGGGGATTAAACAGGGATTTTAATCGGGTTTGAAGCGGGGAATCCTCGCCCCGCCCCGCCCGATTAATATATACACATATACAAATATATCTATATCTATATAGTAGTATTTTGTTAGTATTTACGTAATAAAAAATATTACTCTAATATTGTTAGTTTTTTTTATATATGTAAGAATGCAAAATTGTGATTATACAAACTCGTTTGTATTATATTTTTAAGTTTTAATTTTTGACGGTATAATTTATCATTATTTATGTATAATACTATTGTTGAAAACTTAATAAGGCTTGTTTGTAAATAATTATTAATAGGTTCGTTATTGCTAACTGTCTAAAAATAACGATAAATGTGAAATGATGCAGCTTTGTTCGAGAATTACACCCAAGAGACATCCCGATAAGGTCCTCGATTAATACGGGGCGGGTTTGGGGGACTATCGTGCCCCAATTAGATTCCCAATGGGGATCAGGGCGGGTTTGGGGAGAACTTTGATAATCGGGTTTGGGGATGGAGATGGTTGCCCCGCCCCAAACCCGCCCCGTTGCCATCCCTAGATAGAATTCATAGCAATTTAGACCAATTTAAAGTGATAAAGATAACATGACCAAAAAATAATGAATGTAAGATCTAAAATGACTTATTTAATAGAATTCATAGCAATTTAGACCAATCTAAAGTGATAAAGATAATATTACCATTGATCCAAAAACCTATATGAATGATAACCTATATGAATGATTAGGAGTACTCTTATGGATCACTTTTATCGGGGTTAATCGGACCTTCTTTCCCATGCATTTCTTAGGGCTTTCGGGTATGCTGTGTCGCATTCCAGATTATCCAGATGCTTACGCCGGACGGAATGCCGTTAGTGGTTCTGGAGCCAATCTATTCAATCCTAAAACTTTGGGTAGCAACATAGAATAAGAAATTACATAATGTCGGATTAGAAGTGAAACTTAACATACAAATATTCTAAGAAATCACACAATTTGAATTATGATCAAATAAGAAGAAAAATTAAAATATATTTTATTTGAAATATGTGGCTATATTTCTCATTTTAATTTTTATTCTCAACGAATCCCTTCCCTTCACCCGATGACCATTTATGATTGATAAAACATTTTTGATACACCTTGATTACCGTAAAATCAAATACCATTACGTGAAAGTATATTCAATTGGTAAACAAAATACTCAAGGCAAATGCAAACCTCAACTTTCTATCTTCGGAAACTCTTACAATCACACACGTTTCGTCGATGTCTAATACTATACTTTAGATAGACCAAAGGAGAACTCCTTTCGTACTAGTCTGTCTTACAAGTTTAGCTTTTTGATTATACAACCGAACGGGTGTTGCGAACTTCAGACTCACTAAACCAAATATTGGATAAGAACTCTATCGTGTTTGGCTAGCTTAGATTCAAAGGTGTTTACGTTCATGTTCAAAATAATTCACCAAGCATTTTAATTATAAAAAGTAAATTTGACATTTAACCAGAGACAATTAAATATAACTACACGAAATACACATTTGAATATAAAAGAGAATCTGACATATAACCACAAACACTATAATAGGTACAGTAGGTCAAGCCACCCCAAACTCCTGTGTTATCTGGCTCACCGAACCAACTCACTGTCTTATCCAGAAAGGCATATATAGAAGGATGATAATCAGAATTAAGCTAACTAAATTGCATAGACCACAAACCATCTTGCATATTAAAATTTGAGATGATGCGGCATGATCAAAATTAAGCATTATACTGACACGACTGAGCTGAGTTAATAGAAAAATCTGTCATTGCTATATACCATAAGCAACAGAAAAAACCATTGAAACAATAATGTGTTAATCTGACACCATGAGAAGAGAAAGCTGTGCTAGTAAGAACAAAGCAGGGAATTTGAGAATGCTAAATGCCAGATACAGTGTCCATAAGGTGAATAAGAGTAAAAATTGATCTTATATGTTCAAGACTTAAAGTTTATTTGAACATAAACACGCTAGACGCTAATAGAACAATTTGACCAACATGACATTATCACAGTATTAATTAGGGAAATCAAGATGAAAAAAGACAGGATATTAGTCTTATTTATAGGTCATCTAAACACAAACAAGGTACATGCTATGAAAGGAGTCCTATAACATGTGCCTGATTACTGTGTCCGCATCCTGCTGTTCTCCGCGGCCCTCACTTGCATGAAATAAGGGTGAGACTGTTGCAAATATAATGGTCATAAATGTCAGACACACTATTTTAAAGCACAATAATATAGCCATTACATCAAATTCATGTCAAAGTTATTTATCTGATGTACTGGCAAAAAATGTTCATTTGTAGAAATATTACCATTGCTTCTTTTGCTGTGAGCCTATCCTGATGATCATAGCGAAGAAGTTTATCGAGGAAGTCAATGGCCTGATAATAGTCACACATGCAGTGAATGGAAGCGTTTTAGTTAACAGCCCAAGAATCATAGTGGGACCCATTATTAATTGGTTCTTTTACGTGATTCCAATATAAACTTCAATTACCTCGGGAGATACTAGATGCTGATTATCTGCATTCATAAATTTGGACCATGGTTTCCTGCTATGCCTGCAGAGAGAAAAAAATGTAACATTATTGCAAGGTTTCCAGAAAAGCAATATTATTTTTTGCGAAGTTTCAACTTATAGACCTCTTTTGCTTGTAAATAGCCACTATAAATGTTAATAACGATGATTTTAGTCCAAAAAACTCCTATAATTTTTACTATCAAAAAGGTATTTTAGATATTCAAGTATGTAAATACAAGTAGACTTTTTTCAAGCCACTGTTCCATCGCTTATTATATAGAAAAAAATTGAAGTGTTGTTAATTACTAATCAGGGATTTCACATTCATCTAATTCTTTTAGAAGAATAGCTTACCTTCCAACAAGAGCTTCAAGTTGAGGTTCAAGCTCTAGCTGATATTTGTTCAAATATGCATTCAACTCATCAGTCCCAAGCACCTGTGACCAAAATTTTAAACTATTAAATGAACCTGCATGAAAAAAAAAAAACACAATTTGTGGCAAAATATTTGACTACTGCATCTTTATGGTACGTGATGGGGACTCAGGGAGACACTACTTAATAGATCAACTGCTATTAGTTGTTCAAAAGATGTCCAAAAATGCATTACCCTGGCAATTTTAACAAGCTGATCCTGGTTGTCATGGCCATAAAAGAAAGGTTCCTTACGGAAAATCTGCATAATAATTCAGCACAAGAAGAGATGTAAAATTTGATAAGAAAAAAACATGAGTCATAGCACATGTCAGCGATACACAAATATATACACATAAAATATTGGGGGGTTCAGAGCCTCACCATTCCAGCAAACATGCAACCAAGGCTCCACATGTCCAAGGAATAATCATAGTCTTGCAGATCAACTAAAAGCTCAGGCCCCTTAAAGTATCTACATATATTGTAAGCAAACATCAAATTTCCAGATATTGACAGCTCTAACGTAAAATGTAAAAATAAGATGAGCAAAGATCATTTGAGGACCAAACTTCTTTTACATACCAAGGGACTAATCTCCACCCTCCATCTTCCCTCCATCTTTATTTGATCTAATGGATGAGATTAATCCCAACAATTTAAAAAACCCACTTTCATCCTTTTTTTTTCAAATATTAATATCTTTCAAACCGTTAATCGTTAAGCGAAAAAAATTATACCGTTACGACGGGCATTTAATTATCTTTCTATAGATAGGCACTTTGACATATTTTTGACAATTTTTTTTTTTTTTTCGTTTTTTTCACGTTTTTTTTTGTGGCCGAAAAAATCATATATGATATTACATATAATATCATATATGATATGTAATATGATATATGATTTTTTTTCGGGCACGAAAAAAAAACATGAAAAAAACAAATTTTTTTTCGAAAGTATATCAAAGTGCCCGTCTATAGAAAGATAATTAAATGCCCGTCGCGATGGTGTAATTATTTTCGCTTAACGATTAACGGTTTGAGAGATATTTAAATTATAAAAAATGGGTGAAATATTAAAATGCTTTTAATCTCAACCATTGATTTCCTTTTTAGATGGATGGTGGGGATGAGTCCCTTGGTATGTGAGGAATATTTGGTTTGTAGAATAACTCGACTCAAATAAGATATACAAACATATAAATCCACCCCCTACCTCCTGCGGGATTGGGTATTGTGTCAAAACATTTGAATATTCAGTTATAGAGAAAAGAGGATGTTTTGACTATGATCCTACTTATCATTTGGTCTATAAAAGGCATTGAATTTATAAGTACCAAAACAGGTACCTGGAAGCTACACGAACATTATACTCTTTTCCGGGATGATAGAATTCTGCAAGGCCCCAATCTATGAGTCGGAGTTTTCTCAACTCATGGTCTATCATGACATTATGAGGTTTGACATCCCTGTGCATGATTCCTTGAGAGTGACAATAATCCAATGCCTGCAAGCCATAGAATCACCAGAAACATATCGTTAGAGGTGCTAACTTGGTTGTAACATTGAAGAATACAATGTTTTCAAACGTTACTCTCTGTCCCAATAAAAGTTGACATAAAATCCAGATGAAACTAGTTAAATTTTTTCTAGACAAATTTCAAAACAAGCGTGGAAAGCAAATTTTAAACTTTGATGAAACACCATAGTTGCTAAAAGACTTTGTCCACATTAAAAAAAAAAAAAAAAAAAAAAAAAAAAAAAAGGCATCAGCTAGCAAAACAATTGCACTCAACCCGTTTTTAACTTTATGACCTAAAATAATAACTTCCAACAAGTCGAGGCTCTAAAATCACCTTACAGAAAATGCAATAACGCGCATAATGTACTCCAAACTTCAAAAAGACTTACCTTGAGAAGCTCATAAATGTAGTAACGTATATCATAGTCTGTCAATGTTGGATACAGAACCTTGAAGTCCGTACTGTTCACATACTCAAATATCAAGCTTGGGGTTTTTGAGTGCTGATCCCTGACAATATCCAAGAGTTTTATGACATTTGGACCTCCACAAAGATTCTGAAGAATTTTAATCTCCCTTTTAATCTATAACAAAAAACCATAAAAAAAATATATATATTAACACAAACGAAAGGATATTTTATGGGTGTATATGGGAAGCAAAACATTTATATTGACGCTGAAATTAAGGTTTATAGTGTATCGTTTGCCACAAACTCAAAGTTTAACTCAGCAGTCCAGTGAAAATAGTGAATAAGATTTGTTTCCCGCAACTCATATGAAACTATGAAGAGAGAGCTTACTTTCTTCTTCTTCACAGGCTTCAAAATCTTGATTACACACTTCTCATTGCTGTTCACATTTATCCCTTCAAAAACTTCACTATATTTCCCCCTTCCAACTTTCCGAACAACTTCATAGTCATCCTGATCACTGAAAACCCCACATAAAACTCAGCTCATGGCTTACAAATAAGAACAAAAAGGTATTATGACATTGCATAAACTAACAAATTCCAGTAACTACCAACATATATTGACTATTGAGAACCTTATAGGGATGTATCTTTCCGCTAACATTGAAGCTACATGCCTACATATAATGATGCTAAAAATGATTCTGTAATATGTATGCAACCTTGCAAGCATGAAGTAATAGATGTGCTACAGTGTTTTTATACGGAAGGATCTGTGGGGTTTCTACATGTACATATTCAGAATAATTACATTAGCAGCAGTTAGGACGAAATTAAAATGCAAAGTTCTCATTCAAAAGCTGTGTCAGAATAACATGCTAGGTTTCTTTTCCTTTTGTATGAGTATTCAACTAGTAAGATTGGACCTCTTTATCCAATAGAATAGGCTTCTTTACTAAACAGTAATCAGAGTACCATGATTAATTGCCATTAATGGCTGAATCACTTGTTTCTAGAACATTGAACTATGCAGAAAACGAGCAACACATGGTCCAAGAGAGATAAGGATTGTCATCCTTTTCTCCAGGATGATGAACAAGATAGGGATGGAAAATTGGAAATATTATATACATCTCTTTTGGAACCCATTCCTGGTCAAAGGAGACAAAAGGTATTGAAAAAGAATAAATCATGATGAAATGAGTGACACTGAGCTGCAACTTCCTGCCATTGGAAAGGCACCACCCTTATAAGCATATGAGGAATCATATAAGATTCTTTAACACCAACGGGGAGAAAATTAATCCCCTTCTGGCCACGGAGGTTCACCTGCGCCGACTCCGGGCTATCCAAAAAGGGTAGTCGCCGTGGGATTAGTCGGTTCGCAATGTCGAGTCGGAAACCCATGTTTACCCAAAAAAAAAAAAAAAAAAAAAAGATTCTTTTAACACCAATGACAGTCCATATGGCCCCTTGAGCCTTGTTATGCATGCAATATAAATCTCAAAACTTTGAGATAGTGTAAACTGAGAAAGCAGCATACACTGGTATATTATAGGAGTATAGGACCACCAATAGCTATGAAGGAGGCAACATAGCTGTTTTGAAAGGAATTGTAATCTGTCAAATGAATTGTAATTTGAATGAATTGTAATTCAAAGAGTTGTAATGTGTTGTAATTGTAATTGATGTATTCTGTCACTTTGTTTGGTTGGATCTCAACGTAATTGTAATTCAAAAAAGATAAAAAAAAAAAAAAAAAAAAAAAAAAAACACTTAATAATAATAATAAAAATTAAAAAAATATAATAATTATAATAATTAATTAATTATTATTATATTATTATTATAATAAAAATAATAAAATAATGATAATAATAATAATAATAATATCATTATTATTATTATTTTAATATAATAATAATAATAATAATTATTATTATATGGCTATTATTATAATATTATATTATTTTATTATTATTATTATTATTATTATATAAATATTAGTTATTATTATTATAATAAATATTATTTTTTAATAATAATAATAATGAGGACCACACTTCAGACTGGCTAAGGGTAATCCCAATTTCTGGATTGGGACAGACCATGAATGCCAGGACTTACCGTTGTGTATTGTGCAGGGGCGGAGCCAGAATTTTTTTGTCGAGAGGGCACATTTTAATAAATTTTAGAGACTACACTATAAATTGGTACATAAGGGGGGCAAATTACGAAAAAAGCCAAATATTTACGAAAATTTACACTACATTTTTTTTCGCTAGGGGGGCACCTGCCCCTTGTGCCCCCGTTTTATCTCCGCCCATGGTATTGTGCTATCGGATGGGTATTCCCCTTTTTTCTACTCAAATGCCATGCTCAGCCTGTTCCAGGGTTTTTGTGGGGGACACTTATGGAGATCACGCGGTCTCGTGTGCTGGTATCATCGGGATTAAACATCGACATAATATAGTACGTGATACCCTTCTTAATATATGTTCTCAGTCCGGGATCTCGGCACATAAAGAAGTTGACATTGGGCTGTGCGGAGACAGAGACAATGCCCTACGCCCAGCTGATGTGTTACTCTATTCCTGGGATGATGGGCGGGACACCTGTGTTGATTTGACAGGGGCTTCTCCCTTGACACAGACCAACATGGCTGATTTCGTCCCTGGGCGTGCGGTTGCTGAAGCTGCGCAACGCAAACGGGCCAAGTACGAGACCAAATGTGCGGACAGTGGATATGGGTTTCTCCCCTTCTCATTCTCTTCCTTGGGAGAGCTTGATAAGGGTGCGACGACATTACTAAAGCGCATCCGTAGATTCTCGTTGACTCAGGACATTGGAGCGCGGGGCGCTGATCATATTTTCAGTAGAATTAGCTTTGCCATAGCTAGAGGAGTGGGGGCCCAGCTGGTTTCTCGGCTCCCCACTAATTTCTTGTAAATCTTCTGATTTTCTAATGAAGTGATGTTTTTATAACAATAACAATAACAATAACAATAACAATAACAATAATAATAATTCTGAATTACAACGTAATTCAAAACTTTCCATCCAACATCCTATGTAATCTGAATTCCCTCCTTTTATGTAATTGTAATGGATGAATTACAATTACAACGTAAACCAAACAGCCTAGGTAATGTAATCTGAATTACAATTCCCTCCATTCTGCGAAACAAACAGCCTACGTAATTTAATCAAATTACAATTACATCAAATTACGTCAGATTACGACGAACCAAACGGCCCCTAACTGAGGAATAACTACATGCATGACAGTCATAGGTCAACAACTTTGGAATAGTACACAAATCAAAGAAATCTCATGTTAACTGCTTGACACACCTGAGGGCATTATTTCAGTATCCCAACCTTATGTTTGGGGCTTACTAAGCCTATCTTAGTGATGATAATAAACTAACATTAACCTAGAAACAACAAAAAGAATGTACAAAATTGGGTGTTTCGAGTTCGTGTTGAGCAATGGAGGCAGTCACTTTCTTGCTTATAGAAGTCAACTTTTTGATCCTAAGAGGCGGGTCATTGGGATACTCGATAAGGAAATATTTTTAACCTACTCAGCCATTCCTAAGCAATAAAATATACCTATCGACAAACTCTTCAGATAATCAAATGCACCAATTTGACACATAAGCTTATTTATGGGCTTATGAGCTTCTGCAATTTCGGCTTATTTTTCAGAAGCTCTAATTTTCCAGCTTATGGCCTTATAGAAGGTTACTATGATATAGTAAGCTTATTATATAATCCCATAGGTCTTGAAATAAGCCGAAATCACATAAGCTCATAAGTCCACAAATAAGCTTAAACAAATAGTCTAGCAGATGCACAAACTAAAAAACATTACCCTACACATCTTCTCTCCAAATTATAATTGATTTCGCTATCGAATACATTCCAACCACATTTCGGGATTCTAAAGTACCAACCATTCGATATATTCTAGTCTATCCCCTTAACACCATTCCTGAATCCGATATTACCTTAGCGACATATAAATAATTAATTCCTCCAAGAGGTTTGGTGTCATTACGACTTGGTGAAGTTCTCGGATGATTCAACAAAGGCTTGTTGTAAACATTGCAATAGTTTTTTGAAATCCGATGGGAACACGTCGTTGAAGCACACGAAAGAATATTGTAAAGCACTCAAAAACGTTCCAGACTCGGAACAAACTACTATGGGACGAGATGGGAGTATTTTTGTATATGACGAGATGGGGCTTCGTCAAGATTTTGCACACTTTGTGATTCAAGAAGGTTTGCCATTCAACCACTTCGACAACCCTCGGTTAACAAGGGTGATTCAAAAGCACCTTCAACCTCGATATAATCATGTAAGTCGTCAAACTCTTAAATGTGATTGTATTAAATCTTGGATAAAGGCTGAAAAGGAACTAATACTTGGTTTTGAAAATTAGTGTAAACTTAACAACCAATGTTTGGTCGGCGGGTCATGGTTTGCCCGGTTCGTACATTTGTGTTACCGCACATTGGGTTGATCCCGATACTTGGCAAATGATGAAACGTACTATTGCTTTTGAAAACTTTGCAAATCCGCACAAGGGTTTAAATTTAAGTGGTATGTTGAGAGATGTTATGGAAACGTTTAGAATAGAAAAAAAAAGGTTTTTACAATATCATTTGATAACGCTTCTAATAATACAAATGCGACACAAAAGCTAATACTAAAATACCGACCACCTCTTGAAGGCATTTTTTATCATAGTCTATGCGTTGCACACATCATTAACTTTGTGCAAAGCAGACTAGCGACCGAGCAAATGTATAATTTAAGAGAAGCTTTTAGACAAATGTTGCAAGATATTTTTCAATCGGGAAAAACAAATATGTGGAGTATATGAAATTGTGTGAAAATACGAATTCCATTTTTTTATCCCCTAATTGGGACGTTCCCTACAAGATGGAATTCGACTTATAACATGTTTGTAAGTGGTTTAGCCAAAAATTAACGTTACAACATTTTCATGATGAACTTTGCAATAGGCGTCGGGATATGGTATCCTTTTCGGTTGAAAATTGGGATATAACTAAAAAAATAACCAAATTACTCGGTTTTTAAAACCGCAACAACTTTTTTATCGGGTGTTTATTATCCCACGAGTCATTTGGTCCTCAACCAACTTTTTATGATGTGTAGAAAATTAGGATCATACAAATTTGATAGTCCACTTTTTGCGACTATGGTTGAACCGATGAAAGAAAAACTTAGAAAATATTTTCAAGAAATTCCACCGGTAATTACTTGTGCCACCGCATTGAACCCATGTTTCAACGTTACCGGGGTGGAATATCTTATCGATAAGATTGCTAACGATTTGGATTTGGTTCAAATAGACCTTTTTTATGTAACAGAAGCACAAGGCATTTTTTAAAATAATTTTAAATGTTTATTTGATCTATATTTTGAAAAATATGGTACAACAAATGTGGGAACAAGTTTGGCTTCAATGGCTTCAACAAGTTCAAATATCATGGATCCGGATTTGGACTTATTTTCAAATTTAAGACAAGAAGGCGGTAAACGGGCTAGGAGTGAGCATTTATCGAGCAATGAATATGGGAGATATATTGGAACCGATTGGGTAAACACTATCACACCCAAATAGTTCAAGAATTTTGATATTTTGAATTAGTGGAATCAAAGGCAATCTCAATTTCCCGTTCTAGCCGCAACGGCCCGGGATTTACTAAGCGTCCAAGCTTCTACCGTTGCTTCGAAATCCGCTTTTTCTACTAGTGGAAGGGTATTATCGGTACGAAGAACAAGAGTCGCACCGTTATCTTTGGAGACGTGTATTTGCTTGAAGGATTATTTAGATGCGGCCGAACGTATACAACACATTGCAAGACTTGAAGAACCGATGGAATACAAACCACAATTACAAGAGATTAAGGTGGAAGAGGGTTGTGTAATCCATCTTTCCGATGATGAAGTCACTTTCGATGAAGCTACAAGCGCTGCTAGGACTGCCGAAGTTGAAGACGATGATGAATAAATAGTTAAAATGTGTTAAATTTGTGATTCAAGTACTTTATGTGTGATGTTTATGAGTTTATTGAATAAAAGTTAGAAGTTTATTGTGTAGAAAATGAGAACGAAAAAAAAAATAAAAAATAAAAAAAAACGGAATCGACCCGGAAATAGCCCACTGTCTCCAAAATGCATCGATTTTTTCTAACCAGTTTTTCTCCCCAAACCGGTTTGGAACCGGTTCTATAGGTTTCGGTTTTTGGACCCCAAAAACCTATAGAAACCGGTTCGGTTTAAACCGGAACCGGTTTTTTCGTTTGACCAAAAGTCCAAAACTGGTTCCGGTTTGGTCAAATCCGGTCAATGTCCACCTCTAACCACCAGCATCTATGAAGGATTCAAAGTAGCTAACTGAGGAATAACTACATGTCTACATGAATGGTTAAAAACTTTGGAATAGTACACAAATCAAAGCAATCTCATGTTAGCTACTTTACATATCAGAGGGCGATATTTCAGTATCCCAACCCTATGTTTGGGGTTTACTAAGCCTATCTTAGTGATGGTAATAAACTAACATTAACCTAGAAACAACAAAAAGAAGGTACAAAATTGGGTGTTTCGAGTTCGCGTTAAGAGTTCCATAGACGCAGTCAGCTAGACCTATCATTTTTTACCTCATAGAAGTTACCTCTATGATCCTAAGAGGCGATTCATTGGGATACGATCTATAAGAATGTCTATTGAAGTTTATGGGCTTATATAAGTTTATTACTATATAGTAAGCTTATTATATAAGCCCAGAGGTCTCAAAATAAACCGGAAAATTAGAGCTTATGCCGAAATCACAAGCTCATAAGTCCACAAATAAGCTTAAACAAACACACAAAAATTTTGTTTCTGCATAGTCTAGCAGATACGCAAACTAAACACAGTATCTTTTGCTCTATCAAAATGGCGTATTTCTAAATTTTCATAGGGCCCTCCCGGAATTCCTGTCCAAATTATAATTCCTTTTGCTATAGAAACACATTTTGGGATTCTAAAGTATCAAGCTTTGGATATATTCTAGTCTATCCCCTTAACACTCTATTCCTGAATCCGATATTACGTTATCGACACATAAGTAACTTTACCCAAATCTAAACCCTAATTGTACAAATTCACAATCAAATAAATTAAAATCACAACAAAATCAATTAAATATAAAAAAAAAAACTAGGGTTTAGTAAAAAGATACCCCCACTGAACAGTAAGAGCTTCATAATCCCAATATTCTCGAGGACGAACAACGTTGACGTCAGCATAAACCCTAGATTTCGACATAGAACCGTTAATGAAATATATCTCTTGATCGAAGGTGGGGCAGAGGTTGTGGTTGTTGGTGACGGCGGTGACCACCGGCGGTGGTGAGGATGTGATGTAAAGGAGGAGAAGGAGGAGTGGTGTGAGTGTGTAAATTAAGGAAAGGTGTGAATGTGAATGTGATGATGACGCCACCCTCAAATCTCACCATTCAAATTTTAATCAACCATTTTCTTAGCATGTCATTTGTTGGCTTTTAAGGGGTGCTTTTTTAAACTTTTTCTTTTTTTATTTAGGCTAATAAATGCATATTTAACTTGTCAATTTTATGATTTCTTTTAATTATTGAGTAAATTACACAGTTCGTCCTCGTGGTTTGCGTTAACCGGCGTCGTTTGTCCTTTTACCAAAAAAACTGCACCGTTCGTCCTTAACGGGCAAACGTTTGGCGTCGTTAGTCCCTCCCCCACTAACGCTTGTTAAGTGTTGTTACACCTGAAGTCCCATGAGGGTATACTAGTCATTTCGCAAACCAAATGGACTTACGGTGCAAAAGGACGCACGGAGCAATTTTTTTTATAAGTTTCGTCTGTATTTTTACGTTTTTGTCCTTTTTTTCGTTTTCGTCTCTTTTTTTACGTTTTCCTTTGTTTTTTTACGTTTTCATCCGTTTTTTTTTCGTTTTTGTCTGTTTTTTTACGTTTACGTCCGTTTTTTTTTACGTTTTTGTCTGTTGTTCTAACGTTTTCATACGCTTTCGTCCGTTTTTTTTTACGTTTTTATCCATTCTTAACCGTTTTTTTTTCGGTTTTGTCTGTATTTTTACATTTTCCTTCGTTTTTTTTTACGTTTTCGTCTGTTTTTTTACATTCTCATCATTTTTTTCTTTTTGTCTGTTATTTTTACGTTTTCGCCCATTCTTTTACGTTTTTGTCTTTTGTTCTAACGTTTTCATACGTTTTCATTCATTTTTTTACAATTTCATACGTTTTTATCCACTCTTATCCGTTTTTATACGTTTTCACAACATGGGTATATCAATAACCAAAAAACATCAAATTTCAAAAAATAGAAAGAATAAAAAAAAACATCAAATTTCAAATAATAACCAAAAAAACAAAAAAAAAAACGGATGAAAATGTAAAAAAAGCGAACAAAAACGTAAAATAACAGACGAAAACAAAAAAAAATGGACAAAAACGTAAAAAAGCAGACGAAAACAAAAAAAACAGATGAAACGTAAAAAAACAGAGGAAAACGTGAAAATACAGATGAAACCGAAAAAAAGGGTTAAGAATGGATAAAAACGTAAAAAACGGACGAAAGTGTATGAAAACGTTAGAACAACGGACAAAAACGTAAAAAAAAGTGGACGTAAACGTAAAAAAAATAGACGAAAACAAAAAAAAACAGACGAAAACGTAAAAAAAACTGGCGAAAACGAAAAAAACGGATGAAAACGTAAAAAAACGGAGGAAAACGTTAAAAAAAAAAAGAGACGAAAACGAAAAAAAGGGACAAAAACGTAAAAAACAAACGGAAACATAAAAAAAACGGACGAAAACAAAAAAAAAAGGATGAAAACGTAAAAAAACAGAGGAAAACGTAAAAAAAGAGACGAAAACGAAAAAACGGACAAAAATGTAAAAAACAGACGAAAACGTATTAAAACGGAACTTACGAACGTATTAAAAGAAAAAAAATTGCACCGTTCGTCCTTTTGGTTTGCGAAATGACTAGTATACCCTCATGGGACTTCAGGTGTAACAACACTTAACAAGCGTTAGTGAAGGAGGGACTAACGACGCCAAACGTTTGCCCGTTAAGGACGAACGGTGCAGTTTTTTTGGTCAAGGGACTAACGACGCCAGTCAACGCAAACCACAAGGACGAACGGTGTAATTTACTCTTAATTATTACTACAAATCTCTCAAATTTTGACATTTATGTGTATTTAATGCATTAAAATAATCATTTTATTATTCAAAATTTGAAAAAGATAAAAGCAAAATAGTCACAAAATACACACAAATGTCAAAATTTGAGAGATTTGTGCTTTAATAATAATAATAATAATAATAATAAAATTACTATAGGGAACCATAAAAATTGACAAGTTATATGCATTTTCAAGTCATTAGCCTTTATTTTTTTCTCCAACTTTATATGTTTTCGGTTTATATTTGATCAGATAATTTTATTTAGTACATTTTGAAATTTCTAAGTTGCAAAATAAGCTGGATAATAAATTTATAAAAATAAATCAAAACAAATAAGCACGTAAGATTAAAAATAAGCTTAAACAAAAAGATTAATTTTGAGCTTACGAGTTTAAGTTGTTCCGGCTCATATGTCTCGTAAAGCTATTTTTGACTTTTGTTGGTTTATTGTAATACTTATGGGTTTGTATTATGTTATAATAAGCTTGTATGACCTCACAAGTTTCAAAATAAACTGAAAAATACAAGCTTAAGAAAACTAAACCGTAATCAGATAACTCATAATACTACGAAAAAAAAAAAAAAAAAAAAAAAAAAAAACTCTCTAAAGTAACAATGATAATGCAGTTTGGGTTGATAGTTTATAGATCACTGCAGTTAAACACAATTTATTTACGTAATCAGAAAAGTTGTATCGGCTTTCAAATTTATCATCACTCGACATGTTATTTGGTTGGTTAAACATGTTGATTGGGTTGAGTGGCAAAATGTGACTCGTTTAACTTATTGTGATTTAAAAAAATAAAATAAAATTCATTTTACTAAACCAAATGAGTTGCTAAGTTAGATGGCTTAGCCGACTCTTAATCGTAACACGACCTGTATAATAATGAGTCAAGTCATGTTGATCTAAAGCATGTTTAGGCATAACCGCAATTGGATTGTTGTTATGTCAATTTCCAATAGTGTTTCATGTCATATTGAAGATGGACGCTTCTATGATTTGTTAGTCTAGTTCAAAAATATTATTAAAAAATTTTGATAAATACAAACCCCGTTAATTACACTTAACGAATTAAAATAAGATTGTATTGATAAGTAAAAGATGTACATGTCATGTCTCAAGTAGTGGTGTATAAATTAAGTCCATCTTTAAACGTTTCTTTGAGTTATGACAGATTTGGTGAGAAGAAAATAAAAATAAAAGTAAGAATATTTTATAGTCACACATTTAGGAGATGCATTCGTTTTTTTATATGCATCTAAAATGTGTGTTACTTTTCTCATTTTAGTTTTATTTCTCATTTAATCTAACTACTTGAGTTACGTCTATATATGATTACTTAGAATTAGTAATTGATATTGGCAAGTGTGATTCTATTTTAAAGTTGGTTGCTTGATTGTGGTCGACACCAGTCTACCACATGTTTTGTGTACGACTTCCAATCTCATGCAAGTGGTGAGTCGATATTTTGTAAATAGGAATCTTAGAGTTCACATCATCGTTCAATTTACTCTATCTCTTTCTCATGTAAAGAGATGTGATGTGATGATGCTTCGTTCATTTCCCTATATTTAGTGTTGAAAACTTGAAATAGTTTAAGATCTCTTTTGATGTTGAAAGAAATGCATAGAATGGTGTTATAAAGTTATATGCTAGTGAGTTTTTTCGCCAACAGTGACAAACCTCCTAAATGATTATGTATTTGATTGTTCCGTTAATATGGAATTTGATATCGTTATCAGCCTAATCACGACATTGACATCTATACATGTAAAAGTTGCAGTTCATGTGATGTGTCTACTTATATTGGTTGTATGAAATTTGATATCATTATCAGTCTAATCACGACATTGACATCTATACATGTAGTTCACTTGTAAAAGTTGCGGTTCATGTGATGTGTCTCTACTTATATTGGTTGCATGAAATTTGATATCATTATCGGCCTGATCACGACATTGACATCTATACATGTAGTTCACTTGTAAAAGTTGCCGTTCAAGTGACGTGTTTACTTATATTGGTTGTATATAAGAGAATGGATAAAATGTTAGGTTTTTCGTGTTCATGTTATTCGAAATATAGGACTAATCTTTAACTCAGATGTGCGCGCCAGCCTAACCGATGTATCCCCGTGACCGTTTGTGACATATTTCCGGATCACCCACAAATGTGTAACTAGTGAGGTTTAAACACCGGACATCTTGTGAGGAAGTTATGCACTTATCACTTAGGTCATTTGGTGATGATTTGGCTGTATCCAATAGACTTATTTTAGATCTGAAAAAAGGCAAAAAGTTGTCTGTAAACAATTATACAAATTACATGCGGAAAGAGTGTTTCGCCGAAATGACAGAAATAATATGACCTCAACACTTGCAGATACAAGCACCTATTTTGCTCTATTTGCAACCTTGTGGTAATACAGTATCTTGACAAAAGACTATGATCCAAACATCAAAACCTCATCTATATAATAACCACCAAGATTCTTGATGCATTTTTGATTACACAAGTAATCACATGACATTCTGTGGACCTCCCCAACACTTCATCCTAATTATACATTTCTATATAATTAATTTGTCAAACAAGAGAAAGAAATGGTACAGTAACCTACATGTAACAAACAAGACCTGGTTTAAGTGAAGATCCACCGGTCATACAGCTTTTGGTTGAGTTTGTTCAAAGTCAAAAACCTCAAACATCAGCCGTCTAACATCAGGCTTGCCATATACGGTGTATGCAAGTCCATGAATGGCTTGTTGGACAGAGGTAGTGGCTGGGTTCCTGAGCCTACGGTTTTGCTCATAAGAATCTTGAACTTCCTCACTGTAAATGATGAAACGGTGAAGGTGTTTTTCCCTCAAGTATTTGCCACAAAACTTGTTCAGAAGAATTCGTCTGTGTTTCTCCTGCAACCATTTTCCTGGAGCATCTATATGCTTTATAAGCAGCCTTTCAGCCATTACAAGATCCTGCATAGTTGAGTTGGCACATTGATTAGTTCCAAGTGTCTTTAGGGGTATTTGGATGTGTGTTCTGACACTGATTACGTAATTAATGTGATTTACAGTAGCGATGTTTGTTTGTTAAGTTATCACCCTTTAGAAGATTTTAGAGCTATTGTGCCCAATATTTCAATAAAATTAAAAGCTTATAATTGCTGTAATAAAGATTTACCTGGATCTTCTGGCCAACATATTCTAACCGTTCAAAACAAAACCGTGGATGCTCAAACTTGTGCTTTGATGGGTGCAAGAAAGCAAGCTGCATTTCATAAAAGTACCCCCAGTTACATATATACGAGTGAATATTAGAAAACATTTTAGGTGAAGAAGTTAATATAAATGATAATTTCACCTGTAACCCAAGGCCAAGCTCTATATTTCTGGCGTTAGTAATTTCTGGGATTCTATCTTTGACTTTTAACGGATATCCTAATGTATTCATAACTTGAGGTCTAGCATCATAATCCCATATATTTCCTCTAAATCTATGCATCCCTGGTGGTACACATGCACGGAAAAGCCTTGGGTGAGCAAAAAGAGCGTCTTCAGGAGGCTGCAAAATTACACAAGAAATATAAGTCCACTTATTACTTATTAGGTCTAGTGCGTTGCTCTGTTTTGCCTTAGTTTTAGGCCTAGTGCGTTGCTCTGTTTTGCTTTTAGGTGGTTGGAGATTTTTTTTTTTTTTTTTTTTTTTTTTTTTTTTTTTTTTTTTTTTTTTTTTTTGTTCTTTGCTACTGCTTTGCCTTAGTTTTAGGCCCGTGCGCTGTTCTGCTTTGCTATGTTTTGCTCCTTTAGGTTGCCTGCTTTCTGTGTGCTTTTGTGTGTGCCTTTGTTTGCTTCCCCGGTTTGGTTGTTTGTTTTGCCTGCTTTTTTCCTTTGCCTGCTTTTGCTTGTTGCTTACTGCTTTTTTGTGCGCTGCTCTCCCTCCTTTTTGTTTACTGTTTTTTTCCCTTTCCTTCTCACCCGCACACCTGCACTTGCCGGAGGTCTCGTTGGAAGCAGTCTCTTTACTCCCGGGTTTATCCTGGGGTAGGGGTAGGATCTGTCTACATTTTACCTCCCCCATACCCTGCCTCGGCGGGATTGGGTTTGTTGTTGTTGTCGTTGTTGTTTATTACTTATTAGGTCAAAACTATAATTTTTTCAATTCAGGTATAGACTGTATAGTATAGACTATAGATTTTGATTTATTTAAAAACCCATCACCTCACACTGATTTATTGTGTTAAGTCATAAAGCTTACACTAAATCATACACCCATTTGAAGGCGAAATCAGCACATTCGCCGTATAACGGAAAAAATATGAATTTAACAATTTCCATTCAAGCTCATATAGACAAGAATTCTGACGGCATTCCAAAAAGAAGATATGCATAGAGTTTTGAGGTCAAACTAATTGCTTTTATACTCGAATATGATATACGTTTCTACTCCTTTTTTACTTTATATAGTACTTATTGTTTTAATAATTTTTTACCCATTTAAATGTGAAATCAGTCCCTTTGACCAAAATGTCAAAGCGTAACTCTTTTTCTATCAACCGAGGGAGTAAAACTATCATAGTATCATACACCAAAAACAATATAAGTAACTTATACTATTTATTAGAGCTTGCCTTGTAAGCAGCGACTTCTTGCCAACTGAGTTTTTTTCCTTCAAATTCTGCGGAGACATAGTCAACATCTTCAAGTTGTCTTCTTAATTTTGGCTGGCACTCTTCATCTTCAGGGTCCAATCCAAATACTTCAAAAAGTACACGATAAACTTCGGGCATACCATAACACAGATATATTGCTCCAAATAAAGCCCAAACAACGGACCTGCAAATTAAAACATACTTTTTTCTCTTAGATACAATGTTGCAACTAATTTGTCACTATGCAAGCACTGAATTGCAAAAAATTATAAAACTTAAGATGCATGTCAAGATTGTCACAACTTGATTGCAAAAATTACTACGTCCATGCTAGTCATTGTTTTGAGGATGACATGTTCTATCTTATACTTTTATTCTAGTCAAAGATCCAAGTATTAATTTTACAAAGTATGCAAAAGAAAACTAACAACTAAGATTGTACTGTGAGTACCATTTACCTACGCGAAGAGCATAGGCTCGAGAATAACAACAGGATGACAGAGACGAGCAGCAAAGGTCCGCTAATCATTTTACTTACAGATACATGACAGAAGCTACGATCTTTTTCCACTTTCACTCAAATCCCATATACCAATTTTTAAATGGAATATAAGAATAAGATTAACTTCTACAAGTTAAATGAAGGTCATTTAATCTGATTTTGGCCGACTACACAGTTCCCTAATGTCAAAGATTTTTTCAACTTTAGAATCACCCTTCTCCAATTAGAGAGATAAAACCCAGAACTCAAGAACACTCGAGTTGCAATTCTCACCTCAAGTAATATTTAAACTACAGTACATTGCTGACTAAAAAATTGGCCTGATGTCAAATATATTCCAAATGTGATGTTCATCTGAATAGCACCAGACAGGAGATTCAAAATTTCACTAATACCCAAAACATACCAGATTTGTCCAAACTTTATCACCACTCTAGTCACGATTCTAAACTCAAGTAATATTCACATTTCATTAAGGTCATTACATAATTTATATGTTAAACACACACTCACTTATCATAGCAATCTTTATCCTATTAAAAGATTAACCACTGAGGCAAGGTTCTAATTTCTAAACTTCACTAATACTTGAAACAAAATAATCACATCAAATTCAAAAATAAAACACCCGCATGATCTTCGTAAGGCTAAAAACTGGATTCTAACTAACATTAAGTGAGAATTAACATGATCTTTTAAATTACAGAGCAACCTTTACGTATGTATATATTAACACCCAAATTCCGTCATCAGTTAAAAAGCAAAACTAGCACTCAACTCAATACGACAACTTCAAAAAAATAACTTACTTAACAGGCGGTTCTCGTTCTTTCCTAATAAGCTTATCCATATCATCAAACTGAAAAATCAAATTATGCAAGCTAGCAGCCTTAACCCATTTCGGCAAATACTTTTTCCCAATCAAACCATACACCCTTTCCCTCATCGGCCCAGGCGACTCCCTCGGATACCTCTGCATAAAAAACTCACACATAGCCAATTCCAAAACATACTGACCCAAAAACCCCAACCTCGAATGACCCGACCTCACATGTCTGGCATTAGTCCTCTCGCAATGCGGATGCCCAAAAGCTAAATACAACAAAACATCAAACTGCTTAGCAGGATTATCATCACTTAGATTCTCAGATGGTTCTAAAGGGTATCCTAAAGCTTGTTTCGCTTCTAATAAAAACTCGTCAACCCACGTCTTATCAGCATTGTTTAGTTTCATAGAAGGTAAACAAGAACTCAATAAAGGGAACTGTTTTAATGACAATTGTGGTGAATTAAGGAATCTTTGAGCTAATTTAGCATCATCTAAAGGTGGTTTTAATATGAATCTTTTTGGTGGTAATCTTTTGTTTGGGTTAATGATTTTTTGTCTTTGTGAAAGCTCTTTTAGTAGTCTTTGTGGGCTGTTTTGAGGTAACTGTTCTTGTTCTTGTTGGGAGTTAGTTATGGCAGTTATTGGTGAAAAGGGTTTGCGAAATTTGAGGTTTTGGAGATGGGTTTTGAGTGGGAATGGTGTTAGTGAAGGGTGGTGAAAGATGGTTGTGTTTGAGGGTTTAAATGGTGATGAAAGATCCATCGTTTAAGGTTTAGGGTTTAAGGTTGTTATGGGGGTTTTAAGATTGTTGGGGGAACATGATGTTGTGGTTGATGAAGATGTTGGATGTTTTGTTGGGGTGTCTGGGGATGGATAAGGTTTTAGTGTGTGTGTGTGTGTGTTTGATGAAGATGTTGGTTCACTTGGTTGATGTAATGTTTTTGCTCATATTTGTTTATGGGCTTGGTTATTTTTGGGTTGATATGTTTTTGGGCTTACATTAATAAGCTCAGCAGTTAT
Organism: Artemisia argyi; assembly: GCA_030686995.1. Classification (NCBI taxonomy): domain Eukaryota; kingdom Viridiplantae; phylum Streptophyta; class Magnoliopsida; order Asterales; family Asteraceae; genus Artemisia; species Artemisia argyi. The sequence continues at coordinate 145,721,817 of CM060706.1, forward strand.
AACTTTGCCAGTTATTGTCACTTTTCTTTTTGGTTGGTAACATGGCTTCTAATTTTTGGCCGACTGATGGGGTTTGGACCCCTCACACATACTCAAACCACGTAAAATCCTCATTTTTCAAAAGGTTGACGTGGCCTCTTAATGGTTGTTTGCACACAACAAGAATTGAACTTGTCTTTATATTAGTCATTTTGATCTCTTGCAATTTAATTAGTAAAGTTAATGAAAACAAATAATTTTATTCATTTGTGATGTGAAAATGAATTAGCAAACATATTTTTTTGAAATGGTTCACATTGGCTATTGTATGATCAAGATATGAAAATGAGACTTTTTCTGAGTTTAGTAACCAAATTGGTACGAATCCAAGTATAATGAGTAAAATGTACCAGTGAAAATAAGTACTCATAAAACTACTTTCATTTTTACTGAACATGCATTCAGCATGGCCTTGTAAGATTTTCCGTTATCTTGGAATTGCCTTCATTGCCACCGCGAGTCCGTGACCATAAATAATAAAAAGGGACCATATTTCCCTATCACCTTTTTTAGTACATTCCAAGTTCAATTCACCCTTTTTGACCCGTTAGTGTGGCCAGGAATTATCACAAGTCATGATCGATGTTTTCCTCGTCATGTTTAACCAAGTTGATTCACATTTTTATGAAAAACTGTGATAGTGAATGTGCGTATATGACACTGTAATAGATCAGCATTATGTGGTGGATAGAATTGTCACACTAAGAAACTGCCAAGTTCCAATCTTTAGCCAATTAAAACTCTTCAAAACCATTTGTACCACCACCACACACTCACAAATAACACAATCCTAACCTCATAAACTTTTTGATAAGACTATTTTATCCCTACACCTCGCTTATGTTGGCCTAATATCGATACCCTTTACGGGAATTTCATTATAACTTCATTACTTGTTTTGAATAAAAAAAACATCAGAAACTAGCATGAGAAATGACACAGTGAATTGTGCATAATTTTGCAAAGATTATTCTTGTTTTTTGTTTTTTTTTCTTCATATGTAGGATATTATTAAGGTTGTGATTGTTGTTGAAGTATTGTCATGGTGGATGTTCAGCAAAAAACACTTGAACTTGCTGCGACCAATAAGGAGATGAGTTCGGATGCCATGAAGAGGATTAGTGACTGGTTTGCTTTCACTCTTATTCATATTGCTCGTACTGTTTTATTCGTTTACTGTATGGTTTTCTTTTTAGTTATAGCGTTGGTCTTCATTTCATGAATTTACTAATAATAGTAACAAGAATAAATGTAAACAACACTTAAATGTTGTGTTTTTATTATAATAAGCTCACTATCAATACAATTTGTGATTATTGATCCTAATAGTTTCTCATTTAAGTTTTTATCATTTTTGGACACGTTGAGGAAGATCCTTAAAGACTTGGTTTATTTTCAAATTTTGCAGGATTACCTCCCAAGAAGTCGCGAGTGATGTCACAGTTCGTATAGGGAATGTTTCTTTTCCAATACATAAGGTACGGTTTATGATATAATCAGGATTTTAACATACCCCTTACATTTTATAACATGCTTCTTCAATCGGTGCAGTCTCCTTTAGTATCAAAGTGTGGTTATATAAAGAAGCTGTTATCAGACTCCAACAATACTGATCTTTCAGTAGTTGAAATTCCTGATGTCCCAGGCGGGCCTGAAGGATTTGAACTTGCTGCAAAATTCTGTTATGAAGCAAATATTGAGTTATCTACAGAAAACATTGCATTGGCAAGATGTGTGGCAGAATATCTTGAAATGACAGAAGAATATGCTACTGGAAACTTGGTATCTGTAACCGAAGATTATTTAAATGAAATTGGCCTTATAAATTTGTCTGGTGCAGTTACCATTCTACGATCATCAGGAGATTTATTACCAATATCTGAAAAAGTAAAACTGATTGATCGATGTGTAGACTTTATTGCATATATGGTCACAGAAGAAAGTCAAGTTTCGGTTGTTGATTGGTGGGCTGAAGACTTGATTGGTCTTAGGATTGATATCTTTAAAAGGGTTCTTCTTGCATTGGTTTCAAGGGGATTTAAGCAATTTGCACTTGGTCCAGTTCTAATGCTTTACGCCCAAAAATGTCTTCGAGGTTTGGTAAGAATCCAAGTTCAAAGTAATTAATTGTTCGTTATCGTCATTGTATGTAAATAACTGGCATGATACTTTTGTTTGATCAAATCTTGAAAAGTAACCAAACATTTTCTAATAAACTACTGTAGAAGAGTAAGTTGTAACATGTTCTAAACGGGTCAAATCAAAATTTTAGCCAAAAGGAGGAAGGGTTGAAACTAGCCGAAAGTCCATGTTGTAATTTATACAAGATACAACAACCTAAATCATTTCATTCAGAGATTTAAAGAATTACTGTTCTTGGAAAATAGTCTAAAACTTGATAAGTAAATAAATATGTTTGTGGGTCAACCTGGCTCGACCTGTTTTTACCCGTACAGAAATGTACATGTTTAACAAAACACTTTGAAAATAAAAGTTGCCCAAACTCTAGGCTCTTAAAATATGCCATTTGTTATATGGGTAGTGAATGCTGAATCTTGAACATCTTTTTTTGATCAAACAGGAAATATTTGGAAAGGCCAAGAAAAGTCTTGACTCAAAACAAGAACATGAAAAGAGGGTTGTTTTAGAAACAATAGTAGGCCTTTTACCAAGGGAAAAGAATGCAACATCAATAAGTTTTCTGTCAATGCTGCTTCGAGCTGCCAAATATCTAGACACATCATTGTCATGCAGGCTAGATTTGGAGAAAAGGATGGGATTACAACTAGCTCAAGCGGTTTTAGATGATATATTAATTCCATCCTTTTGTTTTGATGGTGATACTTTGTTTGATGTTGATACAGTGCAACAAATGATGATGAATTACATTGAACATAATTCTTTGGATATGTGTGATGTAAGCTATGTTTCTCCCACACAGGGTGATAATGAGAATGTCGGAAAGCTAATGGAAAGCTTTCTTGCTAAAATAGCTTCTGATCGTAATTTATTGGTTTCGAAGTTTATAAGTTTTGCTGAATGTATACCAATGGAAGTACGGGTGACTGAAGATGGAATGTATAGAGCCATTGATATTTACCTGAAGGTATGGTCTATTTTCATATTCAGTTGTTATTCACATATGATCAGTTGATTCTTTTTTATGACTATCATTTATAGAAGGATCTTGCGTGCATTTGATTAGCATTTGGTTGATATAAACTAGATGTGGCAAGTTTAAAACCTTTGCTTATTAATGGGTTGATTCAGGTTAGGTTATATCATGTCACACCAATAAAATGATTGTTAGCTTAAAAGAAAATGTTTCAAACTCGTCAAAAGTCATCCAAACTGTATCATAATGTATAAAGCTTCCTAATCGATTTTAATCAAAGAGTTAAATTACTAACAAAATAATACGACTTTTATGATCTTATTTGATATACCCAACCCATACTAAATGACTAGTTTTGACCCTTTACTGAATGCCCCTAGTTTGCCACCTCTAGTATAGATTATATACTTATGCTTGAATTTTTCAGGCCCATCCAGCTATAAATGACATGGACCGAAAGAAAGTTTGTAGTTTGATGGACTGTCAAAAACTATCACGTGAAGCTCGTGCCCACGCAGCTCAGAACGAAAGGCTTCCGGTTCAAACTGTGGTTCAAGTTCTTTACTATGAACAACAAAGGTTACAAGAAACAGTAGACACTACCCCCATCAATAGTGAATCCCCTCATCATTTAAGTTCACACAGTACCCCCAAACATCAAAACTCAGTAACAGATGAAATCACGAGCTTAAAAAAGGAAAACCAAGAGCTTAAATTTGAGCTTATTAAGATGAAAGCACGATTGCAAGAGATCGAGAAATCAACTGCTAATAAACCAAAGGTCAATGCAAAAGGAACTACTACTGCTGGTAAGCCACCGTTGCCCATTGCTGCTGCTGGTAAGCCACCTTTGCCCATTGCTGGTGGCGGTAAGCCACCATTGCCTAAAAAATCATTGATAAGCTCGGTCACGAAAAAGCTTGGGAAAATTACACCATTTCTTCATGCTGATGGGTTTTTGCCTTCAAGTAGAGGCAGAAATAAACCTGATAAAGATCGAAGGCATTCGGTATCTTGATATGAACTTTTTGATGCATGAACTGAATTCCCATTTGTAAAGTACTAAATATCATGCTGTAAAAACACATTTTTACATGATAGTATGGGACTTACACCATTGTTGTTAAAGCCTTGTGTTATAATGATAAGTATATGTTATAATAGCCGAATTGATATTTGTAATGATATATAAATATATACGTAATACAATTATCAATAGACATTGGTATGTTTGGCAGCAAGCTTTCTGGAGCGTTTTGGAGCAACTAGTACTCGTATTTAACATTTGGCCTTTTATAGTTAAATGAGTGAAACCCGCGGTTCAATCCGCATTTCAATTCTTCATAAAACCGGATAGTAATGACCTGGTAACATCACCGGTTAGTGGTTGAACCGGCCGGGTAGAGCCGGGGTTTGAAATGTTGCTTTTTTACCGCAAGTATAAGACCAAAGTTTGAGTACATGTAAATTGGTTGTAATCCTGATATAAGAGTGAATGCAGCTGCTCAATTAGAGGTTGACATTGTTGGGATGACGATGAATGTAGAATGACAACATGTGCAGCATGTGATACTAGAACGAAGCTTGTGGTATTTCTTGTTCATCATATAATAAAAATTAGCCAAGAGGCAACGAGGAACACTATTTTTTTGTTACTAATCGACTTATTACGGGTAAGTTTAATTCTTCCATGGTTTTAGTCATAATATATTGTACTTACAGATGATATGCTATTGTGTTTTCATATAAAAAAGAAAGGAAAGCATTTGGCATAATCGCAATTGACAGAATGACATTTCATCAAGATTGTGCACGCATTTTTTATATCATAATGATCATGCAAAGGTTGAAACTAAATTTAACTCTGCGAAACGTTTTTGTACACAAACCTCAATTTCCAATGTGCGCGCATGAATTTGGAGAGCTTAATTAACATGTTTCTCCAAAAATATCTTATTTTATGCTAAACCTTGATGAACCATTTGGTTTGCTAATACCTGTTTTAAAAGGAGGTATATAATTTAATACATATTACACAAAAAAAGATGTGCAATTGCAAAACGATTATGTTTCAAAAAGGCATATATTTAGATCTTTAATATATGCATTACAAACTGAACTTGAGCTAATCAAACAGACAAGTCTTTGATTTTGATTTTGGCGAGATTTGTAGAAAAAATGTTGTTTTTCCCACACGGAAACAAACAAATAGAAGGATAATCATTCTGAAAGAGTATGATAGATGGTGATAGATGCTACTTCATATACTGGTTAGGTGACACAAACGTCTCAGTGTATCTGAATTCTTCAGGGTCACGACGGCCCACTCTAACGTCAGAATAATACAATAAAGTGTCGTATTTTCCCTTGCTTTTATTTTTGCCTCTGCTCTTCTGGCCATCTTTGTCTGTATACTTTTTCTTCTTGACATCTACTTGACAAATACGACCTCCATCTTCGTAATCTATCATGAGCAAGTTTCCGTTGCTCATCAAGTGCATTGGAGACCAACGGGGCATCATGAGCTCATAGGTTACCACCCCACTCCAGATATCTCCATCTGCATTTAACTTCCAAATCTCGATAGTGCCGTACATGACACATACACTACAAGAAAAAAGCCTTTTAGTGACACCATTTTTAATGACACACAAAAAAAGTGTAAGTGAAAATACATATTTACTTACACTTTTAAAAAAAAGTGTAAGCAAAAGTTTAACTTTTACCCACACTTTACATAAAATGTAAGCAAAAGTCTAGTTATGCCTACACTTTTAGAAAAGTGTGAGCAAAAGTCTAATTTATACACACACTTTTTAAAAAGTGTAAGTAATAGCCTTACTTTTACCTACACTTTTTAAAAAGTGTGAGCAAAAGTCTAATTTATACACACACTTTACAAAGAGTGTAAGAAAAAATGTAGTTTTACTCGCACTTTTTAAAAAGTGTAAGTAATAGTCTTACTTTAAACCCACACTTTTTAAAAAGTGTGAGCAAAAGTCTAATTTACACACACACTTTACATAGAGTGTGAGAAAAAGTGTAGTTTTACTCACACTTTTTGAAAAGTGTAAGTAATAATCTTATTTTTACCCACACTTTTTAAAAAGTGTGAGCAAAAGCGTAGCTTTTGTTAAAAAAAAATATATTATGAAAAGTCTAACTTGTATCTGTACTTGTTTAAAAATGTAAATACGAGGCTCGTTTTTGTTTACAAGATTGTTAGATTTTAAGCGTATTAAATCAACTGAAAACCGAAACGAACCGGTCCAACCTTACTCGGTTTGGTTTTCTGCTTTACATATTTCTTGTTTTTGGATTCAGTTTGGCTAGATTCGGTTTGAGCCAAAGAAAAAAAAAAAAAAAAAAAAAAAAAAAAACCTAAACCATCAAAACCGTAACTGACCTGATTGTTCGACCGGGTCAATTAAAAAACCGATTTATAAGACATAAGTTTTTACCCTTCAAATTTTTTAACAAATTTTATAAAAACTTTACTACTTCTAATATTTAATACTACTATTGACATTTAATTAACATATCTTATGTGATTTGACCTTTTATTAACATATCTTACCCCTCACTCACTTTCCCCAAATCGTTTTCCCCAAATAAGCTCACCCTAATATCCAATCACTTTAATCGAAGCTCTCGCCCTAACATCCAAATAAGCTCACCCTAATATCCAATCACTTTAATCTAAGCTCACCGTTAGTCGAAGCTCACCGTTTAGTTTAATCGTCACCGTTACGGCTTAATCGAAGCTCATCCTCGTCACTCAATCAGGTATCTGTTATTTTGCTTCAATTGCGATATCTGTTATTTTGCTTCAATTGAGCTCAACTTTATGAAGCTCAAGTTCAAATAAGCTCATTCTGATAGGTATTTTGAGCTCAGTTAAAATAAGCTCGTTTAGTTTGTTAGTGTGTTTAATGTCAGTTAGTTTGTTAGTTGTGAGTGATTGGATCCGTTAGCGTTATTATTTCGGATAGGTGTGTTTAATTTCAGTTAGTTTGATTTAGGTGCCGTTTGATTTAGCGTTATTATTTCGGATAGGTGCCGTTTAATTTCAAGGAAATTATTGGATTTAGGTGCCGTTAGTTTGTTATCGGTATTTTACATCCGATAACAAAATGTATCTGTTATAGTAGCGGATTTCGTCCGTTTGAATGATAAAAGTAGTACAACAAGCCCGGTTAAAACTGTGACTGCTGGATCAACCGATTCAGTAGTTTATATATATCACCAATCACTTTTTCCTGTTAGAAAAAACTGTGTGATATGAAGAAAATCCTTTTTGGCAAAATAGGTTTTTAATTCATAACTTATTGTTTTATGTTCTTTGGTTTGCCAATTACGGTTATTGACTATTAGGATGAGCGATGTGACATATTGCAGTTATTGATTATTTTTGGCTATGAAATTGTTTATTACTTTATTTTGCACGCATAGTAAGTAGAATGGTAGGATCTTGTTTCCGTTAGGTTAGGAACCACTATTTGGTTTGGAATTCTGATTTAGGTGTTTTTTAAGTGGAATTGGCGCTAAACGTGAAGTAGGCTTCTTTGTATAGGTATGGAACACCATTGCTTCGTGAATAGATAGTGTTTTTTTGGCGTAAAAGTTGTACATATGGATAATGTACTTATAGATGATAACGTACATATAGATGTATCCACTGATTAAGTGCTCTGCCATATCATATTAAATGGTTTTTCAATGAAAGGCATCCATAACATGGCATATCATGTTGGCTGTATTCTCCTGTTTGTTGGGCTAATTGCTGGGCTTCTAATGATTCCACCAATGGCAACGAGATGATTCTGAAATTTCATCCACTTCTAGACATGAATCTCCACAACCGATTCCACGTCTTACTAATGCGGATCAAGTAAGTTATGATTATTGTTGGTACTTGACTATAAGATGATAAAATGTCATTTCAGTTGTCGTTTATGTGTCTTTTAGGCTGTTATTATAGTTCTTTTAGCGATAATTCCTGGCCTATTTGAGTATTTTTTTCAAAGCTCAATGTGCAAAAAAAGAGACATGGTCTTTGTGTTTTTAAACTTTTGAAAAGTATAGCGGTTTTAAGCATATATCCAAATAATCTATATTTGGTGATATTCTTATATTTAAGGGAGGTTTAAACGTCTGTTTTAGAAAGTGATTAGGCCCCTTTAATTACATTTACAAGGTATTGTGGAACATGATTCTTCATGTATTTACAGCTCTTTAATTACATTTACATTTGGACTCTTTGCGTATATTTCTGCTCTAACCAAGCTATATCATTGTTAACACATGGTATTTGTCGTTACAGCAAACGCTTTGGTTGTCCATATGAGACATGATTAAGGGCATCTTCTTGGCTGGAGTCATTCGAGTGCGTGCTAATGACATGGGGTGGTATGGGTGCTGTCCATATTCTGCAAACAACATGTTATTGTTTCTTATCGCTGAAGCTACCATAAACTTGATAACAAGGGTACCGATGAATGCAGTGGCAGCTTACTGTAAGTTAACTTTAGTTAACCTTCAAACTTTTATTTATGCTTATCAACAAACGTAATAAGATTTTCATTTGATATGCAATTTTGATTTCGATCAATGAGATGCCAAATTGCTGGATTCAGGGGTGTTTAGAGTTGCATTAATAGCTAAATTCATGTGGGTTTGGGACTGTTTTGGCTATGAGTTCCTTACATGCTTATTAAAAGAGCTTATTTTACCTCGGTAAGGAGATAAGCATACGTAGGTTGAGTTTCCCAATTTTTTACTACTTATCTGCTTAAAAACAATTTAAAAAAAATAAACATTCTCAAACACCGGCCGATAGAGTTTTATATTACAGGCTCATAGGTCACTAGAAATTGGTCCCTTATTGTAATGTGATATCAAGTATCAACCACTTGACTTATGCCCATGTCTTTTGGTTAGGTATTCAACCATTTGATCATCCAAGCTTAGATGGGAGGAGGAATTGGAAAAGAAAGAAGCGCAAAAAACAAGTAGGCTTGACAAGGTAATGGTTTAGGTTGTTTTTTGCAATAAAATACACTTTGTGCGACTTTTGACCCATTCCCTATTAAGCTAATAAATTTTAGTTTACCCGTTTGTCACAATGACACGTTAGAGATAAAACACAATATGCACCCATTCATGTATAAATGGGTTAAAGTTGTAGCATTTAAGAACATTATGAATATTCCACTTTTACTTAATTCATGTTTATTGATAATGAGAGTGTGCGTCTGACTGAACGTCAATAACCACCATGGAACTGTGGATCTGAGTCTATCTCTATTTTCTCATAGATGAATCTTTTGGAAAATGTCCTCAGAATGCAGCTTCACGGGCCAAGCAGTAACTACTATTTCATCTTTGCAGAAGGTACTTGATATATGGTAATTGTATTCTTTATTAAAATCTTTTGTTCGTAAAATTATAAAAATTTAGTTACGTATGTCTCCGTAAAATGACCCAACTTTAAATTAAGGGGTGCTTGGAACTGTTTATTTTAAAGTGCCTATCTGCTTGAAAAGCAAAACTTGTATAGAAACTGCTTAGTTGCTTAGATGTGAGCAGATAGTTACTTAACTAAGCAATCCCGAACGCCCTCTTGAAACATTGCAATATTTAATCATGACTCATTTCAATGCTTGATAAATAGGGAAGCTACAATTGGAACAAAGCTGGAACGGGTGGGAAATGCTGCAAAAGTTTCAACGGGTGGGGAAGCTAAGATAGGAAACATCCAACTGCAATGCGCGGGCTTAAAACCTCATTGTTTACATACGCAGTGTTCGTAATAGTACTATCGACAAAGCAGGTCCAAGTTATCATCATACTAGGTAGTTGTTTGTTAAAACAGTTCTTATGCACATTGGTTTACTTATAAGAATTCTGAGTACATAGTTGTTTACATATGCAGTGTTCGTAATAGTACTATTGACAAAGGTAGTTTTTTGTTAAAATAGTTTTAATGCACATATTAGCGGCATGGGGCAGATCAAAGAAAAAGAATGACTATTGCCTTTTGTTTTTTAACATTTGAATAGTTACTGAAACTGGACATATTTTTGTACTTGGAGTTTTTACAGGAAATGATTAAGGAACATGAGGAAGATCGACGGCAAAGCATGATTATCACCCTTAGTTTTAAGCCCAATAGCATTGGATTGGAATAATCGTTGTACTTGTAAATCATACTTGAGAAAGAACATGTTTTTGTTTGTGGTTAGGGAAAATACTGGATTTGTAACTTGAGGTGAAATTATAAATAGATTTCATTCTGGATTTTGACAATTAGTTATTTGTTTTCTTGTGTTGCTAATTTTACATAAATAAAGCAGCTTTCCAATAGAATATAAATGAATATCCTCAAAAAAAAAAAAAAAAAAAAAAAAAAAAAAAACAATAAAGACAGAACCAAATATGTCACAATAAAACTCAACCTATTCTGACACTTTTTAGTGTCAGTAAAACGTGTCAGTGTATAGTTTTACCGCCTGCCTTTTTATTGACACTTTTTATAACTGAAGGTGAAGCAAAAAACAATTAACTGACACTTTTTTAGACATTTACCGACACTTTTTGTGTGTCAGTAAATGACATTTTTCTTGTAGTGATAATAAATGAACGAACCCTTTGTGAACAGTAATGACGGTTCGGCCTGGATTATAATTAATATTATCAAATACAGGGGCATTTTTTATCTTATGAAACCTCTTAGCTGCTGTGTCAAATCTAACTGCAGTTCGAGGTGTGTCATCCCAAATTGAAGTTTCAGGTGGATTTTGAGGGTCGAGAACCAGAAAATAGAGATTGTTTTTACAGAAAAGACCTAGCACAGTACTAAAATAATCCGTATCCGCTAGAAAGGGGGCCTTCTTGTCTAACTTTCTCCATGAGTCAGATTTCAACGAGTATATGTAAACATTGCGAGACATTGCTACAACTACAAGCTTGTAGTCGTCTTCCCAAGAGCCGTAATACAATCCGTATCCTCTTACAGAATATTTGTCCCAGTTGTCCCATTCGTAGCATTCCATGTGATCAGGATTGGATGGTTTAGACAACATCTTATACTCAGTTGTCAAAGGATTCCACAAAATAATACTATTATCAGAGTATTGAGGATCATTCGGGTATCGAGGATCATTCTTTGTTATTTCTAAACATACCAGTCCATGATAAGATGTTAGCATAGAAATACTACTGGCTCCAAATTGTGGTAAAGGGCGCTGGCAGGGAGCATTATCAGGCGGTGATTCACAGTCGATGGTGAAGAACGTTGCTGCTGTTCCAGAATCCCGAAAGAAAAGGTTTTGGTCTTCTAGATGGGGTTTTTTTTTAAGGTTGCGGTTGTGCTTCTGTTTGAACCTATCTGACATTAGGAATGAGTTCCATTGTTTGGAGACACACTGAAAACGGGTTACAGATTTTGCTGGAACCCATGTTAGCACATGAAACAATAATACGTCTTGTGGAAGAGAAACCGCCATGGTTTCCTTGTCTGCATCATACAAGGTTTCCCGATCAGACACAGTTAAAAATAATGAATAGTGGCTATAATAAGAATTACTACCTACATAGCATCAGAAGTTCAGAACTACAAAGCAGAGATCCTTATATGTTTGTAACAGTAATAAACTACCGTACTACTGTAGTTTCTTACGCAATAACGACAATGTCACATGCCGCAGATAGACAAAGTATGAGCAAATAACTACATAAGCATAACTCGAAACCGATAGGAAGATAATATAAAAATAAATACTCTAAACTAACCTTAGGTGGTGGATATAAAAGAGAATAATTATAAATATATATCATCAACTCATGTTTTTATAAACATGATATCATCACCATTAACGACTAAAACTCACACAAAAATTCGTCATGATGAATTCAACCTATTATTATTATTATGAATCTAATAATTTAAATTACCTGAAAGGTGGGCTACAATGAATTATAATTTTGAGAACAGGGGAGTCGAACTAGACTAGAATGGTGTGGTAGGTTTTATAGAATTGATTATGGGGTTTATTTTATGTTAATGATCCAATAAAATATGGTAAATATTAATTATTTAGGAAAAAAATATAGTATATAAATAACTCAAATATTTTATAGTGGGCTTTCTAATCCATAAACTACAAAAAGCCCATATCTAACAGAAAATAGCCTAAGTCATGTAGATCAGAAACACACACTCTTTATTGACATGCACATACTGAAAACCATTTTTCTTCCATTCCTTGATACATAATTTTTGGTTTCCTACTGTTATACGAATTGGGTATTTGGTAATTCATTTTATTCCTTCATTTCGAATTATTTTTTGTTATATCTCTATTGATTTTTTGTTCTATCTCAATTCGAAGTATCAAAGCTATATATTTGTGCAAATTAAGGTTTTTCCGACTTTTCAAAAGATGTTAACGATTATAATGCTAGTTGAAATAGTTTATTAATGTGATATATCGCCATGCTTCGGAAACATATTCATTCGCACAAGTTTTTAACTTTGATTCCTTCAGTTAAGAAAAAGGAAAGTATTATTGCAACAATGGATGCATATGATATATTGATAAACATTATAGACTAGAAAGATAATACTTGTTATGCTTAAAAAAATCAAAGATAATTCATGAAGAAATAACTAAAAATGCTAAGCGACAGTAGAAACATGGAAGTTTTTTAACTGTTCATTATTTTTGTTTTGCTTGATGACGAGATGGGATGAGATACTGTCCCTCCCTGTACAAAACCCTTCAACCTTGGAATTTGCGGCATGTGATCTTGTGTGGTCTAAAATAAAAGGTCATCTTAACAATTTGGACAGACTTGCTTTGATCCCATTTCCTAGAGTTAATGACTTTGTTCGTGGTGAAACTAACAACAAAGATTGCCCTATGGAATTTTATGTTAGAGCTAATAGAACACCTAAAGTGTCGGACAAGCCTAAAGTTGATAGTACTCTGAACTATATTCTGTAAGTTTCTTATCTTCCTCGTGTTTGGACTTAACGTTCTATATATGATTATGTAATTAATGCTTGAAACTGTAACAGCCAGCTTTTATTTGGATAAACATGTTCCGCTTCTGATTATTTGGTTATTTAGGGGGTGTTTTGCATTGTGTTTTGGATGTGCTTCTGATAATCAAGGGATCAACTCTTTAAGTTTTTAGGAAATTCGATTTGTTGACAATTCACTTTTTGTTGAACCTACTTTTAAACTGATTATTTGACCCCAATCACAACCAGTTTAACCATTTTCAAACACTAGAAACTGATTATCTACTAATCAGAAAACCACTTTCAAAACACAATGCCAAACACTCTTGTAAGGGTTTAATAATCAGTTTCATACCTGCTTACCCCTTTTGTATACTCATTTGCGTGACTGTTACTCCCACTTAAACAAAAGTTCAGTTTAGTAAAGCAATGACCTTTTAGGTCTTCTTATCTATAAGTTTGTCTATATTTCTATTTATGCTTGCCTACCAGTACTTTGCATACAATTACGACTTCAAACAACAAAAAGCACATTCAAACAGTATAAAAAACAATGGTTTATTAATCAGCTTATCTTAGAACCTATTATTGAATGTCATATAATCACTTTTTAAACACCCATCCAAATACCCCATAACTTATCTGGCAGTCCGGCACTACGTTATCTATAAAAAAAACTTGCACATTAGCTACATTTTACAGAATAACATACTGTGACTTTAAAGTCAAACGTACTTCATGATCTTCACAATTATCATTTTATAGGTATTGGTGTTCGTTTGGTCCAGCTGACTATAGAAAAGGAGGCGTGGTACCAAAGAAAAAGTCTGCTGGTCATCCGAGCACAAAAAGAGGGTGCACCTGCCACTTTATAGTCAAACGTGTAATAGCCAAACCATCCATAGCACTTATAATATACAACCAAGATAAACATGTGGATAAAAAAGGGTTACCGTGTCATGACCCACAAGACAAGCATTCACAGGAATTTCGCCAACGTGTCATACCGTTATTACATGTTGGGATTTCAGTTGAAACCATTATGCAAATACATAGTGAATCGGTTAAAATACAAAGTGGTCCATCTAATATAGATGATCCTACAACTAAAAGATACGTGAGGACACAAGAAAGGAATATTAGAAGGTCAATTTATGAACTTGATGACGATGATGATGTCAGCCTTGATTTGTGGGTTGAGAGTAATAAGAATATAGTGTTTTTTCATGAAGAGTTTTCTGATACGAGTCCGTTTGTTTTGGGTATTCAAACGGAATGGCAGTTGCAGCAAATGATTCAGTTTGGAAATGGGCGGCTTGTTGCTTTAGATTCAAGATTTGGCACCAATAAACTAAAGGTATGCTCAACACTTAAATTTATTGTAGCCATAACACACATGGGTTTCTAACATACTGAATCAACAAATGAGTTATACTCAAATATCCTCAATTCCACGTAAAAGAAATATTTGTTCAACTTGAAGAAAAAAATAACCTGTTTCTGTGAAAACCTGATATTTTGCATTGCATTTATATTTTTTCTTCATGTTTTACAAACGTTTCTTATGCGGAATTGAGGGATAGTTTGGCATAAACTCAAGTTTGTGGTCCATATTATTTATGACCATGTGTGTTTGAGCTGTTTAGATGAATTTCCCCCTTACAAACTATATGCAGCAGTTTTACGAGTCCCATTACAAACTTTATGCAGTACCCAATCCAAAGTCTTGTTGTTTTTAATTACGACAACAAAGCTATACCTGTAGCATGGATAATATCACCAAGTTTTTCTAAAGGGGATGCACATAGATGGATGAGGGATCTTTTTAATAAAGTTTGTATTAAAGATCCAACATGGAAGTTAGCTGGCTTTATAGTTGATGATCCTTTAACCGACGTCTTGACTATCAGGTTTGCTGATGGTTTTGGTTCTTGTTTATTGTGATGGTTTTGGACATGGGAAAATCACCTAAATGACACTTTGGTGTGGGGCCCATTACTAATTATGAAATCTTATCTTGTATATCCGGAAATGACTCTATAGTATGCTAATAGATTTTGCGAAAAACTAAAGGAAGTTGAGAGAAACACATAGTAAGGTGAAAATATGAAATTCTTATTATCTCAAAATGAATGTTACAACTAGTATTTAAAGTACAAAGAAGAAGAAGAAGGCTAACTAACTAACTAACTATTACATTGAGCTTCTAGAACATTTCATTACATCTATATAAGCTTCTATTCATCATAAGTATCATCTTGTGTGATTGATTCAGCATTCTTGAATTTCCATCTCTGCTTGTGTGGACATTCTGCACAGAGGAGTGTTTGGAATTGCATTTAGTCTCATTATCCCCCTCGCAAATTGACAATGTGTAAGGATTACACAAGGTCAATTTGGATAAACAATTGTAATGAAGAGGCTTGCTCAAACCCTTTGTAAGAATATCTGCTAGTTGATCTTTGGTGGAGATGTAAACAGGCTTGATTTGACCAGCTTTGATCTTGTCCCTCACAAAGTGACAATCTATTTCTATGTGCTTGGTACGGGCATGTTGAACAGGGTTGGATGCTAATGCAATAGCTGAAATGTTGTCACATAAAATGGGAACTGGAGTGGTAGGATGGAGTTGAAATTCTTTGAGTAAACACATGATCCAAGTAATCTCACAACTAGTATCTGCAAGAGCCCTATATTCAGCTTCTGTGGAAGACCTTGAGACAACAAGCTGTTTCTTGGATTGCCATGAAATAAGACTTGAACCCAGAAAAATAGCATAACCAGTGACTGATCTTCTAGTTGTTGGACAGCTAGCCCAATCACTGTCACAGTAAGCAAGTAGGTTGAGAGTATTGTTTACAGGAAACATGAGACCTTGGCCAAGAGAAAGCTTGATGTATCTTATGACTTTAATAAGTGCTTTCATATGTGATGCTCTTGGTTGTTGAAGAAATTGACTTAAAGCTTAAGCAGCAAAGGATAAGTCAGGTCTAGTGATGGTGAGATATAGAAGTTTGCCAACCAGTGTTTTATAATTGGAGGGGTCTGGAAGAGGATCACTATCATCAATTGTGAGTTTAGCATCAGGGTTTAAGGGTATGGCAGATGGTTTTGTATCAAGTAGATCAGCATGCTTAACCAAATACATGGCATACTTCCTCTGTGTCATTGCAAGGCCATTTGTGTTTCTGAAAAACTCAATGCCTAAGTAATAATGAAGAGGACCCAACTCTTTGATGCTGAATTTCTCATTAAGATTGTCTTTGATGGATCTGATCAAAATTTTGTCATTGCCAGCAAGTAATATATCATCCACATAGACCAATAAACTGATAAAAGTTTGTCCTTTTTGAAGAGTGAAGAGAGAAGTATCCACATTGCTTTGTTTGAACCCAAGAGAAATAAGAAACACAGTTAACTTTTCAAACCATTGTCTATTTGCCTGTTTTAAACCATAAAGAGATTTTTGAAGTTTGCATACTGTGTTTGGTGGTAAAGTTTGAGAATATCCTTGAGGCACTTCCATGTAAACTTCTTCATGAAGATCACCATGAAGAAAAGCATTGTTTACATCAAGTTGCTCAATCTCCCAACCTTGATGAACTGCAATGGCCAAGAATGTTCTGACAGTGACCATTTTTGCAACTGGTGCAAAAGTTTCTTTGTAATCCACACCCTCTTTTTGATTATACCCTTTGGCCACTAACCTTGCTGTATATCTCTCAACAGTACCATCTGCATTAAACTTGATCTTCCATACCCATTTGCAACCAATAGGTATCTTGCCTGGTGGTAACTCTATAAGAATCCAGGTACCATTCTGTTCTAATGCCACAATTTCCTTATCCATTGCTTCTATCCATTTTGGATTTTTGATTGCTTGTTTAAATGATGTTGGTTCAGTAAGGTTGTCAATGTTATTGATGAGATGCAATGAAGAAGGACATAAATTTAGATAATTAATGTAGTGAATGTGATGAAATTTGTGATTATGTGTGTTGTGAACTGTTGATTTTGGTAATTGATAGTGAAAATCTTTTAATTTAGAAGGCACTTGTTTAGTTCTGGTGGAGGTTCTGAGTGGTGGTGGAGCAGGAGTGGGAGATGGAGATGATAAGATTGGTGATGATTCTGACACTGATTCAGTGGGTGTGGGTGATGGTGTTGCTTGTAGTGAAGGATGGGTAGATGAGGTTGGTGAATTGGTTGTATGAGGTTGAGATTGTTGTTGTGTAGATGATTCAGATGGAGTTGTGGATGTAGAAGAAGTAGGTGGTGTTGTTGGTATGAAAGAGATGTTATTAGGAGTATATGAAACATGAGGTGATGATGAAGGTGAAGTGGATGATTGTGTTGGTTTAGGTTCTGAGAATGGAAATCTGTCTTCATCAAAGAGAACACTTCTGCTTGTGATGATTTTATGTGTCTTAAGATCATATAAGAGATATCCTTTTTGATTGTTTGGATAACCAATTAAGACTGTGGGTGTGCCTCTATGATCAAACTTGTCAGTGGTATGATTGTAAGCATATGCAAGACATCCTATGGTTCTCAGATGGTCTAAGGTTGGTGGTGAGTTATGAAGTAGTTCATAGGGACTCTTGTTGTGTAAAATGGGAGTGGGTAATCTATTGATGATGTATGTGGAAGCTAGTAAGCTATAACCCCAGAAGTGTATAGGAAAATGAGCTTGGAATTGAATTGATCTTGCCATTTCTAGTAAGTGTCTGTGTTTCCTCTCAACTCTTGCATTTTGTTGTGGAGTGTAAGGACATGAAGTCTGATGAGTGATTCCATGATCTTGCAAATATGTGGTGAAGTTGGTATTAATGAATTCAGAGCCATTATCACTTCTTATGATTTTGATTGATGCTTCAAATTGTGTTTGAACTGACTTGTGGAAGTTTTTGAAAGTAGAGAACACATGTTGTTTGTTTGGTAACAGATAAGTCCAAGTGGCTCTGGAATAATCATCCACAATTGTAAGGAAATATGAACATTTATTGATTGTGGGATGCCTGTAAGGGCCTCATACATCTAAGTGAATGAGTTCAAACTTTGACTGAGCATGAGAAGAA
Source organism: Artemisia argyi (assembly GCA_030686995.1). NCBI lineage: Eukaryota > Viridiplantae > Streptophyta > Magnoliopsida > Asterales > Asteraceae > Artemisia > Artemisia argyi. The sequence continues at coordinate 145,740,076 of CM060706.1, forward strand.
CTAGAAGGAAATGGTAAAATGTGGTGTTTTGCTAAAGGACATATTGTACATTTGTTTTCAGAATTACAAGGAAACATTGAGATGTTTTTGATCTTCTTAATGACTTGAAGAGGAGTGTGTCCCAGTCTTGTGTGCCAGAGGTGAGAAGTAGTAGAATTGATGGCAGAGGAAGCTGCAGAAGTTTTGGTTGAATCAAGGAGATAGAGTCCACCATGAAGAGTGCCTGTTGTAGTTATCTCATTATGGTCCTGAAATATGAACTTGTCATGAGTAAAAGTGACTGAGAAGGTTGTTTTATGGAGTAGCCTGCTGATGGAGATAAGGTTGTAGGTGAAGTTGGGTATGTAGAAAACTCCATGGATGATCAGCTTAGGTGTAAGTTGTACTGAACCAGTGTACTGAACCATTGTAGATTGACCATTTGGTAGAAAAACAGTGATTGGTGTGGTGAGTTTTGTGATATTATGCATGAGACTAAGTGAGATGCAAATGTGATCAGTGGCTCCACTATCAATGATCCATATAAAATATGAATTGGATATGTTAGAAGCAATGAAAGAGTGCATTGTAGCAATAGAACTAAATGAATGAATGCCTGTCAACTTAAGAGGAACTTTAACATTGTGGGAGAAGGACAATATACCTGCCATGTGAGGAGTGTTATTGGGTGTGTCTGACTGAGCTGACTGCATCATTAATAGCATCTGATTGAGTTGGTTTTGAATTTGATCCATCCTAGCATTGACCTGTGATTCATTGTTGTTGACTGTACCAGAAGTAGAACATTCATCCAATGGGCTCATTGGTGGTAAAGTGTCACTTGTAGTCATATGCACAGACCTAGTTCCCTTGTTTGTGTTTGCAGACCTCTGAGATGGAGTTTGATACTTGTTGTGTAAGGGATGACCAGGTGGATAACCCAAAAGTTTGTAGCATTCTTCCTTTGAATGACCTTCTTTCTTGCAATAAGCACATAACACACCTTTCCTAAAATTATTTCTTCTATCACTGGAGTTGTTTGAGGCAGTGTTGTTTGGTGTATTTGGTTGATTGTTCCTATGAGGTGGTATGTAGGGTGAGTTCCTAAAAGAATTGAGTGCTATTGGAGTGTTGGAAGACTGTTTGATTTGATCTCTCTGCTTTTCTTCTTGCCTTAACATACTGTAAGCTTTTGCTACCAAAGGAAGAGGTTGCATTAACAGAATTTGACCCCTAATATTTGTGTAGCTATCATCCAACCCCATAAGAAATTGTACCAATCTCTTTCTCTGTTCTCTTTCACCATTTTCCTTTCCCTTTTCACAAACACATTTACAAGTACATGCATATGGTGCCTCAATTGCATCTAATTCATCCCACAAACCTTTCAGTTTATGATAATAGACCTCAATTGTGCTGTTTGATTGTTTTAGTTGCACTATTTCATTTGAAATTTGATAAACTCTGTGACCATCTAATTGTGAGTAATGTTCTTGAAGTTCATTCCATAAAGCACTTGCAGTATTAACAAAAGTAAGATGATTACCAATCTCTTCTGAAACTGTATTGGGAATCCATGAAATAAGCATATCATTAGCTCTTTCCCAGTAAATCTTGAGAGGTGAATCAGCAGTTGGTTCTTCATACTCTCCAGAAAGCAATTTCAACTTATTCTTGGCACTTAAAGCTATTAAGATTGATCTTTTCCATGTCCCATAGTTTTCTGAACCAGTGAGTTTCTTTGCAATCAATAACATGCCTGGATGATCATTAGGATGAAAATAAAGAGGATGATGTGGTGAATTGATGTCATCTTGTGGTATAACTGTTGTTGTAGATGTAAGATGTGGTTCTGAACTTGTGGCTGCCATTGTTGATGCTTCTTGAAGTGATTTGTAAGATTCAGTTATGAACAAGATGAATTTGATCAGTAATGTGATTATTGATTGGGTTTTTGATTGAAATTGATGAAATTGATTGATTTTGAATGAATTTGGAGTGATTCAGTGATGAATTATGATGGTTCTGATGACTGATTATGGTGGTTTGTGGTGGAAAAATTTTGGCGGGAATTTCTGTTATGGTGGAAGTTTGTTAGATTGACCGGAAAAAGTTGTTGAGAGCAGTTATCCACCACGGTTTGTGGTGGAGCAGCTCTGATACCATAAAGGAAGTTGAGAGAAACACATAGTAAGGTGAAAATATGAAATTCTTATTATCTCAAAATGAATGTTACAACTAGTATTTAAAGTACAAAGAAGAAGAAGAAGGCTAACTAACTAACTATTACATTGAGCTTCTAGAACATTTCATTACATCTATATAAGCTTCTATTCATCATAAGTATCATCTTGTGTGATTGATTCAGCATTCTTGAATTTCCATCTCTGCTTGTGTGGACATTCTGCACAGAGGAGTGTTTGGAATTGCATTTAGTCTCATTAAAAACATATAATTCACAAATGATTATAATAGGGTCCCACACCAAATAATCATTTAGGTAATTTTTCGCTTTGAACATTCATATTGATTGCATGGCGTGTTGTGTTATCAGGGAAGTATTTCAGTGTTCTGTATTGGTTTGCTTTTGGCGGGTTCGTCATGCATGGCATAAAAACTTAATGAAAAGATGTTCGGATATGCAGACACGAGCAAACTTATCAAAAGCGCTTGGTCAAATAGTCAAAGATATCTCCAAAGGGCGTGGAACTGTTGAATCGTTTGATAGTTTAATGGAAGATTTTGTAGAATGTAAAAATTTCATGGATTACTTCAAAGCAATTTGGTATCTGAGAATGGGTTAGTACTGCTTAATCCTATTTACATAAAATGGCTGTGTCCCGATTGGGCATTTTGTAACATACATATCCCTCTAAATTTGGCTTTCAGAAAAGATAAATCTTATATAAAAATGTTACACCTATGCATAAACATATATATAAAGTGGAAATGGTAAGATTATTGTTACAAAATTACCAAAATGGTGACTTAATTAGTCAAACATACCAAAAATAGTCTAATGATAACAGTATTTCTATCCCAAAAACTCTGATTTTACCTTTCTTGTATTAATTCTAAATGTTGTTTTTCTTCAGGTTCTTGGATCACTACCTTGAAAACGATGCCAATTGCTAGCCTTGAGAGTTCTGCAGCTCTTGAATCTTATCACAACAAGTTAAAAATCAGATTCCTAAACGACGAGACCGACTCTAACATCTACAAACGTGCTGATTGGTTGGTGAATAAACTTGGTACTAAAATACATTCATACTTTTGGTTTGACGAGTACGAGGGCAAAGATGACTTTTCCCGTTACTGGAAAGACGAATGGGTAAGTGATTTTAACTCCTGGCGTAAGTCAAGAACAATTCCAAATTCTGATGTTATCACAGAAGGTGAACGGGTCAAAGTTGTTGACCGGGTAGATCGGGATCTATATCATGAAATATGGAACCCGGGTTCTGAGTATGCAATTTGTAGTTGCGAGTGGGGAGAAAATGGTAACTTGTGTGAGCATGTTTGCAAGGTTATTCAGTATCATCGTGAAAAAGGTTCCGTCTTGCCATCTGTCAGCCTTTTACAGTATAATCAAAGCTTGATTAATATGCTAAAATGCCCGCCTGCAAATTCTTCAATTCGTGACCATGCTATTTCTTTAGCTGTTTGGGTTAATGAACAACTTAGTGCACAGTTTGCGAAAAGTGCCCGAAATGGTGTCTCAGGTGGGAGGGTCGAGATGGTAAATTCATACACACAGATGGAAATTGATTTGGAATAATGCCAAGTGTTTTTGTGCCTACTGATTCTTTTTTATGCTGACATGGTAGACTTGTTAAATAAAGTAGTCAAGACAGAGTTGTATATGATGGGTGACTAATTGCAAGTTTACTCCACTTATATGGCAATTAAGTTTTCGTCAATCATGTTTTTATTTCATTTTGTATGAATCAAAGGGCAACCCTCAATTTGTTTTTTTAGGACTTTTTATTAGTATAGTAGTGGCAAGATCTACATCATTGTGTTAGAATCATAGAAGTGGCTAAATGAGTAGTTAAAACGGGTAATTTCTAGAGTGGGTTGAAACAGGTTAAGCTACCCAGAAACACTATTAGTCCGATTTATTATTGTAGTGTACATCTATCTAATTCAATAAGCTTGCCGGATAAACTGGTATATTAGTGGTCATTTATGAGGTGGTGCGCCTACGGTTCATAAGCCTAACCGTTTAAACCGATTTATTATGTTGATCAAGTTGTGAAGATGTGAAGGATCTTTGTTTTGAAAACCGGTCAAGGTAGTGTATGGCCTTTGGCAATTATATGCATGTGTGCGCTTTATTTGTTTATATTGCGTTTGCAATCAACATTGCTGGTATTGTATTGTATCCATTATATGACTCAACATATGTCATATAGCCCCAAGAGATTAATGCATTTGTATAATCTAACTATTTCCAAACCTTCAAAAATCATGACATACACATTTCCAAGGTTTTCTTTTTCATCATTTCTAGACAATGATTCTCAAAACCAATGTTTCTCAACTTCATCAACCTTATAATCAAGCATCTAACTTTTTCCTCAAAAAGTGTTCTTCTGGTAATAAACTTAACAACTTAGCGTAAAAATTTAATCCATTTTCTTATTTGTCGAGTTCGCTTATTGGAAGCTTTTGAACTTGCTAGTCTGCAGAAAAGTGTCAAATCGCATTCACAATTCGTCTCTACACCCAATCTCTATGTATCTCACTCTTCTTACCAGTTCACATGTCTCTGCTGATGTAATTCGCATTTGTATTATAAGATAAGATTCTTATTATATTTTTTACAAATTTTCTTTTTGGTAATCATGGTTGGCGTGGCTACTTCAGGGTTGTTTGCACCTAGCAAGAATTGAACTTAGGACCTCACACACCTTGTTTGGTTTATTTAACACGAACACAAACATTCACATGTTTATTCAAATAATTTTGTGATCAAGGGTGTCTAGTCATTAGTGGGAAGTAAACAAGTCTTATAGGTTTCTTGGTTCATTTCAAAGTTTGATATGCGTTCGAGTACTCTTCATGCGACTCTAAGGATCTTTTGTTGCTAAATTATAAAATGAGTTAACTACATTTTTTGGTCCTTTTGGTTTATCGGGTATTTCATTTTATGAGTCGTGCCATTCTTTTTTTCTTACATTAAGTAAACAATTAAGACTCACAATGACAATTTCATCTCTTGATCAGATTAGAACTCGACGAAGCCATGGAGGCGTGTTCAATGATTGATCAACTTGTCTCATTTGCTCTTTTACATACAAAACTTTTGAACTATCTCCGTATCTATGACGTGAACCTGTTGATGAAAGTTGTTCTTCCTTTGGGTATAACTTGTCAGATCATGTTTTTCATCATTGCTTGTTGCTTACTGCTTACTGCAACTACTTGATGCTACTGCTTTTTGTTACCGCTATTATTGCCAAACATACTCATAATCTATCAAACATACCCAACATTTATCGATAACTGAGGCGTATTGATGAATACCAATGAAGATAGTCGACTATTCTGGTTTTCATTTAAAGCATAGTAACGGTATAAAATTTGAATAATTGTTGCATTATAACCATTTATGAGTGTTTGGTGAAATTTTGACAAATAGTTAGGCTTTGCAGATAGGATTTATTATGGATGATATTCTTCTCCCATTTCCTTGCTTTTCAAAGTCTAGTTTAGGCCAACCAATAACAAATAGTCCACAAGCATAACTGCATAAGCATATTTAATGTTCCATGTGACAAACTTAATTTTCTTTGACCATTAAATCTAAAATTACATGGAGGTTGGCTGAACTTGCTACAACAAATTATACAGTTTACATATTTTTTGGTCAAATTCACACACTTTTACTTAAAAACTTGTCATGACAAATAACTTCTAAATAAGGATAACTCTGTCAAACAGTTCAAAATTGAAAAGCTTGACAAGTTGTCCAAAGTTTTAACACTTATAAATGTGACAAAATTTGTTAGATAGTGAAAAGTTTGGACATTTGGACATTTTCAATCTCAATTATTATTTAGTACTTATAAATTTTGATTATATAGTAGTATACATTATCTCATAGCACTGTATAGCACACTTATAAACTCATAGGATAAAATTTTATATTGCACAAACCTAGCGAGCAATTATGAGATAATAAAACACTAATAGCTAGGAGAAGAGCACACACACACAAAACAAGTTAACCTTCAATACAAACACTAATAATTAACTACTCCGTAAGTTTCAATCCGTTTACACTAATTTCTATTTTTGGAGATAATACTCTATGAGTCTTACTACCATTCTTTTTTCTTACATTAAGTAAACAAATAAGGCTCATAATGACAATTTCATCTCTTGATCAAATTAAAACTTGACGAAGCCATGGGGGCGTGTTTAGTGATCTATCGACTTGTCTCATTTGCTCCTCTACCCACGAAACCCTTGAACTGTCTCCGTATCTAGGACGTGAACCCGTTGATGAAGATGAAAAACTTGCCATAGAATCTAAATTTAACTGTGTAGTCAAGGTGGAGTTGTTCTTCCTTCGGGTATAACTTGTAGGGGCTAATGTTAGCTCGATTTCACTCTCATCTTCTATCTCTAAGCTTCCATTTTCTTCTACCGGATCTTGTTTTTGAGGCTTGTTAAAAGTGTAGTCGTTATGATACTCAAAACGTATGGTGTCATTTCTCAAATTCCAAGTTTCTTGATCTTGCATGTTTTTCATCAGCATTCTCTGGATTTGATATAGCCTATGAAGTTCATGTACCTTAAAAAGTAAAATAAAAGATAAATAAAGCTAATTCGATAAGTACAAGATACTGAGTACTTGAACATAGATTATATATATGCCTTTTTAATAATGAGAATCACATAATCAGATGTGACAATAAAACGCAGTGTTGCAATAAGTTTGATGAGTTGGAATAGAACCTGTTGTTTAAATATTTCTTCATGCTTTAACATGGCCATCTTCATGCATTCCATATCATACGGTAGAACCAACTTATCCATTGATGTTTTCAATCTTGTTATTCAACTTGAACGTACTCGCGAAAAACTAAATGTCTCAAAACATGCACTTTGATATAGAGTTCCCTGCACACGTTATATAAAACAATATTAGACATGCAAATCTGAATGATGGATGATGTTGAACCTCCAAAATTTTGGAATCCTGAAGTAGAAAAGGTTTTATTTAAATTTTGTGAAGATCAAAAGTTTTGACTTTTTATTTCTAGTTGTTGAGTGGTGTGAGAGTAGAAAGGGAAGCTTTTTTTCTTTTCTAACCTGTTATGGAAGACCCATGTATGTGAAGTAGAGGTGAAGTGAAAGAGAACATGAAGATATAAAGCACACAGCTAGCAGCTGAGTGCTGTGTGACATTTATATGCTGCTTACATCTCTACACAGAAATCTATGACTAAATTGTATTGACATCTATTCGTTATGTTATACAAACCCTCCATATGTTGTCACATCAAGAAGGGTTTGGTCAAACCGTACAAGCCCTGATGCATACCGTACAACTCAATAATGCATACAATGATTGGAAACCCTCCCTGTGGGAGGGTCCAAATAACTTGCCCCATTCAGAAGTATTTAAGATTCCCTTTTTGTTTTATTTGTATTATTGAATTTCATTTGTGTTAAATACAACATTGACTTATGTATCCTTGATTAATACAGTACAAATTCATGTACAATAATTATGTAAAGGCAAACAAAATAAGTTGTACATAAAGTTTGAATTAATTTTATATATTATATAAGAGTTGGGATCAAATGAGAAGTAAAATTAAAAGAAGAATGGTGAGAAAAAAACCACAACTATACTATTTAGATGCATCTACAAAAATATATGCATCTCCTCTTAAATTTCTCGCTTTTGTTTAAAATGTGTGATTAAAAATACTTTTAACTCTTATCATTTTAATTTTTCTTCTTATTTGATCCCTTGCATAAAGCTATAACATATACTTAATATCAACTTACATATCGTTAGTTTATTTATCAACCCGAGACTCGGCTGAGAACACCTGCGACACGGCTACATCCTGATAATGCTGAAACAAACCCATTACTTGCAGATTGAATTATCGAGTTGTACCATATTCGCAACTCGACTAATATAAATAAAACTTACTCCCATATCCCCAATGCAAGATTGCTCTTCATTAACCATTCCTCTAATTATAAATCTTGTTTTTTTTAACTTTTTTTGAAAAAGCTCTAGCTCATTTAACTAGTGTACTAATTAAACATACGTACCAAACTACGAGTATAATTCACTGATATTATTCATCAAAAGATAATTTTAATTTGTATCGAAGAAACATTGAATATACTGTATAAAATTACAGAAGAGTCACGTATTTTCTTTTCAGACACATGCAGAAATCTAGGCATTTTGAAGTTATTGTTGGAGACATACAAAACAAATGGGATCCTTTTTCTTTTGTGTCCAATCAAGTTCAAGTTTTGTGCATACAAAAATTCCCCCACACACCTCCATCATTGCATTTTTTTTTTTCTATTTTTATATAAGTTAGCCAAAGCTCTTTTATGGAGACATCTTTCATGATTTATCTGATCACTTTTATAACACCAAAGAAAACTTTATAGGATCCACGATCACTTATGCCCTAGCTAGGTAAAATCAACATTTAAAATTATTGTGTTTTTGATGGTGTAATAATCTACCCATTGTTGTTAGAAAATCATATTAAGATCGTCTTTTTTGCATCGTGTGCTTATAACTGTTGATGCTAACATACTAACAGTTAACAACAAAATCAACGGTACTAAATCTCGTCTTTCACAAGGTATGAAAGAGGTGAGATGTAGACAACATTACCCTTACCCGAAAGTAGAGAAGCTGTTTCCAGAGAACCTCCAAGCTTTTTCTAAGAAGCGAGTATCGAAAAAGACTATCAAGCTTTTCTAGCATCACCTCATTATTATACCCTTGGTGACACACAAATTTGATTTTCATGGCTATTATTTTGTCACTATGCGTGACATTTTCTTAGAAACCACTCAACACAATTAATATGATATTTAGATTCTTAATTATTATATATACATATCTTATCTCATAGGCAACCAAATATTATAGTGTTACTTTAGAATAACGGAAAGCAGGGTATGAAGGGGACAGATACCACAATGGACAATTGGAGAGTCATCGTGAACATAAGGATAAAACATTAAAACCTCATTGTTCCATATGCTATGATGGGTGCATGAAAGAGAGGACGATTCTTTAGTAACATCAATGTTATGTAAGCGCTATGAGGAGTAATGTTACCTGACCATGCATGATGCATGCATGATATGCAAGGCATGCAATCTGCCATCATGCATATATCATCTTGCATTTAACTACGATACGCACAGCAAACTGATATTTATTTTTTGTTTTTTTTTCGTCTGTGTATCCTCTATTGATCACATGGCTGCTTCAGATGTAAAACTCAATGAAATAAATTATTCCTCGTGTGTCTGATATTTAGTGTTTTTAATAATGAATAAAATTTTATTGAAATCCGACTAACTGAGATTTAGAGTCCACTTTTATACTACATAAAATTTTATTAAATTCGACTAACTATATTTCCCACTAATTAAATATAATATCTACTTACTAAAGTCTACTTTCATTGATTGAAATACAAAATGGACAATTATTATAAAACATCTTAAAATATCTGGACACTTAATGTGTAGCGAAAAGAGTACTCTCTGGTAGAGCTGAGCATAATAGACCGTGGACCTGACCAAACCGAGAAACAACAACAACAACAAATAATAATAATAATAATAAGATGAAATATCATTGGATGAAAAGTACAATCGTCCATTTTCTTAACTTCGTGTTTTTTTGTCTCCGGATAATAATTTATTAAAAGAGGGAGTAGGAGATAAACATTTCAATGTCATTTTTTGTGGGTAACATATATAATAAGAGGGTATGGCAATGCTTATAGTATTAAAAAGCATTGCTGTTTCTTTTTACATTTTGTATCTAATTATCCTCGTACAAGCATAAAAATCTGACATGTGTCTTTCATTTATTATCTTTTTTATTTAAATTGTCAATTTATCCACATATAAGCATCTGAAAATAGAATGATAAGAGAAAAAGAAAATGCTATTTTCTCTTACAAATTGTTTCTACTTATCCTTTTACTTACAGGATCCTGACAAGTGTCAGAATTGATGGTTTGATGCAAAGAGAGAATGAGTGAAAAAAATGTATATAATATGAGCATTGATAAAGTCTCATATAATATCCTCATACACGCTCAACGATATTATATTTTTTTCACTCATTCTCTCTTTGCATTTAAGCCGTCAATTCTGATATTTGTCAGGATCCTGTGAGTAAGAGGATAAATAAAAACAATTTGTGAGAAAAAATTAGCATTTTTCATATAATATTGTTGTATGTGTAAGAAAATTAGTAAAAAAATATTATAAAATAAATAAAAATGTTAATAAAAGAATATGATTTGTTGAAAACAAATGTGAGTACAAAATTTGGGGAGACAATGGAAGCATGCTTTGCCGGATGAAAAACATGATGATGCAGTGCGGTTCGGGAGGCGGGACCTTCACTGAAAAGGTAGCCTGAGCCACGCCGCTCGGACATGTGTCCCTCCATCTTATATATTCTTGGTCCCACTTCTGCATTCCTCCTCCCAAAGCTTTTATTTGACTGGTCTTGCTTTGTTTTATTTATAGGACTCCTTATTATATATGGTACAGAGTACAAAATATGAAATGTTTGAAACTCAAACCTTAGTATACATTCTGAGTTGGCTAGATGCATGAAATGTTAGAAATTTTCATGAGGATGTATTTTGGTAATGTCGTATACATCTAACTCAAAAGACTCATCTTAATTTTTCATGTTACTTGAAAAAGAAACATATATAAGTCATTTTCCCCATTTTATTTTACGGAAACATCTTTTATCTGATTCGTTTTTTAGGGCTTACATAGTGCTGCTATTGTTGTAAGAGCTTGAGTTGTCGTGACAAGCATAATTAAGCTTGTCATTTGGGCTTTACGGGTGTGAAAAAAAAATGTACAAAAAAGACGAGTGTTTTGCTTCGTCGTGCAGACGACGAACAACAAAGTGGCGAACAACAACAAGCTCAAATGGTGTGGTGGCAAGCTAACAACAAGTGACACGTCGTTGTGGCAAAGGTTAATTTGTCACGACACCTAAGGCTCTAATTCCTCTAAAGACTTGTTAATTTGTCACGACACCTTAGGCTCTAAAGACGTAGAATATATGCATGCAATGTATACTGTCCAAAAACATAAGGAGTATTGGTGATTTTAGTGTCATCAATCATTTTATGTGTAATGGTGATTTACCCGAGACCAAATAGATTTCAAGTTAAGTTATATTATGAGTTCGGAGGTGCGGAGTGCACGCTTATATAAACTATTAACTTGATTTCGAGTACAAAAAATGGTAATGGTCGTGTATGTAAGTCAAGGGGCGTATAGTGACAGAATTTCTGTAGTCACTAAATTGTCCAATCTTTAATTGTAGCAGTTAGTGACAGTTTTTTCTGTTACAAAAGCGACAGTTTTTTCAGATACAAAACTGTTGCTGGAAATAATTAAAGTAGGTGTTGTGACTTTTCACAAAAGGGTGTGACTTTTTATCAAGAGTTACAATTTTTTCATACAACCACCATTTAGTTTATACATATGTAAACATAATTTGGTCTTCATAACATGAACAATCATAACAACATACAAATTCTTTATGTTTTTGCTCTATTTCTTGTGCCTAGAATTTGAGTGTTAATTCTTGTCTTACCTCTATACAAATTTCGTGTAACCCAAGGCACAAATAGGGTCGAAATATTGTATCAGGAAAGTAAACTTTTACACGATTCAAGAATTTATCCGGCAACCTTTGATTATTAAGACCCGAATTTACTAACAAGGAGTACGTACTTAAAATTGAGAGATCATGGTTCAACCTTTTAATTGACGTTACGTACAGGTACTTGTAAATGAGAGTTTTGATTCACACGTACATGGACGTACACTGAAAACATAAGGAGTACGTACGTACTTAAAAATTGCAAGGACATGGTTCAACCTTTTACTTGACTTTACAAGGACACTTGTAAATGAGAGCTTGATTCATACATGGACGGGCGGAACTAAAACGTTGTTGATGAATAGCCAACTTGAAAACTATTTATTTTATTAAGTCTGATATTCACTGCGCTGAAATTTTTATATTAAAAATGAATAAAACCACATATAAAATAGTATAAAATGTACATAGGGTCAAATAATTTGAGGGGCACAACCCCTTCGGTCCATTCTAAGTTTCGTCTAGGATTCACATACTATTTTTTAAGAGTACGTTTTGTTATATCCTCCTATTTATATGCCTACTTACCCTCTTTCATACACAAATATAAAATATATTTTTTTCCACTCATTATCTTTTTACATCTAAATCATTAATTCTGTCACTTGTCACGATTTTGTCAGTAGAAAGATTAGTATGAACAAATAGTAAGAGGATATATTATTTTTCATTTTTTAAAAGGATTTATAATATTTTAAATCTTTCAAGTGCTTGGTTTACGGGAAGTAAAATGAAATTCGATTCCTCTGGCTATCTTATGATGTGTGTGGACTAGTGAACAAATAGGTTTCATGCGTCTTGATTAACGAAAATCTACGGTTTGTGGACCAAAAAACAAGACCAATCCTAATTCCTACACCTTGTTGGAAAACATTTAACTTACTCAACTCCCCTAGTAGATTGTCACCATGCTACGCACTTTTTAGCTCTTGTAGTTATCAAGCATGTCATGACCACATACAGGAAAAATAAACCGAACATGCAAAAATCATGTGAATTCTTATGGTGATTTCACATACTCATACTTGGGACAAATGTTTTGTTTGATATGTATGTTGAGTGTAGAGCCGGTTCAAACCCGGATAATCGGTGAGTGAAGCAGATTGATTTGGCGACTCACTGATTACCTATGTTATAAGTCTTCGAAGATTGAGGAAGGCTTGGATGAGCACCAGGCGTAAGGTTTTGGGTATGGTCTCAGCGTGTGGCCTAGCGTAACTATGCGAGTATGTGACGCACTAGAATTTTTATGATTTTATTAGGTTCTCGTTTGTTTTGCGTTTGTCATTTATCAATTGTCTTGTGCAGTGGCGGAACTTGAACACTTATTTTGGGGGGGGGGGGGGGGGGGGGGGGCGAATTTATTTTGGGAGGGCCGAATCGGAGATTTGTTTGTAAACTCAACTAAATTACCCCTAAAACCTATAATATTTACACTAGTTGCCGCAACTTTTGGGGGGGCCGGGACCCTCCCCTACCCCTTAAAAGGTCCGCCCCTGGTCTTGTGGCTGATTTTGCTACTAGATATCCAACAACAGGGAAAATGATATTAAAGGTAATATACTTGCCACAAATTCATTGAATGAGTAGTGAATTATTTTTTTTCATTTTGAGGGTAATTTTCTTTCAAATTCATCATCTTTAGAGTATTTTGCAAAAATTTTGGACAATTTTGCCCTTCGGGAAAATTTTTTTTGCATTAGCTATGAGGGGTAAAATTGTCCAAAATTTTTACAAAATACCCTAAAGATGATGATTTTAAAAGAAAATTACCCTCAAAATAAAAAAAAAAAATAGTTCACTACCCATTCGATGAAACTGTGGCAAATATATTATATTTTTTTATTATTTATATATATATATACTATACGTGTATAATTATTTGACAATTAAGAATCATAATAATAATAATACACAATCAATTAAGAATCATAATAATAATAATAATACACAATCATAATCCATAACTTGGTTGTAAATGAAAAAACTACAAAAACTCATTAGAATAATTGTTACCCAAATCTCAAACAGTATAGCCATTGTAACAATGGCATCACTCCTTACAAGGCTGTGTTTGATTTTTTTTTCCCCTCTTAACAAGCTCTGAATGGCTAAAATGTCTGAATCGGTTAGACATTTGGTCGTTCAGACCGTTTGTTTTTTTTTTTTTTTTTTTTTTTTTCCGTTCAGACGCGTTCAGATGCAGTAAGATCTTAATGGTTTAGACTTGAGAGGGGTGTCTGAATGCGTCTTGTTGCCTCTTGCTGACACAAATAAAAACCAAAAAAAAAATAGTATGAGCAAGCAAATGTGCGGTTCAAACATGAGTTTTTTTCCCCGTTCAGATGCGGTCAGATTCAGAAATTTACGCATCAGATTCAGATTCAGATGTACGGTTCAGATTCAGATTCAGACCCTCTTAACAAACAAACACCACCTAAACGTCTAAACGTCTAATTGACCGGTCAATAAAAGCTTTTGAAGAAATAGGTCATGGGTTCGATCCTAAAGCTAGGCACTCGAGAGGTCAGTCGACACCCAAAAACGGCTAGGTACTTGAGAGGTCAGTCAAAAGAACCGTGCACAAAATCAAGGTTTCAACGGGGAGTAATGCTGTTAGCTTGTAATCTTGTATCATAATACACAATGACTGTATGAAATAGCGGCTTTTGGGTCCACAATTGTCATTTTGCTCCTTGTTTCTACAACTCATCCATGTGCATTCATCATTTTATTCTTCATTTCACTTTTCAAAAACTGAATCATCTCCCACCCACTTGGTAATAATTTAGTAAATTTGAATAATAATCGACATTCAACAATGCAATATAATGTTTTCTTTTTAAAGTTCGTCGGATCAAGAGATGCATTATACTTTTTTTTTTTTTTTTTTTTTTTTTTTTTTTTTTTTTCCATTTTTGTGGCGATCTAGAAAAGTTTAATAATAGAGCAATGCGATATCCTCTTCTTTTTTGTCGTATTTTTTTAAATCAGTTGCGCTTATGAATAAAAAGCTAGCACAACTCTACTTGAGTTTTGTGGCATCAAGCATGGTGTTCCCTTTTCTCTGTAAACAGCTTTTTCTGTAAATTATCAAATGTATTTTTATGCAAAGTTACTTAGGTTATCAACAACAACAACAATACCCAATCCCGCTAGAGCGGGGTATGAGAGGGTGAGATGTAGACAATCATACCCTTACCCGAAGGTAAAGAGACTGCTTCGAGAAAAACCTCCGGCAAGTGTGTTTGTGCAAGCAAAAAGACGACAATATGAAAAATGTGGGGAAAGAGATACAAAGGCATAAGCTGAAGCATGAAACAATAACATACAAGCAATTTGTGTATTGTTGTTATGTAATATTGTGTATTTTCGTTTTTATCCTTCTAACCACAATATAATATATTTGGAATCCGCTAATTGTCTCTTCTTAGACTACTAGTAACGGTGACCACAAACTTTACCTTGTAGGGGGAGGGGGCGCGTTCAACAGGGAAACCGACCGAAGGTTTGGACTTGAGTGATGTTTGGCAAATTATTTGTAGATGGTGTTGGTGCTGAAAATTATAAAAAGAGATTATTTTTATAAGCTACATGAAGTAATCTTTGGTTTTAAGAGATTATGAAAGATTATTTTTTTTAGAATCTCTTATAAGTTATGTCTGCCAAACAAAAGATTATTTTTTAAGTAGCTTATTTTTTGAAAAAATAAACACAATCTCCCAACAATCTTGTGTGCCAAACATAGCCTTGGTATCAGTAGTCTTATCAAGTGTTTTGATTGTGAAGTGTCACAATTCACATGGCTGCCGAAGACAATTATTACAAAGTAGTAGGAATGAATAACTGAAGATACATCATTTTAGATGGTTGATAATACTAAATATCCACACATTGTTTTAGTTGTCTAAGAAATTAAATTAAACCTATGGCTTCGGATTCAAGTTGTTGTGTATGTAATATAGATATGAGATTTTTTTAGAGCTTATGTTTAGCTTTAACAACATGGAAGTAAAGTTAGTTTATGAGACATGAAATATGATATTTGTTAGCAATGCATTGAATGACCTAAACGAAACAAAAAGCCGGCTTTTGTTGATTTATTATACAATTATCTGCAAATATCGGTGATGGTGCATATTAGTGTAAAATTGTGTGCGCACATATATATTTTTTCATATATATGAGTGTGAATTAAGTAAAAATGGATAAAATTTATGAATTGAATTATAATTATGTATTTAAATAACTAACTGATTGCATTGACTTTTATAAGCAAAAGTAATCTTTAATTAAGCATATCTTTTTTAATAGTAACAAAAAAAATTTAGATAAGATTACATGGAAATAAAAGGTCCGCTTCATTCCCTGATTCGGATATTAGAAGAATATGGACGTATGCTTTCACAATAGTTGGCCACTTTACTTATCTCCATATGATTTAAAATGTTATCATTAGGAATTTTGTAAGGACTCACTTGGATCAAGTAAAAAGTATCTCGATTCTAAAGACTTGAGTAGTATCGGTTACTCAGTGGTCCGTCACCTTTGACTATATAACCACGTGGATAAGACGTACGCATATATGCATCAACATAAGCCACAAGTTGTAAACAAAAATATATATAGAACACATAAATGGTCATTAATCAACATCAATAATTAGGTTATTGTCTCCATCCGTCCTCTTGAAAAGTCTTTACCAATTTAACTACGTTGTATTTTTATGCTTTATAGCGATTAAATTGCGAAAATCAATCTAAGTATTTTTGCCAAATTGCAGCTGCAGTTCTACAACTTCGAAAATGCAAGTGCATCCTGTAGAAAACTTTAGTTTGAAATTGCAGCCGTGCCAAGAACAATAGTAGTTGCACATCTAAGTTTCACATAAGTACACATAGGGGTGCCAAAACAACCGACCTAACCCGACCTACTCAAGTTGTTTCAGAACCGGAAAAATGGCCTTTGTGTCTCAGACTTCAGCTGCTTCTGATAATTGTTCCTCTCGCTACCCGATTAAGCCTATTCAGGTCGGGTTACTTGGGTTAATAATTTTATTCGGGTTCTTCGGGTGAACCCGTGTAACCTAAATACTAAATAGGGTCTGACCCGAATTGACCAAAACCCGACCCGACTAACACCCCTAAGCACACATATGCACTTTCAAAGTTGGGACCAAGCCCACAATTTGACCAAACCACATACTGTTTTTAAAATTTACTCATGTTTATAATGTAGACTATTAACATCAGTATTCATTCACCTTATAAGTTTTGACAATGTTTACCAAATAAAGGAATTCCGTAAATATTACATTCAACAATGACCATGCCAACCTCCCCTTTCAGGAATGGCTTTATTTGGTTTGACGGCAGTAGGCTCAAACCCCGTGAATCAATTGGCCAAAAGGTCGAAAACCATGGTTACCAAAAAAAATTGTCTATGATAGTATGATCTTGAATTTCAATATCTAGACATGTTTCATAGGGTTGATAAACATAATAGAAATATGTCTATGATTTCAGGTAGCCAGTACTAGTAAGTTGGCTCTTGTCATATCTAACATCATATAAATAAGCTTTCTATTCATGCAGAACCACCACCCATTTATGATCGTTGTCAAAATTGCTAATAGATAGAGCATAATGGTTTGTCGAACATGCCTGAAAATCTGCAACCACTGCACTAAATCATACAACCCAAAATAACTTCCTTTCTTCAAGTAAAACTACTTCCTTCCTCTGTTCAGCCTCTGCAAGTGATAATTGAGGGTTGCCCATGGCTTTCTTTTTTTGCCAGTCTGCAAAATGACAATTACAAAACATCAGATACAAAATGGAAGATGTGCCTCTCCCATTTGTACTTCTGAAAGAAATAAGTGGGGCTGTTTGGACTTGTGATTAAAAAAGTGATTGCATC
The DNA here is from genome assembly GCA_030686995.1 of Artemisia argyi. Lineage (NCBI taxonomy): Eukaryota > Viridiplantae > Streptophyta > Magnoliopsida > Asterales > Asteraceae > Artemisia > Artemisia argyi. The sequence continues at coordinate 145,757,918 of CM060706.1, forward strand.
ATATTTAATCAGTTGTATTAAAACGATTGGAGATAGTGTATGAATCTGCTTCAGCCAACTGAGTTGAAATATTAGATAGTTGTTTTACTGTGAGTGGTCGACAAACATGCATTATTTATGAACCCAAAAAAAATTTCTAACCAAAAAGTCGCTCTTTTTATTATGAAAGCAAGCATATCTTGTGGAAAAGCTATGAAAGCCACTTAAATGAGGTGAGAAAAATGAATAGATAAACAGAGCAAGCTATGTTTATCCAAACATTAAGAACTGATTATCATAACTAGTTTCCAAAAGCAAATCCGAACACCCCCTAATGCTTAGAACTTTAGAAGTGTAACTACTTAGTTGCTAAATGCATTATTCATCTACCCCCAATGTGAGTTCAACCAAGAAAGCATAATGATCACCTGACTTTCCAAGCACGTATCAAGTAACTGGCGTTGACGAGTGCACTTATCATCAACGTTATGATTAAGAGACAAACATCCAAGATATGTTATCATATCCTTCATACAAGGTTTCGCGAGACCACCAAATTTCTTTGCGTTTATATGCAGCTCACCAGCTTTTTTGCCCATGTTTAGTAAGATCTAAAAAACAAAGAAATAACAAGACTGTAGGTATTTGAAATTTCAAATACTAGTAAAAGATAACATGAATTAAAAAAAATGTGAGATGCACATTCAGATTTTCACGGGTTTTACAAAAAAGTTATATAATGTCATAATAAATTACTACAGAAACTGTTAAAGATCATTTGCAAGCCAAGTAAACTGATACACATAAAATATAAAAAACTGCAAAATAAATTGAGAAATTAACAAATTACTGTTCTTTACAGAAAGCAATAGAACAGCTATGTCCTCTACAACAATAAAGAGCTAGAATTCAAGGTTTAAAATATAATTGGGCTGAAGAAAAATGCTTAAAGCCATCTAATCTGTTCAGCAATAGACAATGTGAAGCTGAGTCAATTACTAACTCCATGTTTCGCACAGGTGATTTATGTTCTACCATTGATGATATCAAAAGCAACCTCCTTTACATGTATTAGTAGATGGGTTGTTGAAACACAGATGCATGCATCTGCTATCTATCAACTAGCTATACTCTCCACTAGAACCATTCGATAAACAGTACTTTTACTATAACCTTGTCTGATTCTAAAAATCACGAGTAATATATCTTTCTACTTTCCTAATTAGTGTATTATTTTACATTGATGTTCTCCCTTCAGTTAAAACTTAAAACCATCTTGAACACTGTTTAATTCAACACAACTACTGAACTACACAAAGAAAAGCTCAATCAAAGAGCTTACAACTTATGTGATTCCAGTATAACTCTACTTAGCTCTTCCATTCTAAGCTTTAAAGACATCGATCTAACTTAAATTGTGTGATTAGCAAAGATAATATTGAATGAGGGACTGGGACTGTAAAGGTCAGACGATGGTAATAAAGTGTTGCAACAATAAGTAAATAAATAAATAAGTGTAATACAGCGATAAGGTGTTAGTAAAACTTGAACTCTATAATCATCTGTAACATATAGTGTCCCTTTTTTTATGAGGTCAAAAGAAGGAACCCAAAAATACACTTTTACGTTATCCGGCTAAGGAAGCCGCCATATTGTGTGAAGATATCATATTGACAATCATCTGAAAGCTCGGGTGGTGGGAGGAATCCTAAAGATTGTTTTAGATTCTTTACAAATGATAGGGGTATAAGTTACGTTACCTTGCTTTCTAGAATTCATGACCATTACCATTTTTATATTTTGCAACTAGTGCTAAACGGCTAAATGAATTTCTAAAAATATTATGTACAGCTTTTAGTTATGAATATGAACCGGTTAAAAGTTGTTTCAACATTTTTGTGACCTCTCCGTAAAAGCCGTGAGTGATAAATACTTACTACCTAGACTCATCAACAGGTCAATGTCACAGGTAAATGTCAAAAACAATTTCAGAGTTTCTAATGGCATGCAATATGGAGACCTACACAACGTTAAATGGGATCTCTGTTTTTAGATTGGCACTTGTTTTGCAAGATCCGGAGAACGTACTTAGAGTTGCATTCTTATATATCTAAACTTTCAAGGTGGCACCTTTGTGGTTGTGATATGTAGGAACTGAAGTGACCAAAAAAGGTTTCCACTTATCCCAGACCCAAGAATGGATCCGTCAATTCAGGACAAGGATCCCATTAACTGTTTTCGCATCTCCGTGTGCATACCAAGAGGAGCATAATATAAACAATTTTGAAGAACTAAAATTTGACATCTTCTAATGTAACTTTTTAGCTTCCCACAATCCACAATGGTGACCAGCGTAGTAAGGGTATACCACTACCTCCTTCAGAAAGATGTGATATATATGGAACTATGGATGAAACTTAAGAACCATAGAGTCGTTACACCAATATCAAACATATGTTTCTCGAAAAGCATAATGGACTAAATGTGAAACATAAAAGCAATAATAATGAAGAATTTCAAAAAGCACACGGACTAAAGGAAAAAAAGTAACCCGACCTCTGAGAAATAAGTTGATATAGCTCCCCCACTAAAGATAAAGCCAAAACAACCTGTTCAAGTTCCTTCAACGCCCGATATGACTAGTGGCTACTAGGGGTGGAAATGAGCCGAGCCGCTAGTGAAAAGCTCGGGATCGGAACGGTATTAAGCTCGAACGAGCCGAGCCTAAACGAGCCCGAGCTCGAGCCTAAGTTGCAACTCATTTATTAATCGAGCTTGAGCCCGAGCTTTACATACAAAGCTCGATTGGGCTTGCCAGCCTAAACGACACTAGGATATGTTAAGTATTAAACATATATAAAACGTTATACATTTGTATTATAGGCGAGCTTATTAACGAGCTCAATAACAAGCCTATTAACGAGCTCAAAATAGATATATTACGAGCCGAGCTCGAGCCAAGCTTTAATTTATCATTGCCAAATCGTATAAACGAGCCGAGCCCAAATGGAGCCCAATCCTATATAACATACCACGAGCCGAGCTTGAGCTTAACAAATAAGGCTCAAACCGAGCCGAGCTTGAGCTTTATAAAACTTAAACGAGCCGAGCCCGAGCTCCGACAAGCTCACGCTCGACTCGACTCGTTTCCACGCCTAATAGCTACCTAATATGGACTAAAGGAAGAAATTTACTTAAGGATCCCTCTATCATCATAATAGAGTAGGCATTGATAGACGTAATACAAGATCATAAGAGTTCGAGTCTTACCACCTCTCATTCACAACCAAAATCCTTTTAACCAAAGATAATAATGAGCATGGCACGAGACTCCAAAAGAAGGCAAATGAGATATGCTTGCAAAAATTACTGAATGGTCTAGTTAAAAAAAGAGAAAACTACCTTTTAGTCCCTAGTGATCACAACAACAACAACAACAACAAACCCAATCCCGCTGAAGCAGGGTATGGGGGAGGTAGAATGTAGACAGATCCTACCCCTACCCCGGGAAAGCCCCAGGAATAGAGAGACTGCTTCCAACGAGACCTCGGGCTAGCAGTGGCGAAGCTAGAAAATTTTGAGTGGGGGGTCGGGATCTAAATTTTTTTTCCTAACGCTATTTTTCGGGTAATATGTTCGGGTCGGTGATTCGATTCGGGTCGGGTCAAAAATTAAATACTATTATTATTAAAAAAAAAAGTTTCAATCACTAAAAAACTAAACATTTGTCCAAGACAACTAAACATTAAAAAGGAGACAAACGGTTGGTACCTGGTTCGATTCATTGAAGAAATTAGAGTTCAGCCTTTCGACCTTTAATATAGAAAACAATAAGCCTTGTGTGTTGTTGGAGAATACTCTAACCAATTAGGGAACATACCAAACCAAGCAAATTTAAATCAACGAAGATTATTCTTTGGACCTCTAGGCTTATACTCTTCAAGCTTAGGTTGATACACTCCTAATTTCAACAATTCTACTAAATCCCTAAATAAAAGACAAGTAGATAATAGATTTAAAGACAACAAACCTGACCAGAAGGGCCGCTGAGGTGGTGGTCGGCCGTCGGCGGTGGTCAGTGGTGGCTGGCGAGACTGCAGGAGTAAGGAGCCAGGAGGAGGGACTGTGGGAGGAGATGAGGGTCGATTGGGGGAGGGTTTGTAAGTTTGTTCCGTTTTTTTTTTTTTTAATGGGCTAAGTAAATAAGTAATGGATTTTAGTTTGGGATTTGGTTTATTAATGGATTTTAGTTTGGGTAGATGGGCTTATGTAAAATGTAATGGATCAAAATTTTATTGCTTAATGTATACAAAAAATTTCACAATTAAAATGGGGGGTCGAAACCGAATATACCGAAATTTTTCTATACGAAAACTATATACCCCATACATCGCAAAAAAAATTTCGGGGGGTCGGGCGCCCCTCCCCGCCCCTACATAGCTGCGCCTCTGCTGGCAAGTGCGGGTGACAGAGAATCCCTAGTGATCGATTATATTTATAGTATCATTTTTTACTTTTACACTCTCACAATCATCTGCTAAACCCATATTTATAGTAAAACTATAGCTGTCTATTACGGAGTATTCTATTATCATTATTTTAGCAAATCACACTTATCAGGTTTAACACCTCCATCCAAAAGCCTAGAAAAAAGAAGCACCGGCAACGGCATTTCTTAAAAGGGTTCAATAGAAATAGTATCACAGAAGCAATAGCAGTAAGAAGTAAACACATTGCACACATTCGTAGGCGCATTCGTGAGGACCGTGGAATTTCAAATGCATTCTAATATTAAAAACTTAATCCAATATCACAAACAGTTTCAGGAACTTTACCGGCGAGGGAAATCGCGAATCGGGCTAAAAAGATCCTATTTTTCCTAGAACGTGTAAATTCTATAAATCTACAAACTTCACAACTGAAAAGAATAACATTATTCAAATTTCACAAAAATCCTATATAATGAACCTGATTAAAAGTATCACACTAGAAAATCATATATAAACAATAACATAATAATAAATAAAAAGTAGTGCAGTACTTACAAAGAAATGGGGAAAACAAACTTTAGGTTTAAACAGCGGCTGATAGGAGATGTGGAAATGAGGGAGACGAGGGTCTTTTTTTTGCTAAAACCCGATATATCACATTAGCCCTTCTATTTTTGCAGTATTTTCAATAACACTTACTACTTTATCTTGTGTAGGGTTGACAATTCAAGGACACGACACGACAACCAGCACGAAACCGACACAAAGTTAAACATTTTTTTATTGGGGATAAATAGGTTAGGGTCAAAAACAGGTCAACTCGTCCAACCCGTTTAATAAACGGGTCGCATTTAAGTTGAGCAATTATTAAATAGGTCAACTTGTGAACCCATTTAAGTATAAAGCCTCTAAAATTTTAAAATAGTACTTAATAAAACATTTATGATTATAACTTGGATACTATTGAAATTGTTGTATAGCTATTTATATGTTTTTTACATAGTAGTTACGCTCGAATCAAGCCCATCCACACAAGGTTCGCGAGTCAGCCCATGACAAGAACTACGTAAACCCAGGTCGAGCTAGACCTGGTAACATCTCTCATGCGCATAGTACATGTGCATGAGACAACTGTCCCAGTTGTCCCCAATTGTCACTAACGGTTAAAATGTACGAATCTGACAAAGAGCAGTAGGAAAGACACATGACCAACATTATAGGAAGTAGAGCACTCTCATATACAATCCAAAGAGGGAAGGCCATCAGTCTTCCTTGTCTGCTCTTCAAATGATCAACGTCTAGCTTCCACACAGCCGTTGATCATCCTTTAAAAGTTTATCTCTAAACCCTACTTGTCTCTCTATAAATAGAAGGCCTCACATACAACTTCATAAGTTTTCACACACTTGAAAAAATATTGTTTCTCTATAAATAGAAGGCCCCAAATGGTCTTTGTTTAAGTGTTACCCGAGTTTCTTGATCTCAATTATTCTCATCGGGTCCTTACTGTTCAACACGAAAAGCAAATAACAAAACCATCCCAACCCATTGTTCATACCGATTTACATATTATGCGTAAACATGGTGCCATCCGTGAGGACATGATACGAAATAGCCACAAATTTGTTGAGTATGAATAGAGGTAGTGTTGTTTCTTTGTTTTATAAGGAAATGAGGTGAATGAGGATTGTGGTTAATGTGTTTACGGTTAATATGGTGATTAAAGCTTATTGTCAGTTGGGGAAGTTGGAGGATGCGGTTAGAGTGTTTGATGAGATGAAGGATATGGGGTTTATTCCACTTGTGTCGACTTATAATACGTTGATAGCTGCGTATGGTGGCCAGGGTCATGTAAGCTTTGGAATGAAGTTGAAAGATGCTATGGAGAAGAATTGGGGTAAACCGAATGTTGTTACTTATTACAGGTTGATTTATGGATATTGTAAGGAAGGGAAGTTACATGAAGCGTTTAAAGTTTTCCACAAAATGAAAAGGGTTAATGTGGGTCCTAATACAGTAACTTGTAATACTTTGATCAGTTGGTGTTCTCATACGGGTAAAATTGAAAAGTGTAATCAAATCTTTGAAAAAATGATGAGGAACGGGATTAAAGCTGATATCTTGACTTGTAATGCGTTGTTTTCGGGTTTGTGTAATGAAGGGAAGACTAGAAAACCTGCTTATTTGGTTAAAGAACTTGATAAAAAGAAATTAGTACCGAATGCTTTAACAATTGTTGCACTTATTAGAGGACAATGTGTACGAAAGAATCCAGAATGTGGATTTCAGTTATATAAAAGTGTGATAAAGAGTGGTTGCCGTCCAAATGAGGATACAGTAAAGATGTTGATGTCTTCTTTTGTGCAAAACGATGATTATGATGGTGCATTTCGTGTTTTTAAAGAGATGTTAGAGAGGCCTGTTGGTCCTGATTCGGCTATCTTGGGTGAATTGTGTAGGGTTTTCAGAAGTATGGAAAGATAGACTAGTTACGGATCTGTTGAGGGTGGTTGATGATGGGTGTCTTGCACTTGGACGTTATGAGAAAGTTAAGGGCATTAGTTTCCAATCTAATGACGAGGGAGAAGACATCGAACAACAAATTCTAAATGAAGCTTAACACTGCCTGATTAATAGTTGGCGAATGAGCTCAGTCAAGTTTTCAGGAGCTTACAACTTAGTATTTGGTTCAATATTTTGTATATTAATCCCCATTCAATATGATGTAAAAGCTGAGATATTTGACTAGTATTTTACACAGCTGATTTGGTTTCAGAATATTTATGGCCAAAATAGTCCGAAGCGAGAGAAAATAAAATCCGACAATGCATAACTCTAGCTAAAGATTATCTGATTTTGAGTCTTGAGATTATGTTTTTCAACACAATAAATAGTTTAGTTGTGAACATTAACTGAACAAACAAATCAAATAGGTCAAAAGTGTCAAACCTAGCAAAGTGCTAGTAGGATTGGAGAAGGGGATTCTTTATAACAAGCCAGTTAAGAAAGTTTACCCATTCGATTATTCAAACAAGTTACATAGATTGCGAAACAAACTACTACCAACCCACAAATAAGATAAAACATTGTCACCTATAGAGTACTCACACCTCAATTTAGTGACTTAAGAACTTTTTATATGCTTCAAAAGATGCCAAACTTTGGAAGAAAATTAAACACCAGGCATCTGGTGTGGGAGGCAATCCGTATTTGTTCAACACAGGAGGAAGCCTTCCTCCCAATGGAATGAACCCCCCGTTTCAAACTCCGAGTTATCCTCAGAACCTTTACCCTCCCACGAGTGTACAACCTAGTAACAACCAGTTCCCACAAACTACTATGTCCTACGGGCAGCCCATGGCGTACCCCTCGTATGCTATGTACAACGGCTACCCTTTCAACATGGGAACACCTTATCCTCCTTATCCTAATCAAACCCCTTCGGGGGTACCTCCTCCTCATAATCCATACAACACTGTCCCTATGAACATGCCACCTTACAATTGTCTATATCCAGAGCCTGCCGGCCCTGTGACGCCTTTTGTAAGATGGATTGAGGACTATCCGTTACCCGGCAGTTTGAAGATGCCTTCGCACATAGGTACCTATGATGGAAAAGGAGATCCAGATAACTTTATACACTTGTTCGAAGGAGCTATAAGGATGCAAAAGTTGGTCATGCCCGTAGCCTGTCACATGTTTATGTACACTCTTCGAGATTCCACACGTATCTGGTGGAATGGGCAGAAACCAGGCAACATCATTAACCTTGATGATTTGAAGGCTAAGTTCCGCTCTCACTTTAGTCAACAGAAGAAGTTCACAACGACACACCTCATAGTGTATAACATTAAGCCGAAGGAGAACGAAAGCACAAGAAGTTTCGTTACTAGATACACAGACGAAACTCTACAAATCCTGGGTTTACATGAAGAACAGCGTATCTCCGGTTTCGCGCATGGCTTACGAAACCGCAACTTGGTGGAGTTCTTATCCACGGACCTTTCGGCAACCTATAAAGGTCTGATGGAAAAAACATATACCTGGATAGAAGCTAAGGAGGTATCCACCAACGGGGCTCTGGTCGATGGCAGAGAACACACCCACAAGCTCCCAAAGTCCTCTTCGTGGGAAGGATCCAAGAACAAGAACAAGAACCATAACATGTTTACCCCTTACAGCAAAGGCCCGAATCATGGTTTGCTGGGAAGTCTGACAAGTCCCCAAGGGAAATTCTAGCCACAGAAAAGGCTGCGAAAGCCTTCGAAGCACCCCCTCGTATGGCGGGAAAGGGTAAGAACAGGGACACGACTAAGTATTGTTACTTCCACGAGGACTTTGGCCACGAAACAAACAGTTGCCGGGAGTTTAAGAAACAAATAGAAGAGGCAGTAAGGTCTGGGCAGTTGACGCACCTAGTAAAGGGAATAAAGAAGGTCAAGGAGAAGGCTACCGATACACAATTGGGAAAAGACACCACCCCACAAGAAGCCCCCATTCTAATGGTTCACAGAGACTCCTCCAGCTTGAAAAGGAGGGTCTCCGAGAGAGATATACCCGAAGTAGAAGAAATAACATTCCCGTCCGAGATGCGAAGGCCTCCCTCTAAGGATCCGGTAGTCATTAAGGTGGTAATCTCAAACATAGAGGTTAACAAAGTCTATATGGATTGTGGAAGCTCCTGTGAGATAATCTACGAACATTGCCTCATGAAGCTTAAGCCTTCGATTAGGGCTAAACAAGTGGAGTCAAAGATGCCTCTGGTAGGATTCTCGGGTGAACATTTGTGGCCCCTAGGAGAAATACCTTTGGAGGTGACACTTGGAGAAGGAAGATTTGCGAGGACGGAGACCCTTAATTTTGTCATCGTAAGGTCCTAGTCCCCCTATAATATGCTAATCGGAAGAACAACCATGCAAACAATGGGCATCGTGGTCTCCACTGTGCATGCTACAGTTAAGTTCCAAACAGCACACGACATTGGTACTATCTTATCTAGCTACGATGAAGGAGATATACAGGAGGACCGACGGAGGAAGGAACAACGTAACCAAAAACCTACGAAACACATAGCAGAGCACATGAAAGCTGAGGAGCAGATTGTGATAAACAACTCCTATCCTGAACAAAAAGTGATGATTGGAAAGCAACTTCCCACTACTTTCAACAAAAGGTTGGAGAGGCTGCTCAGAGCCTATGAGGATGTGTTCGTATGGAAATATTCAGACATAACAGGAGTTCCGAGGTCACTCATAATCAACGGTAAGCCTTTTAGTTTGGAACACAAGCTTAATAAGTCCAAACACATCAAGCCAGCTAAGCAGAAGCCTCGCCATATGACACCTGAACGGAGCATGGCCATTCATAAGGAAGCTGACAAACTCACAGAGGCAGTCATACTCAGAAAGGTAGAAAATCCACTATGGGTCACTAATCCAATTGCAACCCAACGAAGGGATGGATAATGGAAAATACAGGTTAACTTCGAAGACATTAATAAAGCTTGTCGAAAAGGAAGCTACTTGTCGATAGGAAAACAACAGCCATCATTTGAATGTCGTTGGGAATGCTTCCTCAGTACGGACAAGGGATGCCATCAGATACAGATGGCAGAAGAGGACGAAGAAAAAATGGCCTTTCATGTGGGTAAAAGCACCTACTATTTCAAAAGAATGCCTTTCGGTTTAGAGAATACCGAGGCTACATACAACATGCTGATAGAAAGGGCCTTCGAGAAACAGATAGGGAGAAACCTAGGAGTTTGTGAAGGGTAATTGGTTACGCAAAGCAAAACAAATGAAGACCTCCTTTATGATGTCGAAGAGACTCTTGTGCAGTTAAGGAGAATCAACCTAAAGCTAAATCCAAGAATGTGCTCCTTCGGCATTGAAAAATAACGGTCAGACGAACATCCAGTCGCAAGGCAAAGGATCAAAGCTAACGTAACTGAAGAAAGAATTACCTCGAAGGCGCAAACTCAAAGATCAACAGGGAAAATTCATGGTCTGAAAGACAAAGTGGAAGCACTAAAGGAGTTCTTATCAAAGGGTGTCAACAGGTCTTCATCACTTTTCAAGGCTCGCAATAAAGGCATCAGGGAAATATCCTATCAGTGGAGCATGGAAGCCGAAACAGCCTTCCAAAGATGGAAGAAGTGCATGGAAATCTTGCCAACAGTTACAACTCCAACCAGAGGTGAAATTTTGCTCCTACACATAGCAACATCCTTCGATGAGGTCGGCGCGATGCTCTTTTTGGAAAAAAAAACATACAGACACCAATATACTTTGTTAGTAGGGTTTTACTAGACGTAGAACGAAGCTACGTAGAGTCAGAGAAATTAATCTTAGCTCTAGTTTATGCCACAAGGCGCCTCCAAAGGTACTTCAAGGATCACCCCATCAAGGTACCTACTGATAAACCAATTTGTTGAACCGTAGAGGGGGGTGAATATGGTTTCTTCGGCTTTTTGGATGTTTAAAAACTTTAAGCTAAAGAGAACACCAAGTGGTTGTACAATAATCCAACAACCACTAACACAACCAAAGTATATAAAGCAGGTAAAGAACACAATGATATATACTGGTTCGGGATGGGGGGTTTATACCATCCGTACGTACAGTTGCGAATCCGCGACTCCGATACTATTCACTAGTATAATCCTTTCGGTGGACTACAAACCGTTACAATTGACTCCACCAATATTTACCAATGTTGATGTTCACAAAGAAGGAGTTACTCCCACGGTGTTCCGCCCTCGAAAACCACCCAAAAGAATCTCGCAATTCGACTTCACCTAAGGGTCACCAAGACTTCCCATCGGAAGTATCAAACCCCAACTAGATCCCCAATGATCTAGGCTTGGTCACCAAGACACAAGACTTCCCTTACAAACGATTGAATGAATAAATAAGTGTTTGTTTAATCAAGCCTTAACCTAACCTAGTGACTCGATTCTAGTAGAAAGGGTAAAAGGAAGAAGACCCTCGACACAATCACAAGAGTGGATTAGGTTCTTGTGATTCTTCCCTTACAAAGAGATGTGTTCTTCTCAAAGATGTTAATGTGAAAATCAAGAACACAAGATTAGAGATAGAGATGGAGATAGAGATTTGAGAGTGTTTAGTGAGAAAGAATCTAGTGAGAAAAAATAATGGCAAGGGGTGAGGAATACAAGAGGCAAGGGTGGTATTTATAGGCCAAGAACCCAAACTTGGAAAAATTTACCAAGACCGGCGCGTCACCTGCTCGTCAACGCGTGGGCAGCGCGCCAGGCGTCTGTAAGTTTTTCCCAAGTGTTGGGTGTTTGGATCTTATAAATACCTATCCTTGCTAAACCCCTAATTGTACTTCACACTAAACCTTAACATTAATCATTCTAAGGTTTACCAACTCAAATAGCCAATTAGAAAATGTTTTGTGAAGTGTTTATAAGAAAACCAAATACCAAGGGTAGAAAGTGTAGATAAGGTAATTTGGAAGGGGTAGAGATGTTATTCCTCACATGGCATAGAAAAGAGAGAAAGAATCTGCCAAGATATATTCCATTTCTTGGGGGGGGGGGGGGAAGAATGAGATGGAGGGTTGAGATGAGATGGTTTGAATTGGATGGATGAGATTGAAGGGAGCCTCCCTTGGTTTTCAAATTATTTGACATGTGGGGAAAATGAAGGGTTGAGATGTGTTCATTTGAAATAGATGGCTAGGATCAAAGAAGACTAGGTTTGGATTGAGAATGGATATTCCAAATGAATATGATTTGCTTGGGGGAAAAGGGTGAATCAATGGTTGAGATGGTTTTGGTTTGAAATGGATGGCTTGGATTAAACACATGTGATGGTATAGAGATGAGGATGAGATGAATGGTTGAGATATGTTGTAATTTGAATTCAATGGCTAGGATCAAAGAAGCATCCTTTGGAATTCAAACGATTCCCATGTGTTGAAATTGGAAGGTTGAGATGTGTTGTAAGGGAATGGATGGTTGAGATGTAGTGTGTAAGGGAATATGTAAGAGTGTAAGAGATTGTGTAAGAGAATATTTGATTTGGATATGATTGGATTTATCTTTTTTAGAAATGAGATTAAGAGAAGATTAAGAAGTAATCTAATTGTCATTAAGAAGAAAAGGTTTAGACAATTAAGATTATGGGTTGAGAAAATCATAAGTTACTTATAAGTTCAAGTAACACAACGTCGAGAATCCATAGTTTCATATCCCGTGACTTTCCACGACTCGACATTCTCAACTAATACCTTGGGTCAAACAAGTTAAGTGCTTTGCCTTGATGTAAAGCATAACCCAAGTGGGAAAGGATGCGTTTACGCAAAGTGACCTTTGACTTAGTTTGACCAATAAGGGAGTAAACCCGTTACGTAATTAGAGAAGACGTAAACACGGGATATGAGTATATGGATGCTTCAACACGATGTCACGTGAAATATACAAGCTCCCTAAGTTTAGAAAAGCCTTGGCCAGAGGCGATAGTGATGCGTGGGAATTGCACCAGGCTTTACCTCTCGAGGGATCTCGAGAAGCTTACAACCCCCACGAGGCAGTGTACCTGATCGATGTAGTATAGTATAATGACAAGTACCGGGGGATTGATCGTTCAGCTAGGAATAGTGTCGCTAGGATTAGAAAACCTAAAGACTAGGTCTAGAGATGAGGGATGATTCTTTTTATATTTTTATATTTTTAGGAAAGCAAATTAAAATCTCGGGTTTGAAGGATTTGGGCGGAATTAGTTGCTAATCAACTAACCCAATACTAAGATGCAATCAAAATAAAATACTAAAAATGAAAATAAACTAAATTAAACTAAAGTTGTGAGCAATATGTGGGAGAAATGTGTTTACTTAGATTTCACTACTCCCTAGATATCTTTTACACGTTAATTACTTGTTATAGTTGCGTGGATGACGGATTGTATTCCTTAATACCATTCATGGGGTAGCGTACTTACTTCCCCAATCCTATGAGTGCCTACTTCACTCCTATGTCGAGCCGGCTAAGAAGCTCCTAACATGGGATCATTAGAATTTACTCATGCATTAAATACAACCAATAAAACCTAGTACACATCGGTTCATGTTTCCTAAGACGTTCAAGCATGTTACCAAATGGAGATCTGCCAGTTTTCTTAAGCCTAACATTGAAATCATTCATCCAATACAGCCATAAACAAGTAATCAACACATAATTAACATCTAGGTTTCATTAGATCTAAGCAAACACAAGATAGATCTAGCCTAGCATGTTGAAATTAAGACAAGCACAAGATATAGACAACCAACACATAGACATATTGATTGAATTAAAGAGAAGACTTATCTTAATAGCACATGAAAGGGTTCAAGGGGCAAAAACCCTTAAAAAAGCTGTAAAATACGTACAAGGTTCGGCCCTAGGGTTTCTCCACACACGTTCCTCTCAATGAATGAAAATTAGAAAACTATATATAGATTTTAGAAGGTGACGGCGTCAAGAACAAATGTCTGATGCCGTCATCTCGCCGCCAAATAATTCCTTGGACTGCCTAGATCTGGATCTGACGCCGTCATGTGTACACCTTATGCAGGCCGTCATGAATGTAACTCTTGACGCTCTTGTTGTGACGCCTTCTGGTTTCTTCTGGGTCGTCATGGACTTTACTCTTGACGCCGTCAGGATTTCCTTCTTGATGCCGTCATACACTGTTCCCAACATGGAAAATTAAGTCTTTGGCGTTTTCTTCACTTTTATGCTCCAAAAACGTCCGAATTGCTTCTTTTTCCAGATTTCTCTCCCAAAGTACCTAAAATCATAAAAGGAACGATTTAGGGCAATATTTGATCAAATAAATTCAATTCCGGGCTTAAATGACCCCCTAAAAGTGGTTCATTTTTTGCCTCATCAGATAGTTAGAAAACATGAGTTGGCGTTTTCCCGTAAGTGGGTGTTTTAAAAGTAGGATCTCTCAAGCCTCAAAACTCGTTTCGAGTGTTCTCAATTAAGCACATAACATATTCATACCTATATTGAAAGATCCACATTTTTCGGGTAAGGGGAAAGCCAACTTTCAAAATTCGCCCGGAACCATACAGTGTCCTAGCGCGTCACCCGCGCGTTGACGTGCGGGCAGCACGCCAGGAGCAGACATGGGCTCCGACGATTTTGAGCTAACGTTTGTTATTTTATGTGTTTCGATGGTTTATTTGTCATCATCAAAACATAAAGTGATCTTGATCATGTTGCCTCAACAATCTCCCCCTTTTTGATGATGACAAATAAAAACCGAAAGCAAATAAAATTACAAAACTTAGCTAAGACAAAGCGCGCCTTTGGTGTAGCTTGCGTCTTGACCTTTGCCTTGTAATTTGGTGAAGCCTTTAACATTTCTTGAATGGTCTTCACGCTCTTGCTTTCTTTCTCCCCCTTTTGTCGAATCAAAAAGGCAGGACTTCCAATCAAGCCAGGTTTCGAACTTGGGCCTGTGGGATAAGTGAGCAAAATTGTATATGCACCCGAATGTGCTCCCCCTTGAACATAGCTCCCCCTAGATCGTTGCTCCCCCTTGTTTCAAAGAGGGGATCCATGGGTCAAGAGCCTCACCTTTGCGGTGGCCTAGCTACACATAGAAGTCACAACATGCAACAAACAAGAAATCCTCACATGTGAAAGTTTCAAAAATGGGTTAGGTTACCATTTGGAAACTTGCAACATGAGTTAGTTCACATAGTAATGTATATATATTTGTCCCATATGACTCCAATAACCATTTGTTGAGCATGACAAGGTTGAGGAAAATGCATTTATTATTATTATAAAGCTTGAAAGCTAGAGTTACAACTAGATCATGGTACCAAGAGATCCAAGTAACACAAAATACCCACAAAGCATCTAACAAACACACCTAAACAATACATGTTATAAGGAAAGTATTTCTTGTGATCTACAAGATTGTCCTCACAAGTGTCAACACCCCTTTCTTGATGCACAATGCATGTTATGTTTGAGGCCAATGCTTGAAGCATTTTAACTCTGTCATGGAGAGATTTAAGCATTTTACGGGTTTCTTCTCTATGATCTTTAATAGCATTAAGCATGTCAAGTGTGTTTTCGTAACAAATTGCATGGTTGCCTTCACGAAGTTTTGGGCTTAAGGGCTTCCTTATCTTTTCCCAAACTTCTTCATCACCAATTCCCCTAGTTAGGGGTGATGTGACTTGAACATTTTGTGGATTGCTCCAAACATCATCTTGCATTAGTTTTTCAAGGTTGATCCTAGTATATTGTTGTTGGTTGTTTTGCATAAACCACCCATTTCCCATCCCATCACTCTTGGTTGTAGCTTGAGGGACAACATTGTTGTTAGCAATTTCTTCACTTCCATTGTTTGCACTCAAGGAATTGGTGTCACTACTTTGGAGGATGAAATTGTCAAGAACATTGTTCGGAGAAAGTGGTTGGTTATTCATTTTTATCTTAGATTGAGATTTTAGGTGTAATGCTTAGACAAGATCTCTAATCCTTAAATAATAGTAGAGTGAGGTTTAGATATGGGTGATCACTCCTATTATCCAACGGGTATTAAGGCAATTAGTACTAAGATTCCTCATTAGGTGTACAAGTTGTGAAGATCAAGAGGAAGAGAATATATAGGAAAGGTAAATGTGCTATGATCATGAGAAGAGTTATTCAAAGAGCAATGAGTGTTTTAGTTGATCTAAAGTTGTGATATGTAGACAAAATACACATGCTACCTACCATTAATTTTCAAGCATGTACCATAAATTGTTAAGCTATGCATCAAATTTTAAGCAATGAAGCATTATTCACTTAAGTTTAGGTATGCAACATGTATTTATCTCATAAGGTGAACAAGAAGAGCTAGATATAAAATCTTCAACACAAGTGTGAGTTGTGATGAATATCATATCTAATCTTGGAAGCTATGACAAAATTAATATTATCGAGATTAAGCAAGATAAATTGTGTCAAATTTCCTTGTTCAATGCACATTGTATAGACATGTAGAATCTTGGATATTATCAATCATAGTTTAAATAATGAGTTGATGCATATCTTTCCTCTTGGAAGACATTTATTAAGCTTCCATCCATGCCTCCATATACGTCTTAATCATGTAAACACATAAGCTCTAATAGCACCTAAAAGCCTTGCAAACAACACAAAGACATTTTACTTTGACTTAAAGATTGTTCTCCTAAGATGCATGTTTTAACATCAAAACCTATCCCAAAGCAATTTGGACACTTGAAAAATGTCATGCCAAAAACCTAATCTTGTTTGTTTTGTGATCTAAGAGTCCTTTTATTCAAGTTTTATTAACGACCTTTCTTATATGAACTCTATTAAAGATATAACATGCGGTATCTAGGGCATGACATCAAAACTTTTGTGGGATGGATTGCTCATCAAACATTGCACGACTCATCTTTCTTAACTCACGATGTGTTCTTTCAACAATCTCAGGCGATTGAGAAGTGAACGGGCCCGATAAGTTATAAGATATTCCATGTTGTTCACAAAAGGTTCCAAATTGCATTTTATCAAATTCAGTACTATGATTTGTTTTAATTGAGACAATTGAACAATCAAGTAGGTTTTCAAGTTTCTTTCTTAAAATGTTGAATTTATTCAAGACTCCATCCTTGTTTTCTAAGAATAATATCCAAGTGTAATTTGAATGATCATCTATGATCATTAAAGTGTAGAAGTTTCCTCCATAACTTTGGATCGGAGATATACCATACAAATCCAAATGAATCAACTCTAAAACCTTATTAGTTGTCACTTTCTTTTAGTTCCTATTATTAGTTTGTCCTTGACTCCCTAGATATGTATCACAATAATGCCTTTCAAAACTCAACAATGGTAAATTGCTTACTAGCTTGTCGGCAAGACCTAACTTCCTAAGCCGAGGCGTTAGGTTATTTACCATATTTGAGATGTATATATTGTTACAAATAATCTATGATTAAAAAGTGTACAAGTTGTTTCGCCTACAACCTTTAGCTAGTACAACACCATTTTTACTAATAGAGCAATCGACTTTAGTAAATTTTACCTCACAATCATCATTACTAAGTTGACTTACACTAATCAAATTAAAGTTTAGACCTCTAACATGCTCAACGTTGGTAATTACAATGGAGTCATGAAGGACATTACCTTTGCCGACAATTTTGCCGTTAAGTTCACTCCCAAAAGTGACATGATTCCCATTATACGCCGTGTATGATGTGAACAATCTTCTATTCCCGGTCATGTGTTTAGTGCAACCACTATCCACTACCCACTCATCTGGTTGTAGATCACTTTTGAGACAAACCTACAACAAAAGTACAACTCATGCCTTTGGTACCCATTGTTTCTTGGGTCCATTTTGGTTAGCACTTAAAGTGCCCAAGTTAAACATTCTTGGGTCTTGAAGTAAGACACATAATTTCTCAATACCATATTTAGAAAAAGCGGACCAAGGATTGTTTTGATAGTCATTTTGAGTTTGATAACTTGGTCTATATTTATGATATGCTTGAGTTCTAAAGAAGTTTTGTTTTGAATAGGAGTTGTCTCTCCTTTGGTAATTGTTGTATTGGTATTGAGAGGACTTTTGACCATAGTTAGAGAAATTTCTTCTTTGGTTGTTGTGAAATGATGGTCTTTGGTTGTATGAGGTAGAAGATCTCATATTAGGTGTAGGCAAAAGTGGTCTATGATTTACTCGAGGTTGTGAGTATCCAAGTCCATTGCGAGAGCTTGAGTTAGAAAATTGTTTTGGATTTTCTCTTTTTGCAATCGGAGCTTGATTACCTCGAGTACTTACAAGAGCAGCTTGAGGAGTAATTGGTTTAATGTCACTGTTTAATGAAGATCCAATTTTCTTCAGAGGCCTGGCGCGCTGATGGCGCGTTAACGCGTCAGCCAGCGCCTCAGCCTCGGGGATTTTTGGGGCCTCGTTTTCTTTAGCCTTTACAAATGTTATTGGTTTTGTTAGGCTTATGGGAGTGGTTGTTCCTTGTTTGAAAAATCCAAGACCTCCCTTATCTTGAGAAACCTTTTGACGACTTATCATTTCTTCTAAATCATTTGTGCTCTTTTTATATTTTGAAAAACTTAACAACTCCTTTTGAAGTTTAGAAACTTTGTCATTCAAAGAGTCAACCTCAAGTGTGAGTTTCTCACATCTTTTACATGGTTCAACCACCTCTTTGCAATCCCTTAGTGATTCGTCGTGAAAACCAATTATAATATATATAGTATAGTATCGAAGTGATCCGCGTAAATACGGATCACCCGAGTCGTTTTCCAACGAAGGCGAATGGAATCGAGAATATCAATTAGTGAAACCGTGAATTGAAAAGTGAGAAAATGAAAATAGCAATCAAATAGTTCACATATTCACAAACAAGTATGAAATATGCAGAAAGTACAAGCTAATTATGCACCAAAGTTAAAAACGTAAAAACGGAAACGCAACCGCAAAATTTAAAACGTAACGTATATCGAAAAATGATCCTACGAACTTGAAAATATTTTCTAAAAATCTTAAACTAATAAAAAGAATTTTAAGAAAAAGAAAAATATTTTTTTGACTTTTTATTTATTTTTTTATGAATTTTTATTGATTTTTGGAATTTTAAAATGTATCAAAAATAAGGAAAAATAGAAATATAAAGTGGAAAAATGAAAATTTAATTCTAAAAATTCTAAAATATTATAAAAGAATTTCTAAAAATATTTTTGTAATTTTTCACAGCTTTTTCTTATTTTTATTGGATTTTTGTTATTTAAAAATGATGTAAAAGTGATTAAAAATGAAGAAATATTAAGAAAAATATCAAATCAACTCAGAAAATTATGAAAAATTTACAGAAAATCTAAAATATTATAATAAACTTGCAGAGAAATTTTGGAAAGAAAAAGATGAGTAAAAGTGCTTATTTCAAGCAAATCAGCTTATGGCAAGTGCTTATTTATAAGTAGGGGTGGAAACGAGCCGAGCCGAGCCCGAGCCTGCCAAAGCTCGAGCTCGGCTCGTTTACATTTTAGAAAGCTCGAGCTCGAGCTCGGCTCGGTTCGAGCCTTAAGATTTGGGCTCGAGCTCGGCTCGTGAATGATATACAAAGCTCGAGCTCGGCTCGGGCTCGGCTCATTTGTGATGCGTTTGTACAGAAAATAAAGCTTATCTTCTTGAGGTTATTAGTTCGAGCTCGTTTATCTAAAGCTCGTGCATTTTGTTTTGAGCTCGTCAGTTATTTAAGATACTGTGTATGCATATAAAAGGAAAAAGACACTCAACCAATGCAATATAGAACTTTTCAAACAAAACAAAAAAATTACCTTTGGAATGATCTATCAATCGACTGCAATGGTTTCAAATAAAACAAAAAAAGTTACATGCGGAATGATCAACCAATCGACTTCAATGGGAAAAGAAGGGAGTGAGTAGGTAGATGAGAAGATGGATACCAAAATCAAAATATCAATGTGGCATAACTTTATTTTAATAAATTATAAGAAGTACACACGCGGTTCTAGGAAATTAAAAAAATAAGAATATGAATAAACGCATTTAATGTTAAGGATAACGGGAGGCTCGAGGCAAGGTAGAGCGTGTGTAAAGTTAATTTTTTTGAATTTTCAACCAAAATACATAAATATACGTATATATACACAAAATGTACTAGAGCTCGTTTAGGCTCGCGAGCCTAACCGAGCTTTATGTATAAAGCTCGGGATCGGGCTCGATTATTAAATGAGCTTTAATTTAAGCTCGAGCTCGGGCTCGAGCTCGTTTAGGCTCGGCTCGTTCGAGCTTTTTACCGATCCGATCTCGAGCTTTTTACGAGCAGCTCGGCTCGTTTCCACCCCTATTTATAAGCACTTGCCACAAAACTTAACCAAAATGATACCACATATGTAATATACTATATTAAGCTCAATGATGCTCAGATAAGAACAGAGATAATCACAGAAGCAATGAAT
This sequence comes from Artemisia argyi, assembly GCA_030686995.1. Lineage (NCBI taxonomy): Eukaryota > Viridiplantae > Streptophyta > Magnoliopsida > Asterales > Asteraceae > Artemisia > Artemisia argyi. The sequence continues at coordinate 145,778,381 of CM060706.1, forward strand.
GCAAGATAATAAGCAGTAAAGCTATAAGCAAATACAATAAGCTGATAAGCAAAAGCTTAAACCAGTGAGCTAAGAACAATCTAAATAACAAAACTGAACTAAAACAACTCAGGCATTAATATCAACTAAGAAAGTAGAAAATAAGCTGAGATAATAGGCTAATGAGACAATAACATACAAAGAGAACTAATAGCAAACTAAGAATAAGCTAGCAAACAGATATCAAATAACAAAATAAGTTCAAGCAAACAAGGATAGTACTGTAAGCTGCTAGCAAAACCAAGTTAAACTCCTAAATCATACTTAACGATTATAAAAAAATGAAATCAAAATGGCACATTGGGCTGCTGATGTAGAAACTAACTGATGCAGGGGTGAAAATGGTTTAAGAACAATATAAGAAGTTAGCGCAAAGTGTTCAAAATACGAGTTACAATCTGAAATTAATACCACACTTTAACAAGCTGCTAAGGAGCAAATGTACCAGATTACAGCCTAAAATGAGCTTATATGAGCTTTGTGAAAATAGTCCGTTGGAACAGATTACTGGCACAAGCGTGTTTGAAAACTACTTTAGAAATTTACGAACTTATAAAACTTTGCAAACTTGGAATTTAAACTAAGATTCTATGTTTATGCTACTTAATGATTATACTAAGCTATTTATGATAATTGCTAACTGATGCAAGGTTAGTCTTAATGAAAACTAAAAGATTAACTGATGTAAAAGTGGTATGGGTCAAAATGGTGATATTAGATTAATCAAACTATGATACCAGATAACGAGCAACCTACAATTTGAAAGCCTAAACTAACCTACTTATACCTAGTGCAAATTAACTAAACCAGATTATCAGCAAAAGGAAAGCTAGAACACAGATATAATATTTGATCCAAACACCACTAAGAACTATGCTCTTATACTACAACTAACTGTCTTAGGCTACAAATCAAATTAACAATGAACAATCAACATTCACTACCAACTATAGAATCCAAATGAACAGTAATCAACATCAGTAAACAGCAGAAACACAGATGTGCAATAGCAACTCAGTTCAACAAACAATCCCAAACTCAGAACTCAAATATGCAACTATAGCAATATAGACCAATGAAACAGTAACTCAATTGCAATCTTATCAAATCAGATCCTCAATATCCAAAACTCAAAACTAATCCAAAACAAAGTCAGATCTAACAACAGATACTAAGCACAGTCACACAGATTCAAAACAGATTGATCTAATTACCAACAATATATCTCAACTACTCTAACAAGTAATTATGAATCAGAAAACTTAATCACTACCAAATCTGCTACTACAAACTCAAATAAAACAATAACTACAACTTATATCAGCAAACTAAATCAATTAAACAGTAACTAAATCATTACACTAAAATCTACTCAGATGCAATAGAATAGTAATGAAATCAAAAGGTTACCAAACAAATCTCTCTCAGCAAGAACAGAGGGAGTTCACAGAAGCCTATCTCTAGGATAGGCAGGTTCTTCCTTTACTAACCAAGCTTATCCAATTACACCACAACCACCACTTGTTCTCCTTCTTTTGAATGAAACAGTACCAAGTAAACCACAAGCTATCAAAGCTCGTATATTCAATATATAAGCTGAATTCAGCTTATTAAAAGTCTAAATCTCTAATTTGAATTATTTTTTATTTTTTTTTTATAATTTTCTGAATTTTTTATTATTTTCTTTATTTGAAATCTTATTGAATGTATTAAAAAGAGAGGTTGATTAAGCTATTTGGAAAACAATTAGAATTTCTTAATAAAAAATAAGCTGAGATTAGATTATAATATGCTAGTTATAAGCTAACTTGAAAACAGAATAAGCAATAATAAGATGAATGATAAGCTGAGATTAAATGAAATAGAACTTTTATTAAAACAAAGAGTAAAATTACATTTTCTAATCTAGATTACAAAGGGCTGAATAAAATTTGACAGAGTAACACTATGCTAAAAACCTACACACTAAGAAGCTAAAAATACACCTATTTATAGGAGTGGAGTGAGTGAAAGAGTCCCAATGCCAGGTTGGCAATCCGTGCCACTACTGTGCTTCTTTGAGTCCCATATCAGCCATCAGATTGAAATTGTGTTTCTTCAAATCCACAAGAGCCCTAGGATCAGGATTAGTGATGTGGCTTGCCCAATCAAACTTCGCCATCTGTCCCAAGCGTGTGCTAGTACTCTCTTTCCGTGTCAGAGGGATGTCAGATGCTTCTAGAAGAGGTATCTAAGGCTTGGTATGACGTGCATCCACCAATCTCTATCGGCCAAGTGTCCTCTTGGTATCTAGTTTTCTCTCTGACACATGATACATCACGTGATAGGTTTCTAGAAGCTCAAATGATTGGTTATTAATGGCTAATTGAAGTGGCTTGAACCAATTTGATCATAATGGTTAGCTAGGGTTCATGTTTGGGGGAAATGGGGGAAAAATGAGAGCGGGGTGAATCTGTTTGACCCAGAATTGACCCTTTGACCATGTTTTTAGTATTTAGACCGAGGGTGTGGTTGGGCTCAAAGGAATGGGCCTTTGGTTATTTTGGGTTAAAGATAAAATTGGATTGTAACATAGAAATTGGACCAGGCTTGTGTTATTTTCAGATTTTTGGTACAAATAAAAATCAAGGACCAAAATTGTAAAATTTGAAATTCCAAGGGCTGGTTTTGTCACTTTTCAAAATTGTAATCCAAGGACTATTTCTGCCAAATCTGAATAAATGAAGGACTGTAATTGACTTTTAGATCCCGGCATTGACTTTTTGACCGTCTTCCACTCTCGTGCCCGTTTTTCTGATATTCGTGTGATTTTTCGTCATTTTGAGATTAATCCGTACTTGCATGTTCACAACATAAAAACAAGTGTTTTCTTGGCATTTGTTAGCTCAAATAGTCATTTTGGGTCGATATTTGGCCATAAAATGGTGAGTGAATAAGCACTCACCAAAATCCCCCCGACTAAGGTATTGCCGTGTCCTCACGCAATGTGATCAATTCACGCTTTTGGGATAAATAATTTCAAAACTCTTTTTACTAACTTTGAAAAGTAGAAGGAGGTTCGAAAGAAGTAATAAAATTATTTATTCCCGAAAACGCTCCGTTTTCCAAAATTTTTCTTTTATTCCTTTATTCCACTTACACTTCTTATTTTTATACTTTTCCATACTTCATTCTTGTGACGGTTTGTTGAACTTTCATTATTTTGCAATAATTATTAGGGTCAACGAGTAGAAACACTTCTATATATAAAAGTGACCGTACGGATAAAAATCGTCATCCTTGATTTTTCACAAGTCCCCAAACTAAGCGTACAAACGAGATCACAGCTTATTTACAAATTAGATGCTAACACTACTCATAACAGTTACTTGTGGAAACTCCTTACTCCCATTTCCTAGGTTTTGTATCTCAATATTTTATTTTTGTTGAGAAATGAATCGCTTCATATTTTCTCGTTTCAATAATTTTTAGTCCGATAGTGACACCTAAGTTTAAACGATAAGTAGTTATTCATTTTCTCTTAAGAACCACTGCAATAGAAATTCGGTCCACATCAAGGAATTTTAGTACATACAATATCAGAAATATAAGTTGCAGAGTACAATCACGTGCACCTCATGTGACTGATTACTAATCACTAATCACATGCACCTCACGTGCCAACAACTTATTTATACATAAGCTCTTATTCAACAATACTTACAACTTTCACTTTTTTCATTTTTCACTTTTTTCACTTTTTTTTCATACTTTTTCACTTTTTTTTTCTTTCTTGACTTTTCTCAATACAATGGAAGCTTATTGGGTAGCTCCAAAACCACATAGATAATCAACTTTTGACTTTTGATTTTTTCACTTTTTGCTCTTATTTTTGATGTTCCTTGATATGTACCCAACTTCTAAAGCAAAAATTATCTTAAGAATACAAAGAACTAAATATTATTCAAACCGAAATACCACTAATTAACCTAGAACATCTATTATATAGGTGACGTATCTGATGGGAGTAAAAAGCCACAAGTACCTCTTATGAGCTTTAAAGAGAACCACTACTCCACGTTTAGCATCTAACTTCTAAATAAACTCTATCATTTCTCGCTCTTCGCAATTTAAGATTCCAAATAATGAAACCAGCGAATACTTAGCCGATAATCAGCCACGCATATATAAAGTCAGTTACGGAAACTTGCAAATTATAAAAGAAGAATTCGCGTTTTCTAGCTCCTGATGTAAAAGACTAGCGAAAGCTTTTAAGCTGCGCATGTATAAAGTCAAGTACGGGAACTTGCAGATTCTTAAGAAAGAATTCGCATTTTATAGCTCCTTGTGTACAAGACTAGCACAAGCTTATGTGATCATCATTGGTTAAGGGAACAAGCTAGGGCTCAACACGCCCGGTCAAGTCAAAATATTTATTCCTACTCTCGCCAGCAAGAAAGTCAACAAGGTGTCAAAACACTTATTCAAACTTTATTATATTTTTGCATAACTTTTTCAACTTTTTCACATTTTTTTTTGTGCTTTTTCATGACTTTTTCTTTGATTTTTCTCAAAAATTTTGAAATTTTCAATTTTTTCATTTTTTTCATTTTTGATGGAAAAACGGAGTTGCAAGAGTGCACGACATGTGAGACATGCAAGGTTCAAAAATTTTGAAATTTTCAATTTTTTCATTTTTTTCATTTTTGATGGAAAAACGGAGTTGCAAGAGTGCATGACATGTGAGACATGCAAGGTTAAAATCGAATCGAAGAGTCACCCTCCCCCAGACTAGAACGAAACATTGTCCTCAATGTTTTATGGGTTAAGGTAATCCTAACAAAATTCTAGGCCGTTTATTAATTATGCCAAAGAAAACGTTAGTCGATAAGATTTAACGGATATAGGATTTCCAAGTAGCACCGATGAATGAAACTCGAGCGGAGAAATGATAACGAGCACGAAAGTCTTCATAAATCGCGGACAATCCTAACAAACATCACAAACAACCACGGAACACAAGAGTAGAAGAGGCACCCCCTCCTCACGTTATTTGTTAGAAAATAGAAAAATAAGAAGATGAAATTGGATAAGCATGGGTTGCCACCCACGAAGCGCTTGTTTTTGTTCACCGAGTCACATGAGCTTGACTCGATCCCCGAATTAAATTGTCCTTAGGGAAAAACCGTGGAAAAATAATCTCACTCGGGCTTTCGTTCAAAATTTTTGAAAAACTTATGATTTATTTGAAAGTTCCATCCCGAAGAGATTACCATTAGTATTTTAATGTTGAAAACTTTTAAAAACGATACCAGGGTCAAATACAACATCCTCACTCCCCACTGAGTGAAGGATAAGAGAAACCACACCAAACGTTACAAATGGCAAGAAAGTATTGATAACAATCTTGAAAAACTCCTCATCTTCAAAAGAAAACTTCATAATTATGGAATTATGAATTTTATCATTCAAACTCCTTTTAAAATCCTTTCCGGGTGGGAGGGATGGGATAAATTTTTCTTTAAAATTCTCATTCTTAAGAACACCACCCGGATCATGATCAACTTCAAGATCAAAACCGAAACTTTCGTATTCAGATTTAGAAAACTTTTCAATTTCAAATTCAGATTCATCAAAACAAAATGACTCAAACTCCGGAAGAGAGATAAAAGCATGAGAAGTGGTACTGCCACGACTCGTCTCTTCCGAGTGATCAGTATCAAAATGAAAAGCTTCAAATGTCGGATCAGAAAAATCAAGACGATAAGTGGGATTGTCACTCATCTCCTCAGTCGTAAAGGTAAAACTCTCAAAGTCTGGTAAAAATTCCTCGAGCTCGGGCTCCAGAGGATCGTCAATTATAAGCTCAATCTTTGTCTTAACTTTATCCGGAGGGATTGACGGTTCATCGTTCAACAAATTGTCAAGAAAAATAATATCCCCCTCCGAATCAAAGTAAGATTCGTCAGTCTTAGAAATCGGAATCGTTTCAATTGCAAGAAATTCATCGACCTCTTCCCAAAGAGAATCATATTCCTTAGTCGGAGGAAATGATGGGGAAGAGTCGGAGACGAAAGTTTTAACAAAATCCTCAAAGGTATAATCATAAACATCGATGCTTTTGACGGAGTACTTCTTCGATTTTGAATCATCGGCTTTAAAAATCATAATATCATCATCATGTCGTAAAGTTAGAGTATCCTCAAAATGGTCTACTAGGGCTTTAGCGGTTCGTAAAAACGGTCGCCCTAGTATTAGAGGAACTCTCGGATCAGCTTCAAAATTGACAACAACGAAATCTTCCGGAAAAGTACAAGAATTCACACGAACAAAAACGTCCTCAGCAATTCCAACTGGATGAGTGATCGATCGATTAGCAAGCTCCAAAGTCATTCTCGTCGGTTTAAGAGCCCTCATTCCAAGTTGTTCGTAGATCGATAATGGCATGAGGTTTATACTCGCACCCGAATCAGCCAGGGCGTTACAAACTTCTTGATCTTTCAATGAACAAGGAATGAGAAACTTTCCCGAGTCACCAAGCTTTTCGGGAAGCTTCTTGAGAAGAATTGCGAAAAATTGAGCATTTATCGGCGTTTCGGCTAATTCAAGCAATTTCTCTTTATTACTTATGAGGTTTTTGAACGTGGAAGCAAATTTCGGCATGTACACGAGAACATCCATAAAACTTATATCAAAGTGCAGTTTTTGAAAAATATCCAGAAATTTTTCCATTTGTTTTTTAGACTTTGCACGGAGCTCTTCATCGTTAAATCGTGACGGATATGGCAATTTAGACTTGTATTTCACATTATTCTCAAAAATAACTTTTTCTTTATCTTTTGACTTTTGGACAACCGGAGGTTGGACGTTTTTAGCTCCTCCATTATTAATAGGAGGAACCGGGTCCTTTGTCGCCTCGGTCTCACAGTCTACTACCTTGGGTGGAGACGAAGAAGAAGAGGTAGTAGGAGCTGTGGGTCCATCATATTGAGCACCACTCCGAGTTATGATCGCCTTAACTTCGCCCCTCGGGTTTGCGATCGTGTTGCTTGGCAAAGAAGTAATACCCAAACCCGAGGGTCGATCATTTAAACGCTTGTTGAGATCATTGATTTGAGTTGCGAATAATTTCGTTGTTTCATCTTGTTTAGCAATTAAAGCTTGTTGACCTTGAATCAATTGTTTAATCAACTCTTCCGTGGGCGACGGATTTGTAATAGCAGCTTGATTTTGATTATTAAAATTTTGCCCACAGTTTTGAAAATTGCCATTATTCTGATTTCCATGATTATTCTGAAAATTCCCATTATTTTGAAAATTGTTCCCTTGAGGCGGGCCTTGTTGATAACTTCCCCGGTTTTGATTTTGTTGAAAATTCTGATTTTGTCCTTGAAAACCATTATTTCCACGGTTGTGATTCTGATTGTTATTGAATTGATGATTACGGTTTTGCACATTGTTATTCTGATTCACTTGATTTGGTTGATCAAACCCGGGTGGTCCAAGGTAATTGCTAGAACGGTAGCTGAGGAGATTACGGTCTCCTTGAGGTTGTGGGTAACCGTTGCCACCCATATTCGCAGCATACACGTTCGCTTGAGCAAAGCCACCGGAGGCTGGGCATTCAAGGTATGAATGTGGACCACCACAAGTTTCACAAACGATATTGACCATATTAACTTGTGTGTTCTTGACTTGATTCGGCATCATTTGGTACATTCTTAGCATAGCCGTCGACAAATCATCAAGTTTTTTATTCAAGACGGCTAGCTCGGGGTTAGAAGAAGAGTTTAGAGTCGCAGTCGATCTTATTGGCTCATTCCTCTCGGCTGAGGAATCCCAATAGTTGTAATGGGCCGTCATATTCTTGATTAGCTCGTAGCAATCCTCGGGACGACGTTTCATGAAAGTACCACCAGCTGCAGCATTGATCGTGTCCCTATGTCGTAAAGTCAATCCATTATAAAACGTATCAATTATCGTGACGAGAAGCATATTATGATTCGGACAACGATCAATGGCAAGCTTGTAACGCTCCCAAGCCTCAAACAAAGACTCATCGGGGAGTTGTCGAAAATTACTAATATCATTCCTCAACTTCGTCACCATCGATGGTGGAAAATACTTCGCCAGGAACTTGGAAACCATTTCATTGAAAGTATGAATCGAGTTCCTGGGAAGGCGATCAAACCACGCGGTGGCACGATGCGTAAGAGAATAGGGGAAGAGAGAGAGAGAGACGGAGGGGGTCATCGGAGACCCCGTTTTGCTTCATATTTTGGGTGACGGTTAGAAACTTATCGAGATGCTTATTTGCATCGTCACCCGGTAGTCCGTGAAATTGGCACGAATTTTGGACTTGTTGTATCATGTAGTGCTTAAGTCCAAAATCCGTAGCCTCAATATTTAGAGGGGCAATCGGGCCACCTCTACCATGCATCGTGGGTTGGCACAACTCCTCCATCGTTCGGAGATCAGGAGCTGGCATGTGTTGGTTTTCATCACCACCCACTGGAGGGTGTTGATTATTCATATCCATTTCCTCAACGTTAAGGAAATGGACACGGTGTGTGTGACGTATTACCCTTTCGGGATTTGACAAAGGTGATATAAGACTCTCAAAAGAAGAGCGGGTGTGCATACACCAAAAGCAAAATTAAAAAGAAAAGAAAAAGAAAAAGGAAAATTGTGGCAATCCTACTTATCGTCTTGATTTTTCTGATCCGACATTTGAAGCTTTTCATTTTGATACTGATCACTCGGAAGAGACGAGTCGTGGCAGTACCACTTCTCATGCTTTTATCTCTCTTCCGAGTGATCAGTATCAAAATGAAAAGCTTCAAATGTCGGATCAGAAAAATCAAGACGATAAGTGGGATTGCCACTCATCTCCTCAGTCGTAAAGGTAAAACTCTCAAAGTCTGGTAAAAATTCCTCGAGCTCGGGCTCCAGAGGATCGTCAATTATATGCTCAATCTTTGTCTTAACTTTATCCGGAGGGATTGACGGTTCATCGTTCAACAAATTGTCAAGAAAAATAATATCCCCCTCCGAATCAAAGTAAGATTCGTCAGTCTCAGAAATCGGAATCGTTTCAATTGCAAGAAATTCATCGACCACCTCCCAAAGAGAATCATATTCCTTAGTCGGAGGAAATGATAGGGAAGAGTCGGAGACGAAAGTTTTAACAAAATCATCAAAGGTATAATCATAAACATCGATGCTTTTGACGGAGTACTTCTTCGATTTTGAATCATCGGCTTTAAAAATCATAATATCATCATCATGTCGTAAAGTTAGAGTATCCTCAAAATGGTCTACTAAGGCTTTAGCGGTTCGTAAAAACGGTCGCCCTAGTATTAGAGGAACTCTCGGATCAGCTTCAAAATTGACAACAACGAAATCTGCCGGAAAAGTACAAGAATTCACACGAACAAAAATGTCCTCAGCAATTCCAACTGGATGAGTGATCGATCGATTAGCAAGCTCCAAAGTCATTCTCGTCGGTTTAAGAGCCCCCATTCCAAGTTGTTCGTAGATCGATAATGGCATGAGGTTTATACTCGTACCCGAATCGGCTAGGGCGTTACAAACTTCTTGATCTTTCATTGAACAAGGAATGAGAAACTTTCCCGAGTCACCAAGCTTTTCGGGAAGCTTCTTGAGAAGAATTACGGAACATTGAGCATTTATCGGCGTTTCGGCTAATTCAAGCAATTTCTCTTTATTACTTATGAGGTTTTTGAACGTGGAAGCAAATTTCGGCATGTACACGAGAGCATCCATAAAACTTATATCAAAGTGCAATTTTTGAAAAATATCTAGAAATTTTTCCATTTGTTTTTTAGACTTTGCACGGAGCTCTTCATCGTTAAATCGTGACGGATATGGCAATTTAGACTTGTATTTCACATTATTCTCAAAAACAACTTTTTCTTTATCTTTTGACTTTTGGACAACCGGAGGTTGGACGTTTTCAGCTCCTCCATTATTAATAGGAGGAACCGGGTCCTTTGTCGCCTCGGTCTCACAGTCTACTACCTTGGGTGGAGACGAAGAAGAAGAGGTAGTAGGAGCTGTGGGTCCATCATATTGAGCACCACTCCGAGTTATGATCGCCTTAACTTCGCCCCTCGGGTTTGCGATCGTGTTGCTTGGCAAAGAAGTAATACTCGAACCCGAGGGTCGATCATTTAAATGCTTGTTGAGATCATTGATTTGAGTTGCGAATAATTTCGTTGTTTCATATTGTTTAGCAATTAAAGCTTGTTGACCTTGAATCAATTGTTTAATCAACTCTTTCGTGGGCGACGGATTTGTAATAGTAGCTTGATTTTGATTATTAAAATTTTGCCCACGGTTTTGAAAATTGCCATTATTCTGATTTCCATGATTATTCTGAAAATTCCCATTATTTTGAAAATTGTTCCCTTGAGGCGGGCCTTGTTGATAACTTCCCCGGTTTTGATTTTGTTGAAAATTCTGATTTTGTCCTTGAAAACCATTATTTCCATGGTTATGATTCTGATTGTTATTGAATTGATGATTACGGTTTTGCACATTATTATTCTGATTCACTTGATTTGGTTGATCAAACCCGGGTGGTCCAAGGTAATTCCTAGAACGGTAGCTGAGGAGATTACAGTCTCCTTGAGGTTGTGGGTAACCGTTGCCACCCATATTCGCAGCATACACGTTCGCTTGAGCAAAGCCACCGGAGGCTGGGCATTCAAGTTATGAATGTGGACCACCACATGTTTCACAAACGATATTGACCATATTAACTTGTGTGTTCTTGACTTGATTCGGCATCATTTGGTACATTCTTAGCATAGCCGTCGACAAATCGTCAAGTTTTTTATTCAAGACGGCTAGCTCGGGGTTAGAAGAAGAGTTTAGAGTCGCAGTCGATCTTATTGGCTCATTCCTCTCGGCTGAGGAATCCCAATAGTTGTAATGGGCCGTCATATTCTCGATTAGCTCGTAGCAATCCTCGGGACGATGTTTCATGAAAGTACAACCAGCTGCAGCATTGATCGTGTCCCTATGTCGTAAAATCAATCCATTATAAAACGTATCAATTATTGTGACGAGAAGCATATTATGATTCGGACAATGATCTATGGCAAGCTTGTAACGCTCCCAAGCCTCAAACAAAGACTCATCGGGGAGTTGTCGAAAATTACTAATATCATTCCTCAACTTCGTCACCATCGATGGTGGAAAATACTTCGCCAGGAACTTGGAAACCATTTCATTGAAAGTATGAATCGAGTTCCTGGGAAGGCGATCAAACCACGCGGTGGCATGATGCGTAAGAGAATAGGGGAAGAGAGAGAGACGGAGGGCGTCATCGGAGACCCCGTTTTGCTTCATATTTTGGGTAACGGTTAGAAACTTATCGAGATGCTTATTTGCATCGTCACCCGGTAGTCCGTGAAATTGGCATGAATTTTGGACTTGTTGTATCATGTGGTGCTTAAGTCCAAAATCCGTAGCCTCAATATTTAGAGGGGCAATCGGGCCACCTCTACCATGCATCGTGGGTTGGCACAGCTCCTCCATCGTTTGGAGATCAGGAGCTGGCATGTGTTGGTTTTCATCACCACCCACCGGAGGGTGTTGATTATTCATATCCATTTCCTCAACGTTAAAGAAATGGACACGGTGTGTGTGACGTATTACCCTTTCGGGATTTGACAAAGGTGATATAAGACTCTCAAAAGAAGAGCGGATGTGCATACACCAAAAGAAAAATTAAAAAGAAAAGAAAAAGAAAAAGGAAAATCTTTTTTTTTTTAAATATTTTTCACAAAAACTTTTTATTTCTTTTGTTTTTCTTTTCTTAAAACGTAACGTTAATCGAAAACCGTTTCTTTCAAAACCACTCGCGACGGGACGGGAGAGAAGAATGGATCTCTCTTCAGCTAGCAATTTAATGTCTTAGCTATCCGTATTTCCCGCTTATTCGGTTGTAGTAATTGAAATAGTCCGATAAACAACTAAATTACGTTTTCGTTATATTGTGAGACTTTTTTGGTTTACAACGCCCTTTCTTTCGATCGAGTCGAGGCTGTAACTTTTATTATTTTTTTGGTATTTTGTAAACACTTTAGGAAAAGTGTTTTTGATTTTTCAATTTTTATAGAGATATATATACAAAGTAGAGGAAGGCTTAACAAAACGCGATTTTTCAAAACGATATTCAAAAATTCACTTCGGCCTTCCCCGGCAGCGGCGCCAAAAATTGATTCGTCGTGAAAACCAATTATAATATATATAGTATAGTATCGAAGTGATCCGCGTAAATACGGATCACCCGAGTCGTTTTCCAACGAAGGCGAATGGAATCGAGAATATCGATTCGTGAAACCGTGAATTGAAAAGTGAGAAAATGAAAGTAGCAATCAAATAGTTCACGTATTCACAAACAAGTATGAAATATGCAGAAAGTACAAGCTAATTATGCACCAAAGTTAAAAACGTAAAAACGGAAACGCAACCGCAAAATTTAAAACGTAACGTATATCGAAAAATGATCCTACGAACTTGAAAATGTTTTCTAAAAATCTTAAACTAATAAAAAGAATTTTAAGAAAAAAAATATATTTTTTTGACTTTTTATTTATTTTTTTATGAATTTTTATTGATTTTTGGAATTTTAAAATGTATCAAAAATAAGGAAAAATAGAAATATAAAGTGGAAAAATGAAAATTTAATTCTAAAAATACTAAAATATTATAAAAGTATTTCTAAAAATATTTTTGTAATTTTTCACAGCTTTTTCTTATTTTTATTGGATTTTTGTTATTTAAAAATGATTTAAAAGTGATTAAAAATGAAGAAATATTAAGAAAAATATCAAATCAACTCAGAAAATTATGAAAAATTTACAGAAAATCTAAAATATTATAATGAACTTGCAAAAAAATTTTGGAAAGAAAAAGATGAGTAAAAGTGCTTATTTCAAGCAAATCAGCTTATGGCAAGTGCTTATTTATAAGCATTTGCCACAAAACTTAACCAAAATGATACCACAGATGTAATATACTATATTAAGCTCAATGATGCTCAGATAAGAACAGAGATAATCACAGAAGCAATGAATGCAAGATAATAAGCAGTAAAGCTATAAGCAAATACAATAAGCTGATAAGCAAAAGCTTAAACCAGTGAGCTAAGAACAATCTAAATAACAAAACTGAACTAAAACAACTCAGGCATTAATATCAACTAAGAAAGTAGAAAATAAGCTGAGAAAATAGGCTAATGAGACAATAACATACAAAGAGAACTAATAGCAAACTAAGAATAAGCTAGCAAACAGATATCAAATAACAAAATAAGTTCAAGCAAACAAGGATAGTACTGTAAGCTGCTAGCAAAACCAAGTTAAACTCCTAAATCATACTTAACGATTATAAAAAAATGAAATCAAAATGGCACATTGAGCTGCTGATGTAGAAACTAACTGATGCAGCGGTGAAAATGGTTTAAGAACAATCTAAGAAGTTAGCGCAAAGTGTTCAAAAGTACGAGTTACAATCTAAAATTAATACCACACTTTAACAAGCTGCTAAGGAGCAAATGTACCAGATTACAGCCTAAAATGAGCTTATATGAGCTTTGTGAAAATAGTCCGTTGGAACAGATTACTGGCACAAGCGTGTTTGAAAACTACTTTAGAAATTTACGAACTTATAAAACTTTGCAAACTTGGAATTTAAACTAAGATTCTATGTTTATGCTACTTAATGATTATACTAAGCTATTTATGATAATTGCTAACTGATGCAAGGTTAGTCTTAATGAAAACTAAAAGATTAACTGATGTAAAAGTGGTATGGGTCAAAATGGTGATATTAGATTATTCAAACTATGATACCAGATAACGAGCAACCTACAATTTGAAAGCCTAAACTAACCTACTTATACCTAGTGCAAATTAACTAAACCAGATTATCAGCAAAAGGAAAGCTAGAACACATATATAATACTTGATCCAAACACCACTAAGAACTATGCTCTTATACTACAACTAACTGTCTTAGGCTACAAATCAAATTAACAATGAACAATCAACATTCACTACCAACTATAGAATCCAAATGAACAGTAATCAACATCAGTAAATAGCAGAAACACAGATGTGCAATAGCAACTCAGTTCAGCAAACAATCCCAAACTCAGAACTCAAATATGCAACTATAGCAATGTAGACCAATGAAACAATAACTCAACTGCAATCTTATCAACAGATCCTCAATATCCAAAACTCAAAACTAATCCAAAACAAAGTCAGATCTAACAACAGATACTAAGCACAGTCACACAGATTCAAAACAGATTGATCTAATTACCAATAATATATCTCAACTACTCTAACAACTAATTATGAATCAGAAAACTTAATCACCACCAAATCTGCTACTACAAACTCAAATAAAACAATAACTGCAACTTATATCAGCAAACTAAATCAATTAAACAATAACTAAATCATTACACTAAAATCTACTCAGATGCAATAGAATAGTACTGAAATCAAAAGGTTACCAAACAAATCTCCCTCAGCAAGAACAGAGGGAGTTCACAGAAGCCTATCTCTAGGATAGGCAGGTTCTTCCTTTGCTAACCAAGCTTATCCAATTACACCACAACCACCACTTGTTCTCCTTCTTTTGAATGAAACAGTACCAAGTAAACCACAAGCTATCAAAGCTTGTATATACTATATATAAGCTGAATTCAGCTTATTGAAAGTCTAAATCTCTAATTTGAAATATTTTTTATTTTTTTTATAATTTTCTGAATTTTTTAATTATTTTCTTTATTTGAAATCTTATTGAATGTATTAAAAAGAGAGGTTGATTAAGCTATTTGGAAAACAATTAGAATTTCTTAATAAAAAATAAGCTGAGATTAGATTATAATAAGCTAGTTATAAGCTAACTTGAAAATAGAATAAGCAATAATAAGATGAATGATAAGCTGAGATTAAATGAAATAGAACTTTTATTAAAACAAAGAGTAAAATTACATTTTCTAATCTAGATTACAAAGGGCTGAATAAAATTTGACAGAGTAACACTATGCTAAAAACCTACACACTAAGAAGCTAAAAATACACCTATTTATAGGAGTGGAGTGAGTGAAGGAGTCCCAATGCCAGGTTGGCAATCCGTGCCACTACTGTGCTTCTTTGAGTCCCATATCAGCCATCAGATTGAAATTGTGTTTCTTCAAATCCACAAGAGCCCTAGGATCAGGATTTGTGATGTGGCTTGCCCAATCAAACTTCGCCATCTGTCCCAAGTGTGTGCTAGTACTCTCTTTCCATGTCAGAGGGATGTCAGATGCTTCTAGAAGAGGTATCCAAGGCTTGGTATGACGTGCATCCACCAATCTCTATCGGCCAAGTGTCCTCTTGGTATCTAGTTTTCTCTCTGACACATGATACATCACGTGATAGGTTTCTAGAAGCTCAAATGATTGGTTATTAATGGCTAATTGAAGTGGCTTGAACCAATTTGATCATAATGGTTAGCTAGGGTTCATGTTTGGGGGAAATGGGGGAAAAATGTGAGCGGGGTGAATCTGTTTGACCCAGAATTGACCCTTTGACCATGTTTTTAGTATTTAGACCGAGGGTGTGGTTGGGCTCAAAGGAATGGGCCTTTGGTTATTTTGGGTTAAAGATAAAATTGGATTGTAACTTAGAAATTGGACCAGGCTTGTGTTATTTTCAGATTTTTGGTACAAATAAAAATCAAGGACCAAAATTGTAAAATTTGAAATTCCAAGGGCTGGTTTTGTCACTTTTCAAAATTGTAATCCAAGGACTATTTCTGCTAAATCTGAATAAATGAAGGACTGTAGTTGACTTTTAGATCCTGGCATTGACTTTTTGATCGTCTTCCACTCTCGTACCCGTTTTTCCGATATTCGTGTGATTTTTCGTCATTTTGAGATTAATCCGTACCTGCATGTTCACAACATAAAAACAAGTGTTTTCTTGGCATTTGTTAGCTCAAATAGTCATTTTGGGTCGATATTTGGCCATAAAATGGTGAGTGAATAAGCACTCACCACTTAGTTTCTTTATTTCTTTTTCAAGTTCATAAAATCTTTCATTATACTTAATGCGTTCTTGTTCAAGAAGACGTTTTTCTTCAATGACTTTTTCAAAAGTTTTTCTAAAATCATCATTAAACTTAACTAGTTCCTCATTTTCCTTTTGTAAATTGATAATATATAAATTATTAGAAGAAGAAGAGTTTGGAGATACCTCAAATTTTTCTTGAGCCATAAGACACGTAGCGTCATTTGTTGGTTGGTCTTCATCTTCACTATCATTCTACGCACCTCCAATGAATGCCTTGTTCACTCTAGGCTTAGGGCATTCATTGATGAAGTGACCCTTCTCGCCGCAATTATAGCATCCTTGGGTGCGTCTTGAGCTTTCACCAACCTTGTTGTCACTACTTCGGTTCCCCCCAAAGTTGTTCCTTCCACCATTATCTCAGTTTCCAAACAGATTTCTTCTTCTAAAGTTACCACCTTTCCTAAAGAACCTCCGAAAGTTCTTAGCCATGAGATTGTATTATTTGTCGTTCATGTCATCTTCTTCATTGCTATCATCTTGACTATCACTATCATCACTAGCTTGAGTGCTAGTGACTTTAGCCTTAAGAGCCAAAGACTTAACCTTCTCCTTCTTGTCTTTGGTACTTGCCTTGTCGTTCTCAAGAATCATCTCATAGACTTTGAGATTTCCAATGAGCTCGTCAAGAGGTAGTTCCGCCAAATTCTTGGCTTCTTCTATGGCCGTCACCTTTGGCCTCCACTTTACCGGAAGTGCTCGAAGAAACTTTCTCACATGGTTCTTGTTATAGAAGCTAGGATCTAGAGCCGTGAGACTAGTGATAATAGCATTGAACCTTGTGTACCCATTATCAATGGTTTCTTCATCCGAGATCAAGAACTTCTCATATTGTTGTATGAGTAGATCGATCTTGCAATCCTTTACTTGAGAGTTGCCTTGATGAGTGATGATGAGAGAGTGCCAAATTTCCTTGGCGGTCTTGCAAACATGAACCCTCTCAAACTCCCTTCGAGGAAGTGCATTATAGATCAACATCTTGGCTTCATCGTTCTTACCAAGCTTTCTCCTTTCATCATCATTAAGATCCAAATGTGGCTTTTTCACCAACAACTTTATTTCCGAGTCTTCCACCATGAACTCAAAGTTGCCATTTTGAATTATTTCCCACAAATCAAGATCTTTGGACCTAACATAGGTCTCAAATCCGGTTTTCCAAAAACAAAACCCATCGGTTTCTAGCAAAGGTGGTCTTTGCATAGAACACCCCTCAACATAGTTCTCTTGAGCCATAGATCTATACTCAAGTTTACAAAAAATCTTAGTTAGGATTTTAGATTTTTGGGAAAGAAGTTTTTGACATAAAACGACTTCTCGGGAAGGCTTTAACGCTCAAAAACATGAGTATACCGCTCTGATACCAATTGTAGAACCGTAGAGGGGGTGCATACAGTTTCTTCGGCTTTTTGGATGTTTAAAAACTTTAAGCCAAAGAGAACACCAAGTGGTTGTACAAAAATCCAACAACCACTAACACAACCAAAGTATATAAAGCAAGTAAAGAACACAACGATATATACTGGTTCGGGATGGGGGTTTATACCATCCGTAATCTAATACTATTCACTAGTATAATCCTTTCGGTGGACTACAAACCGTTACAATTGACTCCACCAATATTCACCAATATTGATGCTCACAAAGAAGGAGTTACTCCCACGGTATTCCGCCCTTGGAAACCACCCAAAAGAATCTCGCGATTCGACTTCACCTAAGGGTCACCAAGACCACTACCAAGACTTCCCAGAGGAAGTATCAAACCCCAACTAGATCCCCAATGATCTAGGCTTGATCACCAAGACACAAGACTTCCCTTACAAACGATTGAATGAATGAATAAGTGTTTGTTTAATCAAGCCCTAACCTAACCTAGTGACTCGATTCTAGTAGAAAGGGTATAAGGAAGAAGACCCTCGACACAATCACAAGAGTGGATTAGGTTCTTGTGATTCTTCCCTTGCAAAGAGATGTGTTCTTTCAAAGATGTTAATGTGAAAATCAAGAACACAAGATTAGAGATAGAGATTTGAGAGTGTTTAGAGAGAAAGAATAATGGCAAGAGGTGAGGAATACAAGAGGCAAGGGTGGTATTTATAGGCCAAGAACCCAAACTTGGGAAAATTTACTGAGACCGGCGCGTCACCCGCGCGTCAACGCGTGGGCAGCACGCCAGGCGTCTGTAAGTTTTTCCCAAGTGTTGGGTGTTTGGATCTTATAAATACATATCCTTGCTAAACCCCCAATTGTATTTCACACTAAACCTTAACATTAATCATTATAAGGTTTACCAACTCAAATAGCCAATTAGAAAATATTTTATGAAGTGTTTATAAGAAAACCAAATACCAAGGATAGAAAGTGTAGATAAGGTAATTTGGAAGGGGTAGAGATGTTATTCCTCACATGGCATAGAAAAGAGAGAAAGAATATGCCAAGGTATATTCCATTGCTTGGGGGGGGGGGAGAATGAGATGGGGGGTTGAGATGAGATGGTTAGAATTGGATGGATGAGATTGAATGGAGCCTCCCTTGGTTTTCAAATTATTTGACATATGGGGAAAATGAAGGGTTGAGATGTGTTCATTTGAAATAGATGGCTAGGATCAAAGAAGACTAGGTTTGGATTGAGAAGGGATATTCCAAAGGAATATGCTTTGCTTGGGGGGAAATGGTGAATCAATGGTTGAGATAGTTTTTGCTTGAAATGGATGGCTTGGATTAAACACATGTGATGGTATCGAGATGAGGATGAGATGAATGGTTGAGATGTGTTGTAATTTGAATTCAATGGCTAGGATCAAAGAAGTGATGAGGCGAAAAATGAACCATTTTTAGGGGGTCATTTTAGCCCGGATTTGAATTTATTTGATCAAATATTGCCCTAAATCGTTCCTTTTGTCATTTTAGGTACTTTTGGAGTGAATTCTGGATAAGGAAGCATTTTGGACGTTTTTGGAGCATAAAAGTGAAGAAAACGGCAAAGTCTTAATTTTCCTTGTTGGGAACAGTACCTGACGGCGTCAAGAGTTTCCAAGTGACGGCGTCAAGAGCAATGCAAGAGGTGGAAGTGGATAAAGTCCGTGACGGTCCAGAGAGTTTTGTACTAAGGACATGACGGCGTCACCATAGGCCGTCATGGTCCAAATGTTAGTGACGGCCCAGAGTAACTTTACACATGACGACGTCAAAAGTGGATCTAGGTAATCCGATTTCATTATGGGCGGCGAGTTGACTGCGTCAGAATTTCCTTCTTGACACCGTCACCCTGTAAAATCTATATATAGTTTTGCAATTTTCATTCATTAGGGTGTAACTTTGGAGAGAAACCCTAGTCCGATTTTCACAGCTTTTTCAAGGGTTTTTACCAATGTTGCAAAAATCGTGAATCGGTACTGAGGCGGTCGGGGGGCGATTAGCGATTTTTTACCGATTAATCGGCCGATTTTTGTGACTCGGCCGATTAATCGGCCGATTTCCGTGTAATTCTCTCCAAGGTCGCAGACCGATTAGCGATTACTCGCCGATTAATCGGCCGATTCGGCCGATTTTTGCAACACTGGTTTTTACCCTTTGAAACCTCTTATGTTCAATTGAAATAAGTACTCTTCCAATTCAATCAATATGTCTATGTGTTGCTTGAATATATCTTACACTTGCCTTCAATTTAACATGCTTGGCTAGATCTCTTTTGTGTTTGCTTAGATGTAGTGAAATCTAGATGTTAATTATGGGTTGATTGTTTGTTTATAGTTGTTATGGATGATTGTATTCGATGTTAGGCTTAAGAAAACCGGCAGACTTCCATTGGTAACATGCTTGAACGTCTTAAGAAACATGATCAGAGGTGTACTATGATTTTGGTTGTATTTAATGCGTAGGAGAATTCTAATGATCCCATGTTAGGAGCTTCTAACGGCTCTACATAGGAGTGAAGTTGTTTTAATCATTGGTGTTATCGATCGAGGAGTGTATCTATTTGTGCGTATCGTTGGAGTGACGGAATGTTTTCTATCGTGTGAATTTGAGTATTTAGTCGGTTCACATTTTTGCGATTCTTTCTCTGTGATTTTATGGTGTGGTATTTTTCGCTAAAATATCCATAAATTTTCATTTGCTGTTGTGAGTGGTGACTCGTGTGGTTGAAATCTCGGGACGCAATTTCCCAAAGTGGGGGATGATGTAACAACCGTGGTTTTTGGCAGGTCAGTTTGACTGATAGTCTTGACTCGGTTGACGTTTGTTTGGTGTGTCCTAGGTGTTTGAAGTGATATAAGTGTGGTATAGTTGAGTTTTAGCACTAAATCCCTTTGCGTAAATGGTTTTTATTGTGATTTGGAAAGTTTGAAATTTGAGAAAGTTCATTTTGATCACCTTTATGGTGTAGAAATGACTTGTGTAGTTTTGGTGTTTTGTGATTTTGCGTAACAAGTTTTCGTTCAAGAGTTTGAGCGTTAGTGAGTTATGAGAAGTTTGTTTTTATGAGTTATAATTCAAAAAGAGTGTGAAATTCTATTTTTGGAAACTTTGTTTTGAAAATGATTATTTTCCGGTTTGTCGTAAAATTAAGGTTTATCGCGAAAGATGTTAGGTTTTGTTTCGGGAGTTTATAAAATATGAAAAGTATGAGGTTTTGAGTGTAATAATTAATTTAATAATATATATATATATATATATATATATATATATATATATATATATATATATATATATATATATATATATATATATATATATATATATATATATATATATAAGGAAAATCGGCTAGAAGGGGATAAGGGGGGAAAAGGAAACCAAATTTGAGTCCAATTACAACTCCTAACTAAAAGGGTTATCTAGAATTATATTAGGATAGTATATATACAAAACCAAACCACCCCAAAACCCTTTTTCTCTGGTTTTGGTCGTTCATGGGAGGCAAGGGAAGAATAAAATTAGGGTTTATAGTTTTGAAGCTAAAATCGAGAATCAAGGTAAAATCTTTAAACCCTGTGTTCAATTAATTGATTAATCAATATAATTCATGTAATAATTATATGATGGATTAGGGTTCGTGTTAATTTCTGTAAATTAATGTTGTTAAACATGTTGAGATCAATTAATGATAATAGTATGGTGATTGGTTAAGGGAATTGAGTGTAAAACATGCTAGTTATTGAGTTAGGGTTATGACAGATTTGTAAGGCTGTAAAGATGTGTGTGTAAATAACAGATGGTAAAGAGTTAAGTCACTAATTTTAGGTCTAAATTGAATTATAATGAAAGAGCTTTCCAAAAAGTCCAGCCACGATCGATTTTAAGGTCGGGAAGTCGGTCTTTTGATTTTTCTTTGTTAAGGTGTCAAAGCTGTCAAACCGGGACAGAATTTGGGTAAAAGTTTTAGGGTGAGTTGTGGTTGTAAAAGTGGTATTTTGACTAGCCCTTCTGGAATAGTTAAGTATTAGGTTATATTAGACTACCACGAAAATGATTCGCGATAAAAACTTGTGGAAGTATTTATTTAAAATCAAAACTTTTTGGTGTGCGTTCAGATCCGAATTTGGGTAGTTGACAAGTTTGAATTTATTATGAGTATTTTTGTGTGTTATTGGTCCATGGACTTTTGGGATTAGCTTCTATGCTTATGAGAGACCATGGTAAATTTTTGGTGTGAGTTGTTGAGCTTTATTTGTCGTGATTTTATGTGGGCAAATGTACCCAAAAAATTCTGCGTTTTCTGATTTTAAGAGTGCAAGGGATTCAGTGTTAAGTTATGGTAGTAGTTAGTGTGGTGTCTAGGAGATCCATGGTGGGTCATATGATCTTAGACATCCATCATATGAGTATTACATGGGTTGTAGCTTTTAGCTTGACCTTGTGTAATGTGGATTATTTTTGTGTGCTATAGATTGTGAGTTGTTTTTGTGGAAGCTGCGAAGTTTAAGGTGAGTTCATAGTCCCATATTTTTACTTGTTTTAAACTTGGGATGGGAATGATGCTTTTCTTAAATGATGTGATTTACTGTGATTATGTGTGTGGTGTTAAAGAGCTTGGACCTATAATGTTATCGTATGCATGCTATGTAAGATTATTTGCTTGTGTGGATATATATGGGATCCAATTAGGAGGATGCTTATCCTGTTGCTCGCGCATGCGACCTAATTGATGTTTAATATATATATGGGATCCAATTAGGAGGATGCTTATCCTGTTGCTCGCGCATGCGACCTAATTGATGTTTAATGGGGTCGGGGGAAACGAGCCGTCCTAATGTAATCATTGTGTGGTCGGATTTTGTTCTGGTTGTTTTGTTTTGGGGTATCGTTACAACACTTTGTGTTTGTACATTGCTCTATTTATGTGCATGTAGTTGTTCTCTATGTAGACACCAGGTGTTGTGATGATATTCATGAAGTTGCACCCACGCGTTTCCGCCGTGGCGGGGTGTGACAGAAGTAGGATCCTATAGAGTTAGGGAATATTGTACACGGCCCTACGACTAGTATTAAGGAATACGACCCGTCATCCATGCAATTGTAACAAATTATCAACCTGTAAAAGATATCTAGGGAGTAATGAAACCTAAGTAAACACAACTTTCCCCATCATTGTTTACACCACAATAGTATAATTAGTTTAATTTTCATTTCTGTTATTTTATTTTGATTGCATCTTTAGTAATTGGGTTAGTTGGCTAGCAACTAATTCCGCCCACTCTTCCAAAAATCGAGATTTTATTTGCTTTTAAAAAAAAATATAAAAATTACAAAAAGAATCATCCCTCACCTCTAGACCTAGTTTTTAGGCTTTCTAATCGTAGCAACACTATTCCTGAGTTGAATGATCAATCCCCCGGTACTTGTCACTATACTATACTACAACGATCAGGTACACTGCCTGGTGGGGGTTGTAAGCTTCTCGAGATCCCTCGAGAGGTAAAGCCTGGTGCGATTCCCATGTATCAAGTTTTTGGCGCCGTTGCCGGGGAATAGTTATTGTCTAGGTTAGGATTTCTTTTTATTAGGTCTACTTGCAAGATTCCTTTCTTGTAAGATTTTATTTTTATCTTTAGGTTTTCTGTAGTCTATCTTTTCTTTGTGTCTTTGTTCGTAAAAACTTTTCCATTGACTCTTCCGTTCACCATTATGGAGAACGTGAATGCACCAAGTCCGACACTAGAGTTTTACCAGAAAAAATATAATTACACCAGTTTGGATATACCAAGATGGAAGAATGAAATGAGGAGGACAAGATCTTATATTGATTTTATTGAGTACCTTGAGAAGAGAGGCCAAGTGCATAAGACTTTTAAAGAATTCACATTAGGAGCTCCATCAACCCCTCAAAATGCCTCACTTAGTGAAACCTATGCACCATATGAGCCTTCACCTAGGATAGTTTCGTATGAGCCACCTAGCTGCATGTCATGGTTAGGCACTACCATAATACAGGATAAACACATAGGTGACCTTGAGGTGATGGAGGATTTAGTCGAACATGATCACATTGATAAAAAAGACTTAGGTTTTATGATCGATGATGATGAATCTCAAGAAACACATGATGAATCTTTTGGGCAATTTGAATATAGCAGTCAGAATATTAAGGATGATCCTTATGCTTCGGATATAGAAGTTGAGATGCCTAGAGAAGCACTTGAGATACTTGGGAAAATGTTAGGGTTAGATTATAATGAAAGACATGTTGAGGATACAGGTGTTCTTGATACAAGGAATGATGAAGTAAATAACATAAGCTCACTAAGTACCCCACAAGTCCTACCATCATTTGAGGCATACACACCACCCGTGACTTACCTGGAAGACGTAGAAGAGACTATAGGAACCCAAATTGAGGTAGAACCCGTGGACCAAGCTCAACTTCAGAACATAGGTTTTAACACTTGTAGTGATGACATTTCTTCTAGTTCTAAGGAAGTTCCTAGTTTTGACGAACCGGAGTCTCAACCAAATACGTTACCTAATCTTCCATCCTTGGATGAAAGTTTAGGAATTGAAAAAGTTCCCGATCCACCCATCAAACCATATAGTCCGGGTAGTTTTACGTTAAAGGTAGTAGACTCTAAGCCTTGTAGAGAGGAAGCCAATATAGGAGGGGAAAATGACCTTACATGCTTACATCATCCATTTATGATTGATCATAAGAAACATTATGGGTTTAAACCGGGTTTATTAGGTCAAGATGGATCCCCAACTAGTAGTCTCTTGAATTTGATAGAAAATGATCCCTTTCTAGGAGAAAATCTTAATCCACCCATTAACCCGATTGAATTAGGTAAGGTTATGATGATAGGAGCACACCACTTTGAGCATATAATTCATCCACCACTCTGTCCGCACGTGGCGTATTTCCACCCTAAGGGTGTGTATCGCTACTTCCACCCGCACTTAATCCTAAGTGTAGGAAAAACCTCCCCTATTTCCGTTAAATAAGGGTAGAGTCAGGCTCGTGACTCGAACAAAAACAAGAGCTTATTGGGAGGCAACCCAAGCTTTATTTATTTTGGTTGTTTGTTTGTTTATTTGATTTTATCTGTTTTCGTATGCGTATTTTATTTTTATTGTTGGTAAATCATGTTTCAAACTACATTACGAAAATGCTTTATTTTATTGTTTAACTTCGTCTTAACTTCATATAAAGGTATTTTGCAAAAGCTAAGTGTAAGGGGAAACCCCAAATTTGTTTCTAAGAACGAAATTGATCTTGATTCCCCACAATATTAAATGAACATGTATATTAGTAATTGTTAGAGTCAAATGCTTGTATCGAGTCATAATGATGTTTTACAGGATTTTTCAGGAAGTAGAACATAAGTTTTTTCAGAAATTTTCCGGAAACTTAACATAAAGATTTCTGCAGGTCACTTATGACGGCATCAGGAATTAATTCCTGACGGCGTCATGTGTAAAATTCTGCAAATTTTGCTAGTTTTGTTTTTCTAACGGAGTCTTGAAGTTTTTGTTAATTCTTTAGTTTTATAAACTCTAGGAAATCTGCAAACATTCATTCCACAAGCATTATATCTTAATTTGCTTTCTAGGACTTGTTAGTATATATAGATTGCCGCCGATTTTATGCGAGGTTGCCTTGTTTGTTTTCTCAGGTTTAACAGGTTATATATGACAAGAAGATGATTTATTTTTCTGGAAGGGAAGCTTTGAATGTTCATTTTCTTGGAGGAAGATCTAACCTTGTTACCACACTATCCACACCGAACGAATCAGGGGAGTATTTGATTTCATTCTTTTACCTATTTCACTTTTACATTCTTTAAATGAACATTGGGGACAATGTTCATCCTAAGTGTAAGGGGAGGGTAAATGATGATACCTTATAGGATACAATTGCACTTGAGTTTGTTTGTTTGATGAAAGGTGTGTAATAAAACTAAGAGAAAAACTTGTTAGTGTAATTTTAGCGCCAAATTTAAATTTTTTTACAACATTTAGGAGTGAAACTTTAGCCTTAGCAAGCGTCTCATGGATAGGAGTTGTATGACTAGCACAAAACCGTACTATTCAGAAAAATTTTCCACCCAAGTATGTGAGGTTCGCCTTTAGATTTGATAGGATAAGCATTCACTATTAGTGCTTATGAGTGTACCGGTAGCATTTAGATTCTAGAACTTGCGTTAGTGATGCATCCCGAGACCGCTAGTGAGACTACATTCGTGTAGTAGGATTTACTACATGATAAGAGGCATTAGGATCACCCTTGTGTTAAACCTGTATCATAATTACTTGACCATTTAAGTCATATTACTTGTCTAGTAAAGTCAACTAATTTTTCCCACACCTTAGCGTTGTACTCATTTTTAGTACACGAAACCCCTAGTACACCCCTCCGAGCCTATCTTTTCGTTTCTAACTTTAAGCATCTTGCTTAAAGGAAGAATTTGTTACAACCCACTTAAATGTACAACCAAATCGCCTTAGCCTTCCGTGTATGCACTCATTTTTAGTGCATTATTGTTATTTGTTTAAACCCTTAGTTAATTATCTAATTGATTATATGGTTGCTAAGTCGAGTCATATCTTGTACATATTATTTTGGGACGATTGGGACTCATGGGTAAAGTACTTATGTTATGGAGTAATGGGGAAGAACATCTTATGTTACCCCCATATGTGCGTTAATCTTAAAAGTACTCTAAGTGTTTTGATTATCTTGATTCGAGTCATTAGATTAGTTTAGGGAAATTGGCAAAAAAAGGCATCATACTTGCCACCTTTTGTCATTGTATGTAGCGTCCTTTTTGTTTTTTGATTGTAGCACTAACCTTTCTAAATCGTGTCATTGTGTGTACTTTGCGACTTTTTAGCCATGTGAAATGACCATTTTACCCTTCAAAATTTGAAAAAAGTAGGGGTAAAATGGTCACAAAGTACACACAATGGCACGATTTAAAAAGGTTAGTGCTACAATAATAAAAAAAAAAGACGCTACATACAATGACCAAAAGGTGGCAAGTATGATGTCTTTTTTTGCCAATTTCCCATTAGTTTATTGTAAAGTATGTAAAAATTGAAGTGTAAGGGGAATGTAAATTCCCTGTGATGTATTATTTTGGATGGTAGGATAAGAGTGTATGCAAAAAAAAAAAAAGAAAAAAAAAAAAAAAAGGAAAAATTAAGAATAAGAGAAAAAAATAGAAAAAGAAAGAGAGAAAAAAAAAACATACGAACTACCATCCCGTTTCATTCTATGTTTATTTTATGTTTTTGTTATTTTTGATTTATTAGCTTAAGTCGAGTCTAGTCTTGGATTAGCAACGCCATATTGTACATGTAATTAACCAAGATGATTAACTCGCCACCAGTAAATATTGCCTATATCCAACAAAACCGTGTATTCTATATCCCTACACCTAACATTATAACCCTTTAAAAGACCTCTTTGATAGTTTATCTTAGGTGCTTACGCCAAGTGGTGGAGGTTTGATCATTTCCCAGGCCTATGGTAATCTATTTTGTTATGACAGGTAGTGAGAGATGTTTTCCATTTCCATATTGTGATATATACTTTATTACACCCGAGAGATGTGAGTATCTAAACACTATTTGTGAGGTGCTAGTGTATGACCTCCGTGCTTGTCTTTGGTCTTTAGTGGAACGATTATTTGTTGTAATTACTTTTATATTAGTGTTAAATGACCCCTAACTTGTATTTTGATTAGAATAAAAGCGCATTTGCTTGAGGACAAGCAAATCTCAAGTGTAAGGGTATTTGATAAGGCGAAAAATGAACCGTTTTTAGGGGGTCATTTTAGCCCGGATTTGAATTTATTTGATCATATATTGCCCTAAATCGTTTCTTTTGTCATTTTAGGTACTTTTGGAGTGAATTCTGGGAAAGGAAGCATTTTGGACGTTTTTGGAGCATAAAAGTGAGGAAAACGGCAAAGTCTTAATTTTCCTTGCTGGGAACAGTACCTGACGGCGTCAAGAGTTTCCAAGTGACGGCGTCAAGAGCAATGCAAGAGGTGGAAGTGGATAAAGTCCGTGACGGTCCAGAGAGTTTTGTACTAAGGACATGACGGCGTCACCATAGGCCGTCATGGTCCAAATGTTAGTGACGGCCCAGAGTAACTTTACACATGACGGCGTCAAAAGTGGATCTAGGCAATCCGATTTCATTATGGGCAGCGAGTTGATGGCGTCAGCATTTCCTTCTTGACGTCGTCGGAATTTCCTTGTTGACGCCGTCACCCTGTAAAATCTATATATAGTTTTGCAATTTTCATTCATTAGGGTGTAACTTTTAGGGTGTAACTTTGGAGAGAAACCCTAGTCCGATTTTCACAGCTTTTTCAAGGGTTTTTACCCTTTGAAACCTCGTATGTTCAATTGAGATAAGTACTCTTCCAATTCAATCAATATGTCTATGTGTTGCTTGAATATATCTTACACTTGTCTTCAATTTAACATGCTTGGCTAGATCTCTTTTGTGTTTGCTTAGATGTAGTGAAACCTAGATGTTAATTATGGGTTGATTGTTTGTTTATAGTTGTTACGGATGATTGTATTCGATGTTAGGCTTAAGAAAACCGGCAGACTTCCATTGGTAACATGCTTGAACGTCTTAAGAAACATGATCAGAGGTGTACTATGATTTTTGGTTGTATTTAATGTGTAGGAGAATTCTAATGATCCCATTTTAGGAGCTTCTAACGACTTGACATAGGAGTGAAGTAGGATCCTATAGAGTTAGGGAATCTTGTACACGGCCCTACGACTAGTATTAAGGAATACGACCCGTCGTCCATGCAATTGTAACAAATTATCAACCTGTAAAAGATATCTAGGGAGTAATGAAACCTAAGTAAACACAACTTTCCCCATCATTGTTTACACCTCAATAGTATAATTAGTTTAATTTTCATTTCTATTATTTTATTTTGATTGCATCTTTAGTAATTGGGTTAGTTGGCTAGCAACTAATTCAGCCCACTCTTCCAAAAATCAAGATTTTATTTGCTTTTAAAAAAAATATAAAAAATACAAAAAGAATCATCCCTCACCTCTAGACCTAGTTTTTAGGCTTTCTAATCCTAGCGACACTATTCCTGAGTTGAACGATCAATCCCCCGGTACTTGTCACTATACTATACTACAACGATCAGGTACACTGCCTGGTGGGGGTTGTAAGCTTCTCGAGATCCCTCGAGAGGTAAAGCCTGGTGCGATTCCCACGTATCAAGAAGCATCCTTTGGAATTCAAACAATTCCCATGTGTTGAAATTGGAAGGTTGAGATGTGTTGTAAAGGAATGGATGGTTGAGATGTGGTGTGTAAGGGAATATGTAAGAGTGAAAGAGATTGTGTACGAGAATATTTGATTTGGATAGGATTGGATATGATTAGATTTGTCTTTTGTAGAAATGAGATTAAGAGAAGATTAAGAAGTAATCTAATTGTCATTAAGAAGAAAAGGTTTAGACAATTAAGATTATGGGTTGAGAAAATCATAAGTTACTTATAAGTTCAAGTAACACAACATCGAGAATCCATAGTTTCATATCTCGTGATTTTCCACGACTCGACGTCTCAACTAATACCTTGGTTCAAACAAGTTAAGTGCTTTGCCTTGATGTAAAGCATAACCCAAGTGGGAAAGGATGCGTTTACGGAAAGTGACCTTTGACTTAGTTTGACCAATAAGGGAGTAAACCCCGTTACGTAATTAGTGAAGATGTAAACACGGGATATGAGCATATGGATGCTTCAACACGATGTCACGTGAAATATACAAGCTCCCTAAGTTTAGAAAATCCTTGGATAGAGGAGATAGTTAGAAAACATGAGTTGGCGTTTTCCCGTAAGTGGGTGTTTTAAAAGAAGGATCTCTCAAGTCTCAAAATCGTTTCGAGTGTTCTCAATTAAGCACATAACATATTCATACATGTATTGAAAGATCCACATTTGTCGGGTAAGGAGAAAGCCGACTTTCAAAATTCGCCCGGAACCATACAGTGTCCTGGCGTGTCACCCGCGCGTTGACGCACGGGCAGCGCGCCAGGAGCAGACATGGGCTCTGGCGATTTTGAGCTAACGTTTGTTATTTTATGTGTTTCGATGGTTTATTTGTCATCATTAAAACATAAAGAGATCTTGATCATGTTGCCTCAACACAATTGAATAGGCATTCCTGAAGACTGAAAGATCGCAGAGAATGGCCAGGTGGGCTATAGAGTTGGAAGGGTACGACATAGAGTACGGAACAAGTGGTCTCCTCGAAGGTCAAACCGACGAACCTGTAGAAGTGAACGAATCAAATATGTCTTCCAACAAAAGAACCGTAGATGTTAAACGATAAGAAAAACACCCCGGGGGTGATTTAAGGATGTATACAACCTCATGCAATCAGAAAAAAAGCAAACGCCTCATTGAACTTAGTTTTGAATCTGGGGTGGAGCAGCAGGCTTCAACTCAATGACCTAAGAATAAGCAACCTTTTGCTCTCCAAGACTCAAAGTTCGTAGCAACCTTTACGTAATATGCTACTTGTCTAAGTTTCAAGCATAATAAACGAAGGACCTTTCTTATATCTACTTCGAGAAAGATGAATAGCGCAGGCCAAAATCTACAGTAGCCAAGTTGGGATGCTAGCAACCCTACTCCATCATACAAATGAGCTGACATATCCTTCGTAAGTTTTAATGCAGGATTTGCAATTAGATGATTTTTCATTCATGTATTGATTTCTTCTCACGATGGGAAAAAAGCATTAATGGTAGGTGTCTTAGTTTTCATTTCTTAAAATGATATAATCCTCCCTACCCAATTAATGATATGATATATTCCCTTGAAATCTCTTGTCTTATTTTATACAACAAAGATTTTATCAACCAAGTATTTAGAGTTAAATGTTCGAAGAATGTAACAAGATACAATTATCTTGAAAAGCATCACATACGATTCACATTAACCTTCCTAAAGAGTCGTAGGGTATTCGAAGCCCTCTGCACTAAAAGGATAAAGATGGAGTGGGTCGCGACCTTCTGCCAGCAATCAAATTATACGATTGCCAAAAACTCTTGGTTGAGAACATGAAGGGTAATCACTATAACCCTACAATATCTATCAACGACATTAAGAAAAATCATAGTAGCAAAAGCGGGACATATTACCCTTACATATTATAAATTATGCTAACATCTGTATCATACAAAGTACCTGCAGCAACAAGATAATAGAAATTGTCTTGGCCGAAGCCTCACAAACACAAAAGCATAGGAATTGTCTAGAAGTAGGTCATAACCTACAAAGGACAGATTGTTAATTGTTCTAAGGGTACACACCACCCTTGCGGCCAAATCACTGCAAACAGTGCAGCCTTCATTCTTCACAGGGAGACTTAGGACTTCCATGGATAACTGGGGACGGGGGCTTCTCTGGATTTGCCTTGGCAGGGGAGGAAGGTTCCTCAACTTTAGTCTTGTCACTAGGAGAAGGAGGCTGCACCGTGGACTCCTTGTTCAATGGGGATGGAGGCTTCTCAGAAGTTGTCTTCACTGATGGAGGCTTGACAGGAGTACCTTTTTTGCTTGATAAAGGAGGTTGTGCCCTTCGAGGCTTCTTAGCAAGGAGGGCATCAACGGAAACTGTGGGGTCTATGGTTTCCTAACGGAGGAAAGGGAACTCTGCCGTAGCTAGAGCATTGCTGGCATTGTCATACTCCTTCTCATGGGTGGAGCGATAGTAGGGTACCTTTGATAGATCCACCGGCTTACCGGTCGCAGCAATCTCTTCAAGCGTCGTGCATTTACCATAAAATATAGCAGCATTAACCAAGTCTGCTATCACTTTCCCAACTTCATCACTATGGTACAACTCCATAGCGATATAAGGAACAACCTTCGACACAACCGCAACCCTATCCTTCTTTAAAGCTTTGTGTTGACGCTTCAAGCCATCCAAATCCTCTCGAAGCTTTATCTCTTTCTCTTGGAGCTTTGTTCTCACTGTTTCCAGACCTTCACATTTGGACTCTAAAGTAGCAATTTCCTCCTTATATCCTCCAATCTTTGCCTCCTCAATAAGAAGTCTCTTACATTCAGACCGAGCATCTTTGAGTTTCTTTTCTAGGCCCTGGATGTCAGATCGCAGGTCCTGAACCAAAGAGTTCTTCTCAATTTCCTCCATAGCTTCCTTACATTTTGCTTTAAGATCATCAAACTCCCGATCCCTCTCCTTTTCCTTGGTAAGAATGGCATCCTTTTTTCCCTAGCACCCTTTACTGTACGGATCAGATCCCTCGTACGATCATTCAAATGATTATCCAGGACTGCTGGCCTCGTGTAGCTCTTGTCATGGAGATCACACAGCTCCTCCATAGACATATTATCCAAGGCTCCTCTCCAGTTAGGAGGGGTAACTTTCTCCACTAACTGATGACAAGCAAGAGCATTCAGTAGCTCCTTGGTATTGGGCAGGCCTGCACAATGGACATTTGTTAGATACATGAAGTATTACCTATTTTTATACGGAATAAAGCTTTTACTTACCATGGATGTCATCATCAAGAACTTGTGGTGTAGGCTGAATGGCTTTGCCTTTGGGAACTTTCTGCCTAGTATTCTTCGAAGATGGAGTGGGCATCAAGAGTTTTCTTTTAGGATTTGCTTTGATAGCTTTTGCTTCAGTACCTTTCCTGCTTCGTACCCTATCAGCTATGCCGGAGGATCCTACGATCATAATAGGTTCCTCATCAGAGGGTGGGTCATCTGACTCAGCAACATTCTCAACAAGCTGGGTTGACTCCTCTATAGCTAGGGACTTCTCTGTCTTGGCAGGCTTTGCAGAGGCTATGGGCTCGATGGCCAGAGCATCTAAGTCATTGTTGTTCACTGAAATAGAGGGAGAACCAACCCCATAACTCACCTCATTTGGATCTTTGGGAAGAAAGCTTGTTTCCCTTGCTCCACCAGCTACAACGAAGTTTCTGAAAGACATTCCTACAAACATGGAAGGAAAGAATAAATATCATCAGATAAGTCATTTAAATTATTAAAATAGGAATGTACATACTTTCTCCATCACAAATAATTTCAGGCTTCATCAGAGAACCCTCCCAGTGATCAATGATACCAGCCATATACAGGATAGGATCAGGGAACGTTTGCACATTCATTGGATGGCGGGCAAGACGTTGATACAACAGATTCCTTCGAATGGTGTAAGGAAGCTCGTCATTGAAGCGTCTCTTATCAACCTTGTATGCCTTATCCAACAAAGCAGGGTAGTCCGAAGGTATGATTGTATCTTGGATATAAAAGAAATTCCCTTTCCAGTCCGGTATATTTGAAAACGGTTTTAAAAGCATGTGGGGCACATCAGCATTTCCCCTTTTGGCTAAAGTTAACCAATTCCTAGCAGGATAAAGGTTCATAAAACCCCTAAGTACATTTAGTTTCGGCTCATAGCCGTAGGCTTTACACATCACAATGTATGTTGTTAGCTTGGCTAGGCCAAAAGGGTTAAACCTAGAGATGTGTACTTGGTAATATTGCATAAACTCTAGAATCAATGGGTGAATGGGTATCCTAAAGTTTGATAGAGAAAAGCCTACGTATAAAGCCCTACATAACCTTTTGGTGCATCGAAAATAGCCTGATGTTTTTTGGGAAGCGTGATTTTATACTCCTTAGGTATTGGATAATTCTCAAGAAACTCATGTAAAGCCTCTTTTGATAGAGTACATTTTTGCTCTTTGATTACAAATTTTGCGTTCATACTCATAGTGATAATGATAATAGATAAAGATAAAAGATGAAAACTTTACCTTTTGAACGGAGGGATATGAGAAGCACAGGGTAGTACTCGGATTGTTAGACCGGAGAGTTTAACCGTGAGAAGGACTGTGTGTAAATAAATTGGGTGGAGTAAAAATATATTAGGGTTGGGGGTGGTAAACCATTTATATTATTTGTCCACTTAATCTGAGCTGCACACGTGTCCCCTTTTATTTCTCATCTTTGCAGATTTCAAATTGATATTTCAAAAATAGATTAGACGTTAGGGGTTACCGATGTTCCTATTATTATTTTTATATTAAGTCTGACGGAGGTAGTTTGCACAATAATTACCGCATTGAATGCGTAATTAGTTGGACACACTTATACTTTGCATCATTTTTTGGGTACAAAGCATGTTTTGTAGGTGATCGGGATTTTCGAGTCGTAAGCAATGTACCCTCGTTTATGTACATCACTTTCGACTGGGGGGCTTGATAATGTACCCTCCGAACAGGTCGAAGGACCCCCCTTCGGTCCTGCTCGAAACCTACATAATCGCAGGCTCTGGCTAGCCTCGTAACACTTTCATTGGCGTAAAACTAGTCACCAATGACCTAGTTACCAGATGGGAATTCGCCAGTCGAAGGATTAAACCCTTCGGGGTATCCTTCGATGAAATGTAAGGACGGAGTAATGCCAAGTCCAAACATGGGGAAGATCAAGTCTAACCCACGTCTAAAACTAGGAGGAGTGGGACACTAACCCCTAGCGGTTGCCACTTATCATGGGACGCCCCCATGATCTCCAAAAAAGGTGTAAGCACTCTCCAAGTTGTTTTTCTCCCCTATAAGTAGATTGGACGATCCACAAGTCTGGTATGCAATCTTAATAACTCTACTTTACTATATTCTCACTAAACTTTTCATACCAAATACTTATTCACACGCCGGAGGTGGTTCGCAGGGCCCAACCCCTGCGCAATCACTTAACATAGTGTCTTCGTATTTCTTATTTTCAGGTTAGACACAAGCTTGGCTCAACCACAACATCCCCTATATCCTTTGATCACCATCGAAGGCGTGGTCGTGCAAATTATTGTACAATCACATACAATAGATTGATTAGTATGTATTAGAGATTGATGGTCTTGATTTTTAAAACCTTGAATTAGTTTGATTCTAGGTGAGTAAGGATTTGGGTGTATGGTCGATTTTATCGTCTCTTCTGCAGCGAAAGGGAGTTTTGGCTTGGTTTTGAATGTTATGCAGTAAGAAAAATGAGGTATTGCCTAAAAATGTTGGACGGTCCCTTATCGATATGGGACCGCCAGTAGCTAAAGTACTGTCGGCAGGAGGTTGTGTGGTTTTGACGATTTTTGTTGTTTTAGTTAATATGAGAAATCTTTGGTTCCAAATCATTTTAAAACACGACTCTTTGTATTTAAAGGCATGAAATTGACTCAATACGCACGAGTAGGCTAAGGAATGGGTATGGAGTAGAATCGAGACAGAAGAAAAGTGAAAGACTCGATACGCTTGAATAAAGAGTGGATTTTGTGTCGAAACAGGAGAAAAGAGAGGAAGTCGTTAAATAAGGTTCAAGGACGAGGTTGGCATCGAGGAAGGCTAGAAGTCAATCATGTCATACTTAATAAAAGTCATAGACGAGAACTAGACAAAGGATAAAGAGTGAAGCTAGTGTGCATCGTCTATAGTGATTGATTGACGAAAGTTTGATATTAATAATGGTTGTGCTAAGACCATTATTTTTCCAAATAGTTTGCTTGAATCCAATGAAGGATAAGCATTTAGACAAAACGTCTAAATAACACAAAGCATGTAGCACGTATTGGTATACAAAAATCATCTAGCATGCAAGTAAGTAATACCTAATCACATAGTCACATAATCATATAGCAAACACTCAAATACCAAGCATGATAGTCAAGGTTGTAAGAAGACTTACCTTTGCCTCTAGTTATCCTTAATAACACATAACCAAAACATTGTTGTTGGTGATGCAAGATTAGATAATACTCACTTGGAAATTCGACCTTATGATTAGTTAAGCACTTGGCATGGTGAATCAACCATTTGATTAGCTTTATACTTAAGGCGTGTATTGTCTTCTCCGCTAGCTATCCACATTACACATTTTAGCCGCACATTGTCTTCTTTATTATCATTACTTCGAAACAAGTAGATTGGTACACCAACTAGGTTTCTTAAGAAATCCTTGTCGGCAACATTACCTACAATAAAGACATTCAAACTAGTAGTAGATGATTCTACTTAAGCTAAGTGTTTTTCAAATAACACATTTTCATCATCTTTGGCTTGAACATTTCCTTGATGCAAGTTTAAACCATTTTACCAAATGTCATTTGCCACTTGACATAAAATTGTTTTATCAAAATCAATTTTCGGCAAAGATTTCACATATCAAAATTTTTGCTTCAAATATTTCGCAAAAGTTTCTCATGAAAAATTGATTAGCGAAACTTCCTTTCATTAGTTGTAAATAATCAATTGAAATGACATGCCAAAGATTATGATCTATTGATTTCACATAACTTTCAAATTCATTTTTCCAAATGACAAAATTTTCATTTTCGAAAAATGGTGGCTCATTCAACGAACGCCCTTCTAGATATCTTTTTGATTCCATAGATCGATTCAAGTTTTAAAGTACAATATACTCTAAAGATCTTGATAAACGAAGCTCTAATACCAATTGTAGAAACTAGAAGGGGGGGGGGGGTTGAATAGTTTCACCGTTTCTTTTAAACTTTCTAAAGCGTTTCGCCGTTTTAGGTCCGGTTAATTTACATTTGCAAACTTGTTGAATTCTACTAGTTATGTGATATCAATTTAGCTACTAGCAAATATAAACAACAAGTAATATAAAGAGTAAGGAAAGAACACAACCAAGGAGATGTGGCGATTTATAGTGGTTCGGAACGAAGCTCACTCCTTCGTCCTACTCCAGTCCCCGAGTACCACACTCGAGAGTTATCAATCACTATATCAACACACTCCTTCAGGCGGAGCAATCCGTACACATGCTTACACAAGGCTTAACGACACTAAGCATAATGTCGAGTTCTAATCGTAGCTAGAACCAATCTACTCCAAGGCCCACGTGGCCACATGAACAAGCACTCTTGTCCAACTTGAATCTTCACCCGATCCAAGCCTTCACACAATTAACACACTTGGTTCTTCACCCGAACCAAGACTTCACACAAGATTCACTTGGATCATCACCCGATCCAAGTCTTTACACAATGACTCGACTAAGTCCTAACCTATACACTAGGACATCAAATACATGAACTAATCTAGTTACAAAACTTTTTGGATCTACATCACCATCTAAGTTCACACAAATAACCCCATCCTCGACTCATACACAAGTCAGAAAACAATGACATTATTTACAGAACCTATCACCGTAACACTTGTTACGTTTGTGTATGGACACCTATAACATCTCAAGCCTTCATCTACGTCGAGAGTTCTTCTCTTGAACTTGACGGAAGAGGAAATCACTTATAAACATATATCGACATGTTATAGTGATCAAAGATAAAATGAACATAGACCAGAAAGTTTTTGTGTGTGTAAAACCTTAGTTTCTGAAATGAAACAGTTCAGTATTTATAGACGACAGGAGAGAGCTAGACGGTCCCTTAAATAGGCGACAATCCTTTATCGCTAAGGGACCGTCGACCACTTTAAAGGACCGTCCCGACAAGACGCTCCCATTTTTGTCTTGATGTGGTGAAAACTTATCTGGTGAAAATTCACCTATTTTGGGGGGAAAATAGCTGTTATGAATTTGAATTTTGAATATATTTTCTTAATAAAACATTTCTTTAAAAACACAAAAATACTTTTGTGAAAATGTTTTGTATAACTTAAAAATGTAAGTTTGTAAGAAAATAAAAACTTCTTTGATCACTTTACTAATGTCGGTATAAAGTTTGTTCATACCTAAAGTGATGTTGTAGTAGCTACGTAGAAGAAACGAGTTTCCTCGATTAAAAAACTTATTAACCGTAACTTTACGTAACATGTCTCTATATTTTGAGCTAATCAAAACACAAGAAGATCAAATAATGCGAATAACGTTTTTGACATTATTTGTATTAACAAATACTTCTACTATAACCTTGTGAGATACTAAACACCAAGAGTAATATATCTTTCTTCTTTCCTAATCAGTGCATTATCTTACATTGATGTTCTCCCTTCAGTTTAAATCATCTTGAACCTTGTTTAGTTCAACACAAGTACACAAATAAAAGCACAATCAAAGAGCTTAAAACTTATGCTATTCCAGCATTTTTACATTGCAAAAGTGTTAGTCTAGTCGGGTTAATTTGAATCAAAGCGCCATTCATTTAACTACCAAGTGCGCCAAAATATTTTGATTATTGGGAACGGTTTTGTCGAAAAGTGTTTCAGAAAGTGAAAAACATTTAATTATTTGGAATTATTACACTAAAACCATTCCCATGCTTTTGTTTTCCAACATTGATTTTGATCCATCTACCCTCATTACCTTTTCCTTTCTCCCCAAAAACCCTTCAATTTCAATTTGGTGGAATTGTGAAACTACAGCAGCCACTAAACCTTTCTCAAGCCTAACAAAACTTCAATTATCAAGCCCTTCTTTGATCCTTCCAAAATTCGGTGCTTCTTTCATGATTTTAACTTAATAATTTCAGGTAATTTTTACACACTTCTTATCTGTAATATGAGTTATGTTGTTTTAATGATTCTTTGTACAACGAAAGTATAACAAGTGGATGGTGATACTAGGAAGTCAGAACTATTTATGCATTAAAATGAGGTATTGAAGAATGAGAGATAAATTGTAACAGCACCATTCAAAAATTCTGACCTATTTAATTGTTTTACGCATGGAATTTGTAATAACTTCTCTGTGATTCACTCGTTTGTGCAAGTAAAAATGAGGTAGCTGGCTTCTTTAAACTTACATTTAAATTCCAATACCCAGCTGGCTTCTTTCTCTAAAATGGATATCTTCTTCAATCTCTTAAAATTCTGCAATATACCTAGCAATGTCAATCTCGACTTAATGAACGGTTGGCGAGAGATATTTATTGAGAGTTTTTATTTTTTTTTTATTTTATTTTTTTTTATTTTTATTTTTTTTTAAAACCAGAGTATTAGCTTCCTCTTTAAATTCATATTGAAACACACACCTTCAAGAAACCCACAAAAATTATGATAAACAATCGTGAAATTGAAAGGCGCGGGCCTGTGAGAAACTTTGAGGCCCAGATTAACCGAATGGTTCGTCCATGCTAACCTTTAGTAAAGACGTCGAGGCCCGGATTTGATGTTTTTCTAACATGAGAGTTTCTTCCAAAATAATCACCATAAACCATCATTGGTTTAATTAATAACCCCGTAAGAGAATAATACATATTTGATTTAATTTAGTCCCGTAAAGGGGGAAAACATTGTTAGTACTTATTACTAGCAACAACAACTAAGGCCGCTATCTAGACTGTTGTCGATCGTATCTTTAATTCCAATGCCAAGCATGTCGTTCTGATTGGCCATGTTGGGGTTGAACATTTGGTAGTTTTGAGGTACGTTCCTTAAACACCTCTCGTGGCTAAGCTTTAGCAAAGGTAGGATAACAACAACAACGCAGTGGCAAATCAGGGCAATGGCTAACTCGTTGTCACCCGGTACTTGGTAGAGCATGAAGCTTACTATAACCGAAGCAATGAAGCCAGTGCCTAGAAGTAGAAAGAAGTCTCTAGTCTCTGCACACTCATCGAGGGTCAAGATTAAATGGATGGTGGACATGTATATGTGTGTTATTTTAAGATGTGTATGTGTGTATGGTGTAATAAGCTTTAGCCACTGCCCTGATTTGCCACTGCATTGTTGTTGTTATCCTCGCTTTGCTAAAGCTTAGCCACCAGAGGTCTTTGAGGAACATATCGAGGAACGTACCTCAAAAATTTGGTTTTAAATTGCGTGCAGCGATCCGATGCACTCGAGGTCCAAAAGACCCGATGCGTGACGCGCGATGCGGTTGCCAGCGCATCATGGACGCGCCGTGCTAGGTAATAAATACAAAATATAAAATATTTCTACTTAAATTACTGACAAGTAAATGATTAAATATGAAATAAGTCTCGTGCATATTTATACTACTTAATGTTATAACATCAAATATGTCACCTACACACATATTCCTAGCGAGTAACGATAATGTCAAAAGTTAGTTACTATTTACTATGCAAGCAAAGCACTGTTACGACATGATGCGTCCGTTGCAAGCATCACACTGCTGCTGTGACCTAATGCATTCGCATTAGGCCACATCCTGGAACCTCACATCGGGTTTCGCGTTACTTTTTTCATACGCATCACTCTGATGCGCAATGCGAGCGCAACCGATGCACGCAATTTTAAACCAAGCTCAAACTATCAAATGTTCAACTGCAACGTGGCCAATCAAAACAAGGTGCCCGAAATTGGAATTGAAGATACCATCGGCAACGTAGTCTAGATAGCGGCCTGAGTTGTTGTTTGCTAGTAATAAGTAATAATAATGTGTTTTTTTAGTAGTAATAAGTAATAACAATGTGTTTTCCCCCCTTTACAGGACTAAATTAAATCAACTATGCATTATTCTCTTACGGGATTATTAATTAAATCAATGATGGTTTGTGGTGATTATTTTGGAAGAAACTCTCATGTTGAGAGAAGAACGTCAAATGTGGGCCTCGACATCTTTACTAAAGCTTAGCATGGACGAACCATTTGGTTAATCCGGGCCTCAAAGTTTCTCACAAGCCTGCGCCTTTCAATTTTACGATTCTTCATCATAATTTTTGAGTGTTTCTTGAAGGTTTGTGTTTCAATATGAATTTAAAGAGGAAGCTAGTACTCCGGTTTTATAAAAAAAAACTCAATAAATATCTCTCGCTAACCTTTCAGTAAGCTTAGCATGGACGGAATTTTTTCTATCGTGTGAATTCGGGTTTTTAGTCGGTTCACATTTTTGTGGTCCTTTCTCTGTTATTTTATGGCGTGGTATTATTCCGCTTAAATGTCCATAAATTTTCTTTTACTGTTGTGAGTGGTGACTAGAGTAGTTGAAATCTCAGGACGCGATTTCTTTAAGTGGGGGATGATGTAACAACAGTGGTTTTAGCAGGTCAGTTTGACTGATAGTTTAGACTCGGTTGACGTTTGTTTGGTGTGTCCTAGGTGATTGAAGTGATATATGTGTGATATAGATGAGTTTTAGCACTAAATTCCTTTGCGTGGTGTTGTTTTTGTGAGTGAGTAATGTTGATACTTGGATAAGTTCATTTTGATCGCCTTTGTGGTGTAGGAAAGACTTGTGTAGTTTTGGTGTTTTTGTGTAACGAGTCTTCGTTCAAGTGTTTGAGCGTTAGCGAGTTACGAGGAGTTTGTTTTTTATGTGTTATACTTTTAGAGGGTGTGAAATTCTATTTTTTGAAACTTTGTTTTGAAAATGATAATTTTTCCGGTTTTTTGAAAAACTAAGGTTTATCGAGTAAGACATTAGGATTAGCTACGGGTACTTATAAAATATAAAAAGTATGAGGTTTTGAGTGAAATAAATAAATTTAATAATATATATATATATATATATATATATATATATATATATATATATATATATATATATATATATATATATATATATATATATATATATATATATATATATATATATAATTCGGCTATAGGGTGTTTTAAGGGAAAAAGAAAA
Source organism: Artemisia argyi (assembly GCA_030686995.1). Taxonomy (NCBI): domain Eukaryota; kingdom Viridiplantae; phylum Streptophyta; class Magnoliopsida; order Asterales; family Asteraceae; genus Artemisia; species Artemisia argyi. The sequence goes on from CM060706.1 coordinate 145,819,596, forward strand.
CCAATTTGAGTCCAAATATGACTCTTAGACCTAAAGATTATACCAACCCAAACAACCTTAAAACGTTTTTCTATGGTTTTTGGTCATTTAAGAGAGGCAAAGGAAGAATAAAAAATTAGGGTTTATTATTGTTATGCAATAATAAAGAATCAATGTAAAATTCTTAAAACACATGTTCAATTGTTTGATTAATTATTTGAATTCATGTAATATTAAGTATGATGGATCTAGGGTTTGTAAGTTTCTTGAATTAATTAATTAAAACATGTTGGGATCAATTAATTATTATATTTGTACAACGAAAGTATAACAAGTGGATGGTGATACTAGGAAGTCAGAACTATTTATGCATCAAAATGGGGTATTGAAGAATGGGAGATAAACTATAACACCACCAATCAAAAATTCTGACTTATTTAATTTTTTATGCATGGAATTTGTAATAACTTCTCTGTGATTCACTCGTTTGTGCATGTAAAAATGAGGTAGCTAGCTTCTTTAAACTTACATTTAAATTCCAATACCCAGCTGGCTTCTTTCTCTAAAATGGATATCTTCTTCAGTCTCTTAAAATTCTGCAATATACCTAGCAATGTCAATCTTGACTTAATGAACAGTTGGCGAGAGATATTTATTGTGAGTTTTTTTTTTTATAAAACCAGAGTATTAGCTTCCTCTTTAAATTCATATTGAAACACACACCTTCAAGAAACCCACAAAAATTATGATGAACAATCGTGAAATTGAAAGGCGCGGGCTTGTGAGTAACTTCGAGGCCCAGATTAACCGAATGGTTCGTCCATGCTAAGCTTTAGTAAAGACGTCGAGGCCCGCATATGACGTTCTTCTAACATGAGAGTTTCTTCCAAAATAATCACCATAACCCATCATTAGTTTAATTAATAACCCCGTAAGAGAATAATACATATTTGATTAAATTTAGTCACGTAAAGGGGGAAAAAACATTGTTTGTCCTTATTACTAGCAACAACAACTCAGGCCGCTATCTATCGCTATCTAGACTGTTTCCGATGGTATCTTCAATTCCAATGCCAAGTACGTCGTTCTGATTGACCATGTTGAGGTTGAACATTTGGTAGTTTTGAGGTATGTTCCTCAAAGACCTCTCGTGGCTAAGCTTTAGCAAAGGCAGGATAACAACAACAACGCAGTGGCAAATCAAGGCAATGGCTAACTCGTTGTCACCCGGTACTTGGTAGAGCATGAAGCTTACTATAACAGAAGCAATGAAGCCAGTGCTTAGAAGTAGAAAGAAGTCTTTAGTCTCTGCACACTCATCGAGGGTCAAGATTAAAGGAGAATGGCAAAGATTAAATGGATAGTGGACATGTGTATGTGTGTAATTTTAAGATGTGTATGTGTGTATGGTGTTATAAGCTTTAGCTACTGCCCTGATTTGCTACTGCATTGTTGTTGTTATCCTCGCTTTGCTAAAGCTTAGCCACTAGAGGTCTTTGAGGAACATATCGAGGAACGTACCTCAAAACTTTGGTTTTAAATTGCGTGCGGCAATCCGATGCGCTCGAGGTCCAAAAGACCCGATGCGTGATGCGCGATGCGCGATGCGGTTGCGAGCGCATCACGGACGCGCCGTGCTTGGTAATAAATACAAAATATAAAATATTTCTACTTAAATTACTGATAAGTAAATGATTAAATATGAAATAAGTCTCGTGCATATTTATACTACTTAATGTTATAACATCAAATATTTCACCTACATACATATTCCTAGCGAGTAACGACAATGTCAAAAGTTAGTTACTATTTACTATGCGATCAATGCACTATTGCGACATGATGCGTCCGTTGCGAGCATCACACTGCTGCTGTGACCTAATGCGTTCGCATTAGGCCACATCCTAGAACCTCACATCAGGTTTCGCGTTACGTTTTTCATACGCATCACTCTAATGCGCAATGCGAGCGCAACCGATGCACACAATTTTAAACCAAGCTCAAAACTATCAAATGTTCAACCGCAACATGGCCAATCAAAACGAGGTGCCCGAAATTGGAATTGAAGATATCATCGGCAACATAGTCTAGATAGCGGCCTGAGTTGTTGTTTGCTATTAATAAGTAATAATAATGCGTTTTTTTTTGTAGTAATAAGTAATAACAATGTGTTTTTCCCCCTTTACAGGACTAAATTAAATCAACTATGCATTATTCTCTTACGGGATTTTTAATTAAATCAATGATGGTTTGTGGTGATTATTTTGGAAGAAACTCTCATGTTGAGAGAAGAACGTCAAATGTGGGCCTCGACGTCTTTACTAAAGCTTAGCATGGACGAACCATTTGGTTAATCCGGGCCTCGAAGTTTCTCACAAGCCTGCGCCTTTCAATTTCACGATTGTTCATCATAATTTTTGAGTGTTTCTTGAAGGTGTGTGTTTCAATATGAATTTAAAGAGGTAGCTAGTACTCCGGTTTTATAAAAAAAATCTCAATAAATATCTCTCGCCAACCTTTCAGTAAGTGTATATATTTGTGTGTATCGTTGGAGCAACGAAATATTTTCTATCGTGTGAATTCGGGTATTTAGTCGGTTCACATTTTTGTGGTTCTTTTTCTGTGATTTTATGGAGTGGTATTATTCCGCTTAAATGTCCATAAATTTTCTTTTACTATTGTGAGTGGTGACTAGAGTAGTTGAAATCTTGGGACGTGATTTCCTTAAGTGGGGGATGATGTAACAACCGTGGTTTTAGCAGGTCAGTTTGACTGATAGTCTTGACTCGGTTGACGTTTTTTTGGTGTGTCCTAGGAGATTGAAGTGATATATGTGTGATATATCAGTGAGTTTTAGCACTAAATTCCTTTGCGTCGTGTTGTTTTTGCGAGTGAGTAATGTTGATACTTGGATAAGTTCATTTTGATCGCCTTTGTGATGTAGGAATGACTTGTGTAGTTTTGGTGTTTTTGTGAAACGAGTCTTCGTTCAAGTGTTTTAGCGTTCAAATGTTCAACCGCAACATGGCCAATCAAAACGAGGTGCCCGAAATTTGAATTGAAGATACCATCGGCAACATAGTGTAGATAGCGGCCTGAGTTGTTGTTTGGTAGTAATAAGTAATAATAATGTGTTTTTTTGGTAGTAATAAGTAATAACAAGTGTTTTTTCCCCCTTTACAGGACTAAATTAAATCAACTATGTATTATTCTCTTATGGGATTATTAATTAAATCAATGATAGTTTGCGGTGATTATTTTGGAAGAAACCCTCATGTTGAGAGAAGAACGTCAAATGTGGGCCTCGACGTCTTTAATAAACCTTAGCGTGGACGAACCATTTGGTTAATCCGGGCCTTGAAGTTTCTCACAAACCTGCGCCTTTCAATTTCACGATTGTTTATCATAATTTTTGAGTGTTTCTTGAAGTGTGTGTTTCAATATGAATTTAAAGAGGTAGCTAGTACTCCGGTTTTTTTTAAAAAAAAAATCTCAATAAATATCTCTCGCCAACCTTTCAGTAAGTGTATATATTTACGTGTATCGTTGGAGCAACGAAATGTTTTCTATCGTGTGAATTCGGGTATTTAGTCGGTTCACATTTTTGTGGTTATTTCTCTGTGATTTTATGGAGTGGTATTATTCCGCTTAAATGTCCATAAATTTTCTTTTACTATTGTGAGTGGTGACTAGAGTAGTTGAAATCTTGGGACGTGATTTCCTTAAGTGGGGGATGATGTAACAACCGTGGTTTTAGCAGGTCAGTTTAACTGACAGTCTTGACTCGGTTGACTTTTTTTGGTGTGTCCTAGGTGATTGAAGTGATACATGTGTGATATAGGTAAGTTTTAGCACAAAATTCCTTTGCGTCGTGTTGTTTTTGTGAGTGAGTAATGTTGATACTTGGATAAGTTCATTTTGATCGCCTTTGTGATGTAGGAATGACTTGTGTAGTTTTGGTGTTTTTGTGAAACGAGTTTTGGTGATGTGGGAATCGCACCTTGCTTTACCTCTCGAGGGATCTCGAGAAGCTTACAACCCCCACCAGGCAGTGTACCTGATCGTTGTAGTATAGTATAGTGACAAGTACCGGGGGATTGATCGTTCTGCTTAGGAATAGTGACGCTAGGATTAGAAAACCTAATTTACTAGTTCTAGAAGCGAGGGATGATTATTTTTGTGTTTTTATATTTTTTAGAAAGCAATTAAAATCTCGGTTTTTGAAGGACTGGGCAGAATTAGTTGCTATTCAACTAACCCAAAACTAAGATGCAATAAAAATAAAATAATAAAAATGAAAATAAACTAATTATCCTAAGGTTGTGAGCAGTAATTGGAGAAATTGTGTTTACTTAGACTTCACTACTCCCTAGATATATTTTACATGTTAATTACTTGTTATACTTGTATGGATGACGGATTGTATTCCTTAATACCATTCGTGGGGTGGCATACATAACTCCCCAACTCTATGAGCTCTTATCTCCTCCTACACCATGACCCAACACAACTATAGGGATTGTAAACAGTTGCTCATGCATTAAATACAACCAATAAAGACCTAGTACGCCTCGGTTCATGTTTCTTAAGACGTTCAAGCATGTTACCATTTGGAGATCTGCCAGTTTTCTTAAGCCTAACATATAAATCATTCATCCAAGAACAAGAATAAACAAGTAATCAACACATAATCAACATCTAGGTTTCATTAGATCTAAGCAAACACAAGAGAGATCTAGCCTAGCATAATTGAATTGAGACAAGAACAAGAGATAAACAACCAACACATAGACATATTGATTGAATTAGAAGAACACTTATCTCAATTACAATGCAAGGTATCAAGGGTTTGGAACCCTTGAAAAACCTGTAAAAGAGGCACCAAATTCGTCTTTAGGGTTTCACCAAAACTTCTCTTCTTTTAATGAAAAAAACTAGAAAACTATATATAGGAAAAGTAGGCTGACGGCGTCAAGAGTTACATGTGACGCCGTCACCTCGCCGCCATATACTTCCTCGGACGGCCTTGATCTACTTATGACGGCCTATGTGACGCCGTCACCGACCACGGTATTTTATTCTTGCCACTTTGACGCCGTCATGAAGGCGTTTGACGCCGTCACCACCTTCGGTATTTTAATCTTCATGTCTGACGCCGTCAAGATATTACTCTTGACGTCGTCACCTTGTATCTTCAGCATGGAAATTTGGTACTTTGCCGTTTTCTTCACTTTTATGCTCCAAAAACGTCCAAAATGACTTCTTTTCCAGAATTCACTCTCCAAACACCTAAAATCACAAAAGGAACGATTTAGGGCAATATTTGATCAAATAAATTCGGATTCGGGCTTAAATGACCCCCTAAAAACGGATCATTTTTCGCCTCATAAATGATGTAACAACCGTGGTTTTAGCAGTTCAGTTTGACTGATAGTCTTGACTCGGTTGACGTTTGTTTGGTGTGTCCTAGGTGATTGAAGTAATATATGTGTGATATAAGTGAGTTTTAGCACTAAATTCGTTTGCGTCGTGTTGCTTTTGTGAGTGAGTAATGTTGATACTTGGATGAGTTCATTTTGATCGCTTTTGTGATGTAGGAATGACTTGTGTAGTTTTGGTGTTTTTGTGTAACGAGTCTTCGTTCAAGTGTTTAAGCGTTCAAATGTTCAACCGCAACATGGCCAATCAAAACGAGGTGCCCGAAATTGGAATTGAAGATACCATCAGCAACATAGTCTAGATAGCGGCCAGAGTTGTTGTTTGCTAGTAATAAGTTATAATAATGTGTTTTTTTGGTAGTAATAAGTAATAACAATGTGTTTTTCCCCCTTTACAGGACTAAATTAAATCAACTATGTATTATGCTCTTACGGGATTATTAATTAAATCAATGATGGTTTGTGGTGATTATTTTGGAAGAAACTCTCATGTTGAGAGAAGAACGTCAAATGTGGGCCTCGACGTCTTTAATAAAGCTTAGCAAGGACGAACCATTTGGTTAATCCGGGCCTCGAAGTTTCTCACAAGCCTGCGCCTTTCAATTTCACGATTGTTCATCATAATTTTTGAGTGTTTCTTGAAGGTGTGTGTTTCAATATGAATTTAAAGAGGTAGCTAGTACTCCGGTTTTATAAAAAAAAAATCTCAATAAATATCTCTCGCCAACCTTTCAGTAAGTGTATATATTTGGGTGTATCGTTCGAGCGACGGAATGTTTTATATTGTGTGAATTCAGGTATTTAGTCGGTTCACATTTTTGTGGTTCTTTCACTGTGTTTTTATTGAGTGGTATTATTTCGCTTAAATGTCCATAAATTTTCTTTTACTGTTGTGAGTGGTGACTAGAGTAGTTGAAATCTTGGGACGTGATTTCCATAAGTGGGGGATGATGTAACAACCGTGGTTTTAGCAGTTCAGTTTGACTGACAGTCTTGACTCGGTTGACGTTTGTTTAGTGTGTCCTAGGTGATTGAAGTGATATATGTGTGATATAGGAGAGTTTTAGCACTAAATTCCTTTGCGTCGTGTTGCTTTTGTGAGTGAGTAATGTTGATACTTGGATGAGTTCATTTTGATCGCTTTTGTGATGTAGGAATGACTTGTGTAGTTTTGTTGTTTTTGTGTAACAAGTCTTCGTTCAAGTGTTTGAGCGTTCAAATGTTCAACCGCAACATGGCCAATCAAAACGAGGTGCCCGAAATTGGAATTGAAGATACCATCAGCAACATAGTTTAGATAGCGGCCAGAGTTGTTGTTTGCTAGTAATAAGTTATAATAATGTGTTTTTTGGTAGTAATAAGTAATAACAATGTGTTTTCCCCCTTTACATGACTAAATTAAATCAACTATGTATTATGCTCTTACGGGATTATTAATTAAATCAATGATGGTTTGTGGTGATTATTTTAGAAGAAACTCTCATGTTGAGAGAAGAACGTCAAATGTGGGCCTCGACGTCTTTAATAAAGCTTAGCAAGGACGAACCATTTGGTTAATCCAGGCCTCGAAGTTTCTCACAAGCCTGCGCCTTTCAATTTCACGATTGTTCATCATAATTTTTGAGTGTTTCTTGAAGTGTGTGTTTCAATATGAATTTAAAGAGGTAGCTAGTACTCCGGTTTTATAAAAAAAAATCTCAATAAATATCTCCCGCCAACCTTTCAGTAAGTGTATATATTTGGGTGTATCGTTGGAGCGACGGAATATTTTCCATCGTGTGAATTCGGGTATTTAGTCGGTTCACATTTTTGTGGTTCTTTCTCTGTGTTTTTCTGGAGTGGTATTATTCCGCTTAAATGTCCATGAATTTTCTTTTACTGTTGTGAGTGGTGACTAGAGTAGTTGAAATCTTGGGACGTGATTTCCTTAAGTGGGGGATGATGTAACAACCGTGGTTTTAGCAGTTCAGTTTGACTGATAGTCTTGACTCGGTTGACGTTTGTTTGGTGTGTCCTAGGTGATTGAAGTGATATATGTGTGATATAGGTGAGTTTTAGCACTAAATTTCTTTGTGTCATGTTGCTTTTGTGAGTGAGTAATGTTGATACTTGGATGAGTTTATTTTGATCGCTTTTGTGATGTAGGAATGACTTGTGTAGTTTTGGTGTTTTTGTGTAACGAGTCTTCGTTCAAGTGTTTGAGCGTTCAAATGTTCAACCGCAACATGGCCAATCAAAACGAGGTGCCCGAAATTGGAATTGAAGATACCATCAGCAACATAGTCTAGATAGCGGTCAGAGTTGTTGTTTGCTAGTAATAAGTTATAATAATGTGTTTTTTTGGTAGTAATAAGTAATAACAATGTGTTTTTCCCGCTTTACAGGACTAAATTAAATCAACTATGTATTATGCTCTTACGGGATTATTAATTAAATCAATGATGGTTTGTGGTGATTATTTTGGAAGAAACTCTCATGTTGAGAGAAGAACGTCAAATGTGGGCCTCGACGTCTTTAATAAAGCTTAGCAAGGACGAACCATTTGGTTAATCCGGGCCTCGAAGTTTCTCACAAGCCTGCGCCTTTCAATTTCACGATTGTTCATCATAATTTTTGAGTGTTTCTTGAAGGTGTGTGTTTCAATATGAATTTAAAGAGGTAGCTAGTACTCCGGTTTTATAAAAAAAATCTCAATAAATATCTCTCGCCAACCTTCCAGTAAGTGTATATATTTGGGTGTATCGTTCGAGCGACGGAATGTTTTCTATCGTGTGAATTCGGGTTTTAGTCGGTTCACATTTTTGTGGTTCTTTCACTGTGTTTTTATGGAGTGGTATTATTCCGCTTAAATGTCCATAAATTTTCTTTTACTGTTGTGAGTGGTGACTAGAGTAGTTGAAATCTTGGGACGTGATTTTCTTAAGTGGGGGATGATGTAACAACCGTGGTTTTAGCAGGTCAGTTTGACTGATAGTCTTGACTCGGTTGACGTTTATCTGGTGTGTCCTAGGTGATTGAAGTGATATATGTGTGATATAGGTGAGTTTTAGCACTAAATTACTTTGTGTCGTGTTGTTTTTGTGAGTGAGTAATGTTGGTACTTGGATGAGTTCATTTTGATCGCTTTTGTGATGTATGAATGACTTGTGTAGTTTTGGTGTTTTTGTGTAATGAGTCTTCGTTCAAGTGTTTGAGCATTCAAATGTTTAACCGCAACATGGCCAATCAAAACGAGGTGCCCGAAATTGGAATTAAAGATACCATCGGCAACATAGTCTAGATAGTGGCCTAAGTTGTTGTTTGCTAGTAATGAGCAATAATAATGTATTTTTTGGTGGTAATAAGTAATAACAATGTGTTTTTCCCCCTTTACAGGACTAAATTAAATCAACTATGTATTATTCTCTTACGGGATTATTGATTAAATCAATGATGGTTTGTGGTGATTATTTTGGATGAAACTCTCATGTTGGGAGAAGAACGTCAAATGTGGGCCTCGACGTCTTTAATAAAGCTTAGCATTGACGAACCATTTGGTTAATCCGGGCCTCGAAGATTTTCACAAACCTGCGCCTTTCAATTTCACGATTGTTCATCATAATTTTTGAGTGTTTCTTGAAGGTGTGTGTTTCAATATGAATTTAAAGAGGTAGCTAGTACTCCGGTTTTATAAAAAAAATCTCGATAAATATCTCTCGCCAACCTTTCAGTAAGTGTATATATTTGCGTGTATCATTGGAGCGACGAAATGTTTTCTATCGTGTGAATTCGGGTATTTAGTCTGTTCACATTTTTGTGGTTCTTTCTCTGTGATTTTATTGAGCGGTATTATTGCGTTTAGATGTCCATAAATTTTCTTTTACTGTTGTGAGTGGTGACTAGAGTAGTTTAAATCTCGGGACGTGATTTCCTTAAGTGGGGGATGATGTAACAACCGTTGTTTTAGCAGGTCAGTTTGAATGATAGTATTGACTCGGTTCACGTTTGTTTGGTGTGTCCTAGGTGATTGAAGTGATATGTGTGTGATATAGGTAAGTTTTAACGCTAAATTCCTTTGCGTCGTGTTGTTTTTGTGATTGAGTAATATTGATACTTGGATAAGTTCATTTTGATCGCCTTTGTGGTGTAGGAATGACTTGTGTAGTGTTGGTGTTTTTGTGTAACGAGTCATCGTTCAAGTGTTTGAGCGTTCAAATGTTCAACCGCAACATGGCCAATCAAAACAAGGTGCCCGAAATTAGAATTGAAGATACCATCGGCAACATAGTCTAGATAGCGGCCTGAGTTGTTGTTTGCTAGTAATAAGTAATAATAATGGGTTTTTTTGGTAGTAATAATTAATAAGAATGTGTTTTTTCCTCATTTACAGGACTAAATTAAATCAACTATGTATTATTCTCTTACGGGATTATTAATTAAATCAATGATGGTTTGTGGTGATTATTTTGGAAGAAACTCTCATGTTGAGAGAAGAACGTCAAATGTGGGTCTCGACGTCTTTAATAAAGCTTAGCATGGACGAACCATTTGGTTAATCCGGGCCTCGAAGTTTCTCACAAGCCTAAGCCTTTCAATTTCACGATTGTTCATCATAATTTTTAAGTGTTTCTTGAAGGTGTGTGTTTCAATATGAATTTAAAGAGGTAGCTAGTACTCCGGTTTTATAAAAAAAATCTCAATAAATATCTCTCGCCAACCTTTCAGTAAGTGTATATATTTGCGTGTATCGTTGGAGCGACGGAATGTTTTATATCGTGTGAATTCGGGTATTTAGTCGGTTCACATTTTTGTGGTTCTTTCTCTGTAATTTTATGGAGTGGTATTATTCCGCTTAAATATCCATAAATTTTCTTTTACTGTTGTGAGTGGTGACCAGAGTAGTTGAAATCTCGGGACGTGATTTCCTTAAGTGGGGATGATGTAATAATCGTGGTTTTAGCAGGTCAGTTTGACTGATAGTCTTGACTCGGTTGTCGTTTGTTTGGTGTGTCCTAGGTTGTTGAAGTGATATATGTGTGATATAGGTGAGTTTTAGCACTAAATTTCTTTGCGTCGTGTTGTTTTTGTGAGTGAGTAATGTTGATACTTGGATAAGTTCATTTTGATCGCCTTTGTGGTGTAGTAATGACTTGTGTAGTTTTGGTGTTTTTGTGTAACGAGTCTTCGTTGAAGTGTTTGAGCGTTAGCGAGTTACGAGGAGTTGTTTTTTATGTGTTATACTTTTAGAGGGTGTGAAATTCTATTTTTGAAAACTTTGTTTTGAAGATGATAATTTTTCCAGTTTGTCGTAAAACTAAGGTTTATCGCGTAAAACGTTAGGATTAGCTACGGGTACTTATAAAATATCAAAAGTATGAGGTTTTTAGTGTAATAAATAAATTTAATAAAAAAGATATATATATATATATATATATATATATATATATATATATATATATATATATATATATATATATATATATGTGTGTGTGTGTGTGTGTGTGTGTGTGTGTGTGTGTACAAAATTCGGCCATAGGGTGTTTTAAGAGAAAAAGGAAACCCAATTTGAGTTCAAATATGACTTTTAGGCTCAAGGATTATATATAATTAATATATATACCAACCCAAACAACCCTAAAACGTTTTTCTATGGTTTTTGGTCATTCAAGAGAGGCAAAGGAAGAAGAAAAAATTTGGGTTTATTATTCTGAAGCAATAATAAAGAATTAAGGTAAAATCTTAAAACACATGTTCAATTGTTTGATTAATTATTCGAATTCATGTAATATTAAGTATGATGGATCTAGGGTTTGTAAGTTTCTGTAAATTAATTAATTAAAACATGTTGGGATAAATTAATGATTATATTTGTACAACGAAAGTATAACAAGTGGATGGTGATACTAGGAAGTCAGAACTATTTATGCATTACAATGAGGTATTGAAGAATGGGAGATAAATTGTAACACCACCATTCAAAAATTCTGACCTATTTAATTGTTTTACGCATGGAATTTATAATAACTTCTCTGTGATTCACTCGTTTGTGCAAGTAAAAATGAGGTAGCTGGCTTCTTAAAACTTACATTTAAATTCCATTACCTAGCTGGCTTCTTTCTCCAAAATGGATATCTTCTTCAGTCTCTTAAAATTCTGCAATATACCTAGCAATGTCAATCTTGACTTAATGAACGGTTGTCGAGAGATATTTATTGAGAGTTTTTTTTTTTTTTTTCTTTTTTTTTTTTTTTTTTTTTTTTTTTTTTTTAACCAGAGTATTAGCTTCCTCTTTAAATTCATATTGAAACACACACCTTCAAGAAACCCACGAAAATTATGATGAACAATCGTGAAATTGAAAGGCACAGGCTTGTGAGAAACTTTGAGGCCCAGATTAACCGAATGGTTCGTCCAAGCTAAGCTTTAGTAAAGACATCGAGGCCCGCATTTGACGTTCTTATAACATGAGAGTTTCTTCCAAAATAATCACCATAAACCATCATTGGTTTAATTAATAACCCCGTAACGAAATAATACAAATTTGATTTAATTTAGTCCCGTAAAGGGGGGAAAAACATTGTTAGTACTTATTACTAGCAACAACAACTCAGGCCGCTATCTACCGCTATCTAGACTGTTGCCGATGGTATCTTCAATTCCAATGCCAGGCACGTCGTTCTGATTGGCCATGTTGGGGTTGAACGTTTGGTAGTTTTGACGTACGTTCCTCAAAGACCTCTGGTGGCTAAGCTTTTGCAAAGGCAGGATAACAACAACAACACAGTGGCAAATCAGGGCAATGGCTAACTCGTTGTCACCCGTTACTTGGTAGAGTATGAAGCTTACTAAAACTGAAGCAATGAAGCCAGTGCCTAGAAGTAGAAAGAAGTCTCTAGTCTCTACACACTCATCGAGGGTCAAGATTAAAGGAGAATGGTCAAGATTAAATGGATGGTGGACATGTGTATGTGTGTAATTTTAAGATGTGTATGTGTGTATGGTGTAATAAGCTTTAGCCACTGCCTTGATTTGCCACTGCATTGTTGTTGTTATCCTCGCTTTGCTAAAGCTTAGCCACCAGAGGTCTTTGAGGAACATATCGAGGAACGTACCTCAAAACTTTGGTTTTAAATTGTGTGCGTCGATCCGATGTACTCGAGGTCCAAAAGACCCGATGCGTGATGTGGTTGCGAGCGCATCACGGACGCGCCGTGCTAGGTAATAAATACAAAATAAAAAATATTTCTACTTAAATTACTGACAAGTAAATGATTAAATATGAAATAATTCTCGTGCATATTTATACTACTTAATGTTATGACATCATATATGTCACCTACATACATATTCCTAGCTAGTAACGACAATGTCAAAAGTTGGTTACTATTTACTATGCGAGCAATGCACTATTGCGACATGATGCGTCCGTTGCGAGCATCACACTGCTGCTGTGACCTAATGCGTACGCATTAGGCCACATCCTGGAACCTCACATCAGAGTTCGCTTTACGTTTTTCATACGCATCACTCTGATGCGCAATGCGAGCGCAACCGATGCTCGCAATTTTAAACCGAGCTCAAAATTACCAAATGTTCAACCGCAACATGGCCAATCAAAACGAGGTGCCCGAAATTGGAATTGAAGATACCGTCGGAAACATAGTCTAGATAGCGGTCTGACTTGTTGTTTGCTAGTAATAAGTAATAACAATATTTATTTATTTATTTATTATTATTATTATTTTTTTTTTGTAGTAATTAGTAATAACAATGTGTTTTTTTCCCCTTTACAGGACTAAATTAAATCAACTATGTATTATTCTCTTACGGGATTATTAATTAAATCAATGATGGTTTGTGGTGATTATTTTGGAAGAAACTCTCATGTTGAGAGAAGAACGTCAAATGTGGGCCTCGGCGTCTTTACTAAAGTTTAGCATGGACGAACCATTTGGTTAATCCGGGCCTCGAAGTTTCTCACAAGCATGCGCCTTTCAATTTCGCGATTGTTCATCATAATTTTTGAGTGTTTCTTGAAGGTGTGTGTTTCAATATGAATTTAAAGAGGAAGCTAGTACTCCGGTTTTATAAAAAAAATATCTCAATAAATATCTCTCGCCAACCTTTCAGTAAGTGTATCTATTTGCGTGTATCGTTGGAGCGACGAAATGTTTTTTATCGTGTGAATTCGGGTATTTAGTCGGTTCACATTTTTGTGGTCCTTTCTCTGTGATTTTATAGAGTGGTATTATTCCGCTTAAATATCCATAAATTTTCTTTTACTGTTGTGAGTGGTGACTAGAGTAGTTGAAATCTCAGGACGCGATTTCCCTAAGTGGGGGATGATGTAATAACCGTGGTTTTAGCAGGTCAGTTTGACAGATAGTCTTGACTCGGTTGATGTTTACTTGATGTTTCCTAGGTGATTGAAGTGATATATGTGTGATATAGGTGAGTTTTAGCACCAAAATCCCTTTGCGTGGTGTTGGTTTTGTGGGTGAGTAATGTTGATACTTGGATAAGTTAATTTTGATCACCATTGTGGTGTAGGAATGACTTGTGTAGTTTCGGTGTTTTTTTGTTTTTGCGTAACGAGTCTTCGTTCAAGTGTTTGAGCGTTAGCGAGTTACGAGGAGTTTGTTTTTTATGTGTTATACTTTTAGAGGGTATGAAATTCTATTTTTGGAAACTTTGTTTTAAAAATGATAATTTTTCCGATTTGTCATAAAACTAAGGTTTATCGCGTAAGACGTTAGGATTAACTACGGGTACTTATAAAATATCAAAAGTATGACGTTTTGAGTGTAATAAATAAATTTAATAAAAAATATATATAAACATATATATATATATATATATATATATATATATATATATATATATATATATATATATATATATATATATATATATATATATATATATATATAGGTTTGGGTTAAAATAAAAAAGGTTTTAAAATAAAAAGAATAAAAAGTCTCTGATGCACTAAATTTATAACTATGATGCAGTGAATTTAAATGTGATGCAGTAACTTAATAACTGCAATGCATGAACTGTGATGTCGTAACTTTTTATAGCTGTGATGCAATAAAATTTATAACTGTGATGCAGTGACTTAAAAATGTGATGCAGTAACTTTGTAACTGTGATGCACCAAAATTCGCCTTCCTAGACTTTTTATTTTAAGAGACTTTTTATTATAACCCTATATATATATATATATATATATATATATATATATATATATATATATATATATATATATATATATATATATATATATACACTTTAGTACAAAACCCGGACCCGAATGATGACTTCTGATTATTTCAAATCAAGGACTCGTATTTTCAAGGATGAAATCTTTTTCAAATAGTTCGAGTCTAAACAAACGTAAAAGACTTCAAACAAAAACTCGTTTTCAAACAGAATTCATGAGCACTTTTTCAAGATTGTTCAAAAGATTTCTCAAAATCTCTCAAAATTAGTGCTCAAGAAAACTCCCTCTAAACCTTTAATTGATTTTAAAAATGAGCTTTCATTAAGGGGGAGTACAAAAACAAAAATGTTCCGAATTCATGCAAAATGAAATCTGTCTATCTCTCCAAAAAGCTTTTTCTTAATCAGTTGATATGAAAAAAAATATTTGAGGGGGAGAAGACATGATTAAAATGTGATCAAAGATGTTTAAAGATTGTGACTGAATCTCAAAAGAGCTCGACTCAGAATGTACCAATGAATTGACGAAGCTTTAAATGTCAGTAATCGAAAAGACTTGTCCTGGACGGGTAATAATTTCAAGCTAGTCCAACTAGTGATGTAAGCGTGTCTCGAATAAGACTTGTCTGAGTAGAATGTACCATCTCGAGAGACTTTCTTTGGACTTGACCAGGACGGGTAATAACTTCAAGCTAGTCTAACTAGTGATGTAAGCGTGTCTCGAATCGATCATGTTCACTGAAAGTGGATCAATTCAAAAAGTGCAAACTCCTCACGCATGTGCAAATTTCCTAAAAGTTCATGAGCACATGTGAAGGGGGAGTCCTTCGAAAGAAACCAAAACTCTCAAAGTGTCAACAAATGTTTCATAATCATAAACACTTTGAGAGATTTTCAAATAAATGGTTTTATGGCAACAATAGGATAGTCATGAAGATATAAGGTGACTAAGGTTAGGAAAAACCGTCCTATGATCCGCCAAAGCCGGAGGGATCTACCCAAGGACAAATCCAATAGATTAGAATTAGAAGTCCTTAGGTATGATTGAAAAAAAAGGAGAAAATGAGAAAGGAGAAAGAAGGGATTGAAGAATTAAAAAGACAAGTTATTAAAAAGGGTGAAAAGAAATAGCCCTCCAAATGTTCAACCTTAGGGCAGACACCGGGTTCAATTCGTATGCTACTGGTTGTTGCTAAGGTGACACCGGTATTGAAGATAAAGACGTCATGGACCCAGTGACGCACTGCACTTAACCTTCTAGCCACTCAAGTTCTCTTAAAAGAGCTTATTTCATTCTCACGGGGAACCGGTGTAATCTATCGATCTGTCTCTTAGAGATGGTTGATATTGAAACAGGAGACCTCTCCCTAATCTCCGCATAGGAAACCAAATGTGCACTTATCGAGTCTAGAGCCCCGAGATTCATCAAAAGATCTCATAGGAACACATGATAATTCTACACTGGTTGTTCATCATTAAGGACGCCAGATGTAAACTTAAGAGTCCTACGCAGATCTTAGCAATCTGCCAGAACATTTATGAGAGGATTCACATTTGTGAGTCTCAATGATTGAATGGAAACTCCTGCCAGGGTCAACATCAAACAGCCCTGACAGCAGGTATCTTCGGTAATTCTTTATGGGTTACGCTTAGTGTTCGCGGTGGTTTCAAACGATCTACAGTCGTGGAGTGATCCCCAGCGATTCACCCATTCATTGAGCTACTTAGTAGGTCTCGTAAGCTCCCTTGGGAGTATCCGAAATGGGAACGGCCTTGGTAAGGGTTAGAAGGAGTCTTCACACTATGCTGTTAACGATCTCTAATTCCTTATTTGTAAGTACCGGTTGATTTATTGCTAACTGTTTTCATGCAGCTATACATCATCTCCATGGCGAAGGATTCCACATGCTCATACATGCATCACTACGTCAAAGGAAAGTTCTCACAAAGATCAAAGCAAAGTAAAGTTCAAAGAAAGATTCTACGCAATGTGAAAGAATCTACAGAAGTAAAGTGACAAAGATCAGTGTGAAAGAACGGGAATAATAAATGCATGTATCACAAAGACTAAAGACATATGAGCATGTTGGAATGACAGACAACCACCACAGACACAGAAGTGACGAAAGGCAGATTGCTCCACATCACAAAAGAACAAAGAATGATGAAAAGTCAGTCATCAAAGATCACAAAGCATGAAGGAACAAAGACTAAAGACTATTCTTCAACAACACACAAAGTTCAAGACAAAGAATACAGAAGACCTAATCACGTGGAGCATCATTCGAATGACCACCCCTTAGGGGGAAATTGTTAGCATTAAAAATATGTATAGAGAAGTGATGGTCATTCTCATATTAGAACTTTGTGTCGTTCGTTAAGATATGTAATAGATTACTAATTGGGCTTTGGACTTGGTAAGCTAAAATGTTAAGTGTTATGTTATATAAGCCTATTATAATACATGTAATCCAAGTCCAAGACCAAGCCCATAGAAAAGCCTTTAGGGCATCTTATTTCATGTACTATATAAGCCACCTTATACCTCATTTGTAAGGTGTGCTTGTGTGTGTTTTTAATAAAAGTTCTCTTCATCTTATTACTCTATTTTACATCTTATACGCCACACATATATCATATCAAGTCACCATCTTTACTTCACATACTTGTCATATTTTTGTTAAAGTTGATAGATTTAAGGTCCTACAGTTTAGTATTTATAGTGTAAACTAAATTAGCTTCTCAAAAAAGAAAAAAGAAAAAAAATAGTAACGTTTATAAATTAAAACATTGGGCAACGTAAACCTGCAACTCGTATAGCTTTTTCCTTCGCCGTGCCCACGATGAACCACCCAACGGCGGAGAACGGCAAAGGGGGCGGTGCAGCGGTGAGCAACGGCTCACCGTTGAAGGGGACACGTCAGAACATCGGGCTTGATCGACGAGCTGCACCTTGTACTCTAAAAGTGACAAAATTGAAAATTTAGAAACAAGTGCTTTATACGAAACCAGTGCCAACCGTTTTCAAATAGTAGCCTGGGGTTATTTTATTATAGGGTATGTAGAACCGTAGGGGGTGAATACGGTTTCTTCGGCTTTTATAATGTTTAAAAACTTTAAGCCGAGAAGAACACCAAGTGGTCTAGAAGAGAACTACCACTATCACAAGCACAGTCCAAAGTATATAAAGCGAGTAAAAGACACCACGATATATACTGGTTCGGGATGGGGGTTTATACCATCCGTACGTCCAGTTGAGAATCCACGATATGATACTATTCACTAGTATAATCCTTTCGGTAGACTACAAACCGTTACAATTCACTCCACCGATATTCGCCAATATCGATGCTCACAAAGAAGGAGTTACTCCCACGATATTCCGCCCTTGAAAACCATCCAAAAGAATCTCGCGATTCGACTTCACCTAAGGGTCACCAAGACCACTACCAAGACATCCCACCGGAAGTATCAAACCCTAACTAGATCCCCAATGATCTAGGCTTGGTCACCAAGACACAAGACTTCCCTTACAAACAATTGAATGAATGAATATATGTTTGTTCAACCAAGCCCTAACCTAACCTAGAGACTCGATTGTAATAGAAAGGGTATAGATAAGAAGACCCTCGACACAATCACAAGAGTGGATTAGGTTCTTGTGATTCTTCCCTTGCAATGAGATGTGTTCTTTCAAAGATGTTAATGTGAAAATCAAGAACACAAGATTAGAGATAGAGAGATTGAGAGAAAGAATGTAGAGAGAAACAATAATGGCAAGAGGTGAGGAATACAAGAGGCAAGGGTGGTATTTATAGGGCAAGAACCCAAACTTGGGAAATTTTACCGAGGTCGGCGCGTCACCCGCACGTCAGCGCGCCAGGCTTCTGTAAACTTTTCCTAAGTGTTGGGTATTTGGATCTTATAAATACCTATCCTTGCTAAACCCCCAATTGTACTTCACACTAAACCTTAACATTAATCATTCTAAGGTTTACCAACTCAAATAGCCAATTTGGAAAATGTTTTATGAAATGTTTATAAGAAAACCAAATACCAAGGGTAGAAAGAGTAGATAGGGTAGTTTGGAAGGGGTAGAAGTGTTATCCCTCACATGGCATAGAAAAGAGAGAAAGAATACACCAAGGTATATTCCATTGCTTTGGGGGGAAGAATAGGATGGATGGTTGAGATGAGATGGTTTGAGTTTAATGGTTGAGATCAAAGGAGCCTATGTTTGGATTTCAAATAATTTGGCATGTGCGGAAAATGGAGGGTTGAGATGTGTTTATTTGAAATAGATGGCTAGGATCAAAGGGAGCCTAGGTTTAGATTGAGAAGGGATATTCCAAAGGAATATGCTTTGCTTGGGGGGAAAGGGTGAATCCATGGTTGAGATGGTTTTGGTTTGAAATAGATGGTTTGGATTAAACACATGTGATGGTATAGAGAGGAGAGTGAATGGATGGTTGAGATGTGTTCTAGTTTGAATTGGATGGTGGAGATCAAAGGGAGCCTCCTTTGGAATTCAAACAATTCCCATGTGTTGAATATGAAGGGTTAATATGTGTTGTAAGGGAATGGATGGTTGAGATGTAGAGTGTGTAAGGGAATATGTAATAGTGTAAGAGATTGTGTAAGAGAATATATGATTTAGATATGATTGGATATGAATTGATATGGTGGTATTTGTCTTTTGTAGAAATGAGATTAAGAGAAGATTAAGACATAATCTAATTGTCATTAAGAAGAAAGTGTTTAGACAATTAAGATTATGAGTTGAGAAAATCATAGGTTACTTATAAGTTCAAGTAACACAACGTTGAGAATCCATAGGTTCATATCTCGTGACTTTCCACGATTCGACGTACTCAACTAATACCTTGGTGCAAACAAGTCAAGTGCTTTGCCTTGATGTAAAGCATAACACATGCGGGTAAGGATGCATTTACGCAAAGAGACCGTGGACTTAGTTTGACCAATAAGGGAGTAAACCCGTTACGTGATTAGAGAAGACGTAAGCACGGGATATGAACATATGGATGCTTTCACATGATGTTACGTGAAGTATATAAGCTCCCCAAGTTTAGAAAAGCCTTGGCTAGAGGCGATAGTTAGAAAACATGAGTTGGCGTTTTCCCGTAAATGGGTGCTTTAAAAGTAGGTTTTCTCAAGTCTCAAAACTCGTTTCGAGTGTTCTCAATTAAGCACATAACAAATTCATACATGTATTGAAAGATCCACATTTATCGGGTAAGGGGAAAGCCGACTTTCAAATTTCGCCCGGAGCCATACAGTGGCCTGGCACGTCACTCGCGCGTTGACGCGCGGGCAGCGCACCAGGAGCAGATATGAGCTCCGGGGAATTTGGCTAACGTTTGTTATTTTATGTGTTTTGATGTTTTATTTGTCATCATTAAAACATAAAGAAATCTTGATCATGTTGCCTCAACAAGGTAAATTATAAAAATGGTCACTAACGTATCACGAAATCGCAAAAAAGCCACCGAGTCATAAAGGCGTGCAAAAAAGCCACTAATGTTACGTAAAAGTGCAATATAGCCACCGAGAGCGTTTTTCCGTTAGTTTCCTCGTTAAGTGCCTAATCATCGAGGGTAATATTGTCTTTTTACAATTCATATTTAATCAATACCACCACCACTTATAAACAACAAACAAACTTTTCATTTCCCGCCTTAATTCAGCCATTAAAATCCATTAAAAACCTTCGATTCATAGCCGTTTTTTAATCAATTTTCAAAACTAATATGTACATTTCATTCTAACAATCATTGCGCATACTTTAATCAGTTTGAATTTTTGATTTTGGTGAATTTTACATTTCCCCCAATTCTCACTATGGAAAACAACAATTCATAGTATGTCGAATAAAAAAAAGAATAGTAAGAGGCAAGTGAAGGTTCCTATGAGATATTATAATCATGTGTTGAGCAATTTGATCACGTATTCGTGAAGAGCCTTATATCTACCCATGGCACGGGTGATGATGATGGAGGTGATGGCAATATGAATGATGTTATTTCATTATCTACTCTTTACTTGTAAGACTTGTAACATAATGTTTGACATTCACTTATAACTTCCCATTTGATTTATCAATAAATGGCAGATCCTTAGATTCCTTGTTCGAGTAGCAGAGTTTGATATTGGACTAGATGACTTGCGCTTTGAAAATTTTGCTTCTTCTTTGTTTCTTTTCTTTGAAAACTATGTGAATGTTCTATGTAATGCTAGTTTTACCAAACTTGCTTTTAGTTTTCATCAAGTGATGTTCTTCATATATGTGTTGCACGTGGCAATATGTAGACGGTCAGATACGTGTTTGGTGAATTATTTTTTTTGCATTCAGCCGTTGATTAAGTTGTTAAATGGGTCAGATTTTGCTTATACTAGGAATGCTGATGGGTTCAGATTTTGTTTATACATTGGCATATAGAAAATGAATGGTGTGGAAAACTTGAAGGGGGGTTGAATAGTTTTACGTCAATTTGTATTTTAAAAAACTTTGTTTTACAAAAACTTCAATCCTTATTTATGTGAATTTCAACACTTGTACAACACAAACAATTTAATCTAACTAACTAAACAATTATAACGTAAATATGAAAGTAAAGAAAAGATAGAGATAGAGAGATCAAACCACAACACACGGTATTTATAGTGGTTCGGCTACGAAGCACCTCTTCGCCCTACTCCACTCCTCGAGTCACCTACTCGAGAGTTTTTCTTCACTATGTCAACAAACTCCCTTTTGGCGGAGAAACCTTACACAACTTTCGCTTACACCAATTAACGACACTAAGCTAGATGTCGAGTCCTAATAGTAGCTAGAACCAATCTCACACCACTACACAACTTATACATACCACTAATACTTCACAACTACACACTACTTCTACTTCACACCACAACTTCTTCAATACTAGATTTACAAACCCACCTAGATCTACCAATTACAATCACTACACAACTTTACAATAAATACAAGCTACACAACTAATCTTCAATACTTCTTGATTTGAAATGAAAGGAGTATTCTTCTCTTGCACTTTGAATAATGAGGGATTAGATCACTTGAAACAAAAACTAATGTTTATGATCAAAGGATTTAGAAAGGTGTTTTGAGAGAATTAGAACAGAAAGTTTTATTGCAAAAGGTGAGGAAAAATTTCCGATTTGAACCAGTATTTATAGGCAAAGAATTCTGACAGAGGAGCGTATGCCGACCCCCTTAATTGTGTGCCGGCCCCCTTAAAATTAAGGGGGCCGCCCACTGTAACAGCCTGAATTATTTGTCCTTTCTGGGGAAAGTTTATTTGGTGAAAATTTAACTGAATTTGGTTAAAAATTTGAATTCATTTAATTATTATGAAATAAACATTTTCCTTTAATTACCAAAAATATTTTTCTTAAATATATAAAATGTTTATACCATTTTATATAATTTGTAGTTAGTAAATAAACCTTCATTTGATCATAAAATATATTAGGCACTTGTTTATTCATACCTTAAGTGAATTAGTTGGATATAATGATATTTTGTCACTAAATACTTATTTACGTAATGATTTTACATTTTGTGATCGTCAAAACATAGGGATATCGAGAAATATTAATAACGTTTTTACGCATTATTTATATCAACAATCTCCCCCTTTTTGATAATTACAAAATCTACACTCATTAAATCAAAAATTATTATATATGCAAGTATTTATTGAGTTTATATCACTTCTCCCCCTTTTTGTGAACATCAAAAAGGTTGTCCTGAAGTCGGATGAGCTCCCCCTTAATGTGTACTCCCCCTCGTTTTATGGTTACAAGACAAGTCGAGAAATGGAATGCTTGCAAAAATATTTAGAACATACAATATATATGCAAGCAACAATTATATATATAAATAAAACAAGCAATATAAGCATGGAAGGAAACACTTCAATAAATTGATAACAATACAAACAACATACATCCAAGATGCATGAACAATACCACTAATAAACTAAAGCCTTAAGGGCTTACAAACAACCAAAACTCTAATAGAAATGTTTTTCCTAGAGCTTGCCATCAAAATGGTTTAAACATTTTTATTGTTCAAATATGACCAATGCTTAGTTTGGGAGGAGCAATGTTGTAGGTGGAGATGATGGAGTTGATGGAGGTGTGTTTGATGTTGATGGAGGTGGAGGTGTGGTTGATGTTGGTGGTGGAGGTGTGGATGTTGTTGGTTGAGGTTGAGGGAACAAGCTTTCAAGGTATGAAAACATGTAGTGGATTTCATCTCTCAAGCCAAAGATGATGGTACGGTTATGGATGCAACAAAGGCAAGTATCACCATGAGCTTCAAGTAAGCTCCGTGAGATGGGATTGAAGTTTGGTTGGTTGAGTGGTGATGGTGAAAAATGTGCATCAAGAGGTGTGATGGGTGATAATGAAAGAGTGATGTCTAATGATGCATTTTCAAGAGGTGGTGGTGGTGGAATTTTTGGTGGAGGTGATAGGTGAGTGTTGATGTAGTCATTGATGGATGATGATGATGGTGTTTTGGAGGGTGCATTAGGAGCACTAGGAGATGAGCATTGAGGAGGTGGTGATGGAGTGGTATTATCATCATTTGTGAGATCAATGAAAAGTTGTTTTGGTGGTATGATAACAAGCTTTTGTTTCTTAGCTTTGTTGGAGGTGGTGGTTTTTGGTGATGACATGATGAATTGGTTGAGGTTGATGAATGTGATTATAATGGAGTGTGGATGAAAGGTGTATAAGGGTTTTATAGCATGGAATCATGTTTAGAAATGGTATTAATTTGAAATTGCATTGTTAGATTCCAAAATCAGATTAGTTTTTAAGGGAAATGGTAGCTGGGACTAGCAAAAGGAGTCACAAGTTGCAAAAAAAAAAAAAAAAAAAAAAAAAAAAAAAAAAAACAGTGTAAAAACTGTTCCAGGTGGCTGGTCCTCTTAATTCAAAACAGTGTAAAAACTGTTCCAGGTGGCCGGTCCCCTTAATTCATGGCCGGCCCCCTTAAAATTAAAGGGGCCACCCTTGTTAATTAAGGGGGCCGCCCATCTGGTAAAATCCCAGACGACCAAATTTCAAAATTTTTCTAAAAATTGTTTATTTTGGTTTTGTGTTTGCAGCAAGCTTTATTGGAACATTTTATTTTTGTTTTGGTCTATTAGAGAAGCATATATATAATCATACACAAATCATGCAAGCATAGATTAAAAGCAAGTATAAAAACATGCATACATGTAGAGCAACTAATAATAATAAGTCAACTAATAATATAGTTCAAATGTATCCAAAAACATAGCAACAATTATTAATTTCCGAATATATATCGGAAATATAGCACACAAGAAACAATTATTCATCAAAAGCAACAAACTAATAGTTCAACAAACATGATCATCCAAAGCAAATAATAAGACCCCCATCACTTCTTTTTCTTGAACAATCCTCCAATCGTCTTAGCAATGGATTTGAAGCCTCCTCGCATCTCCTCACGTATCCTTCGGTTTTGATTGAGCAAATCGGTTTGTCGCTCAAACAATACTTGGTTAGTTTGAGAGGAAGGAGATGGCACTTGGTAATCGTCTTCTTCAAGTTCTTCCAAGTCTTCAAGAAACGTATCGGGAGAGGGAGCACGATGAATAAATTCATCATATTCGTCATCCTCTCGACGAGATGATGAGCCATGGAAACTATGACGACGAGATTTTGTAACACCCCCAAAATCATCACGTCAGCGGAAGACTTAAAATGTCAGCGGAAGACTTTTTGGGTGTTACTTCGAGGATCTTTGTCACAATCATAGAAAACGACACAAAAGTGACGCTTTAAAGTTTAATTCATTCAAAATACCAAATATTCGAGACATCAAGATGTTTTATAATTTAACCAACAAGTTTATTTGAAATATGTCAAAATGTTTATTTAAGCCCATGCCGGGTTACAAGCCCACTCCGTGCCTTCAAGTTCCTTCTTGTTTATTTACCTGAGATAAACACATGCTAAAAGTCAACATAAAGTTGAGTGATATTCATAGGTTTGAATTTTAAGAGTTTGAATCACAAGTTAAGAATGTATTGTATTCACATACAATCAATATGTTTAATTCAATGTTCCTGTTATTGCCTTAAGCTCATGATACTCAACGATTAACAGCCAATCATAATCTCAAGTTATGACGGTAAGTAGTAGGCCCTCAAGATAGGTATTTGCCAATAACCTATAATAAGAACAATAAAGTGCGCCTGGTGTTTTCTCTAACAACCAAACGAGGATTGTCAGTCACTAATAGTACTATCCACATTTATTTACGTTCACCCTTCAAGTGATTAAGGTTCATGATCGAGGGACTTTTGGCAATAGTAACTTAAGCAAATAACATTGGCCTGACGGTATTTCAATACCCGGTATAAAAGACTTGTGTTCGAGTTTTAAGCATGTATCTCCCCCACGGGAAAATAGTTAAAGAGTGGGCTATGAAATCACAGTAACATGTATATAGTTAACGAGTACTTATAAAAGTATAAAACAGTAATTAAGCATGTATCTCCCCCAAAAACGTTTATAAATCATTGTAAAACAAGTAAGAGTAGGGGCTATGACTCACAGTAATATGTGAAAGTTTAAAATAATTGTGAAAGTAAAAGCAGTAGTTGAGCATGTATCTCCCCCAAAATATTTATAAAATAATTATAAAAATGGGGCTAAGAACTCACCTTAGTAGTACAGTAGTAGTGGTAGTAACATAATCTCAACGATGCAAGGCAACGGCTTCACACACAACCTAAAAGATATGATATGTTTTAGTTGATAGTCTAAGTCTAGTTTTATCGCAAATATTAGTTATTCAGTTGTGAACAAGGCTCGTGTTCGTTTAAATGTTTGAAGTTCAAAAATATAAAGTTATATACACATATAACTTGTGAGTATGATGATCAATGGTCGACGTGTGATGGAAAAATCATTAAGAATAAGTCGAAGTATGTAGGCGATGTGTTATAATGTCATTTTTAGAATAAAATGAATAAACGTATCGTTATATCGTTAAATATTAAGAGTTACTATATATTAATAGTTATGTGAATATTCGTATCGTATTTATATAAGTTAAATTTATAAAAGTATTATACTAAATATGTGTGTTTATATAAAACATTAATATTATTTTTATTAAATAATATTATAGAAAAATGTTTTACCAAAGTTACACTTTTAACCCTAACGAATATGATTTTACACCGTTAGTCCGTAGTTAACAATCGTTTCATTTTAAGTCCAAATAATATCAATATTTACATTTTTCAACTCCAATTATCATTATTTACAGTTTTAAACTCAGAAAAATCAGAAATTTCAGTTTTGACCCAAAGTTTGCAAAGTTTACACTTTTAGTCCCCGGTTATGAAAATTTTGCAAAGTTAGTCCAAATTTCACCAAACTTGAAACTTAACATTTTCACTTTTTTTTTTCTATAAGCTCAGAATAATCAGATAAATTTATTTCAAAAGCTTATTTTCTCAAAAAGTACTTATTTTTACAAATGGGCTTAACGAGCTTAACTTTAAGGCCCGTTAAGGTTTCGTGATCCAAAGGGCTTACGAACGGTTTGGGCCTGGTCTCGAGTTCATTTTTATGTTATAAAAACATTACAAAAGTGCTTAAATGGTCAGCTTATACGAAAAGCTTAAAAATAGCTTAATGGATTATTAAGCCCAAAATCAAGTTATAAGGTATTTATGAAAACAGGTTTTGGTCGATCAAAAGGGGTCAGGCAAATAGCTTATACGAGCTTATAGGATCAAATAAAATATGTTTCCTAATTGTTTACTAAGTGGTTAACGAGGCTAAGCTTTAAAATCGTGGTGTTATGTGTCAAAATTAATATTTACGAGACCAAAGTAAATGGTTCAAATCATTTTCTAAAAACAGTTTTTAAGTCAAAATATTCCAAGTGTTTTACAATATTCGAATAGGACATGGTCACTTTCAAACGTGTCTAGTTTAATAATAAAACATCATATTTATGGTTAAAACTTGTTGGTACTCGATAGTTAGCATAACAAACATCTAGGATATCGATTAAAATGAGTTTGTCATGTTTAATATTAACGAGATAAAGTGACAAAGTAATGTGCAAAAACTGAAAAATAATAAAAGTGTATATATAGAAAAGAGTTTAAATGAGTGTCACCTTGTCACAAAGGGATATGAAATTCGAATGTGAGGATCGAGCAGAAACAAGAGAAGTGTGTGGATCGATTCTTGACCCACCAAGGATCTAGGATGAGCTAGACTTGGACCTTGGACGTGGTTCTAATCCCTTGCGAACTAGACAAACCGATTGTCCCAATTACTAGAATAACTTGATGAAAAATGGAAATTTGTTACGTTTTGAAGTATGGCTTGCAACTGAGTTTACAAGGCAGTTAAGTAGTGAGTTTTTGGAGGTTGGGGATAAGTACAAGAGGTCAGAAAGTTGTGTGTTGGCTTGAAACTATATGTGGCACCACTATCTTGTCCAATCAAACGAAAACAACAAATGCAATGTGTAAGTGAGACCTACTGTGCACTCTGACACTTCTGGATAGCTGATATAACATTCTAAGAGTGTTGGGGAATGATTGGGAGTCAGTATTGGTCGAATAGAAAGCATACATCAAATTTTACCATTTCGAATCAAGTGATTTTGAAGG
Organism: Artemisia argyi; assembly: GCA_030686995.1. Classification (NCBI taxonomy): domain Eukaryota; kingdom Viridiplantae; phylum Streptophyta; class Magnoliopsida; order Asterales; family Asteraceae; genus Artemisia; species Artemisia argyi. Next base: position 145,846,939 of record CM060706.1, read on the forward strand.
TTTACTTTGGACAGAAAAAAGATAGTAAACGAGCATGATATTTAGTGAGGTTTGTCACTCTCAATTCCTTGCCAAGTGGTCAATGAGTAGGTGTAAAAATATAATTGGTTTGTGAGTCGAAATCGAAAGAAAATAGGGCATGTTGGTGGCTGGTCGCGACTGAGAAAGAAAAGAAAGGAAAAAAATTATTAAGGGTGCGCTTGGGCTTTGGCCTGGTGGGCTCGCTGGTGTGGATCAGGCCCAGACGAAAAAGAAAGGAAAACAATGGTCCGTTTGGTTTATTATTTGGTTTATTTCAGGCCCAAAGGTTCTGTGGGCCCACGTAGGTTGTTCCGGGTATCGTGTCGGGGTCCAAAAATATTAGTGAGAAATCTCGGGAATTTTCGTAGGCTCGGGAATTATATAAATTGTGTACGGTAATTAAACGAGACGTATATTTATAAAATATAAGCGTTTTAAATTTATTATTCGCGATATAGATTATCGAGGTTGTGTGTAAGCATCGTTCCTAGGCAAATGGTCAATCATAAATGTCATAGTGGTTCACATAATATGTCATGCATAATAAAAAAAAATTTGTTCTCCGTAAAAACGGTATTTTAATTCACATAATATCCTTATATTCAAATATTGATATTTACTAATCGTAAGGGAAAATTACGGGATGTTACATTACCTACACCTTACAGGGAATTCCGTCCCGGAATTCAAGTCTAAGATAGTTGTCAAGGGTGTCTCGGAAAAAAAGATGTGGGTACTTGGTGCGAATCTGATACTCGTGTTTCCTTAGAAATCCTATATCTCAAGTATAGCTTACTTACACCTCAGAGACCATTGTTCCCTTCATTGCATGATTCTATCTAAATTAGACATAGGTGATCAGGCTATGTATAATTTACGAGTAATAATGCAATGCTTGGACCAATCGACTCGCAAGATATCCGGTCTTAGTTGTTGGTTCGTAGAGCTTATAAGTTAAACGGTTGATTTCCTAAATCAAGGTATGAGTGATTGCTCTAACTTAATCAATACTAAAATAGTTTGTTGGTTTGGTGTTGAAATGGATTTTGGTTATGTCATAAGTGAAAGGATATTTAGAGTAGAAGGAGCGAATAAAATGGATTTCAGGAAGAATTAGGTAGTACAATAGGTGAGGAAAAATCACAGCAAGTCGCTTATTGAACAGAAAGTAGACCTAAGTCGTGAAAAAGAATACTTAAAGGTGACATCACTTAGTACAACCAAGTGCTTAAGGAAATTCGGACGGTCAGATTCTAAACTTCATCAGTTTGTTGCGTTGTTGAGACCCTGGTGAGCTTCTCCAGCTTCTAGCATATACGCTCTTCCACGAGCGACCTTGATTTGTTGACCTTAGTTTTGGGGACATTGGTTTCTATAGTGCCCTTGCTCTCCACATCCAAAACATGTAATCATAGTTTGGTCTTTACAGTCCCTAGTAAGGTGTCTCGGTTTTTGATAGTTGTAGCACTTAGCAGGGCAAGGACTCGAGTGATGATACTTATATTGACTACATAGTGGTTGGGTCCTCGCACAACCTTTGCCTTGTGCTTGTGTTGTCACATATCCTATTGTGGTTCCTAGTTTCCTATTCTGTTGTTGGCGGTGATTAGCGTGATGGTTTTGGTTGTTATAATAATCTCCCTGGTTATTTTCTCTCTTTCCGTTGTCGAAGCAAGTATGCTTTATAAGCCTTTTCCTTATACTCGCAAAATTCTCAGTTTGGCTTTTTACTGAAACTAATACGTCTTAACATAAGGCAGGTGCTTTCTCGACTTACTAAAGGGGAATCCAAATCTTTGCGCAGTAGCGGAGGGTGAAGCAAATGTAGGGGACACAACCTATTCAGGGAAGGAGGATGGACTAGACTTATTCCTATTCATGGTATGGGTAAAAGCAGCCCTAATGACTTTGAGTGAAGATATGCTTATATAGTAGGAAATGCCGGTCAAATTCGTCGAATAAGGGATGTGCATTCAAATATGTCTATAGTTCTGTTCTAGTAATAAGTTCATGGATCTATTGGTAGAAGATAGTAGGTGGAGATGGTGATAGCACAGGTGGTGTAAGTGATGATGGCACAACTGATTCTGGTGGTGGTATAACAAGAGCTGGTAGTGATATAACAGAATTTGCTTCCTAGGCTGAAATTGTCGAATTTTTCCCTATTTCTGTGAATTGGACCAGGTGATGTTGAAGGGGAAACCTATAAATCCGATGACAAGACAATAGGGTGGGAATATGAAGACATGGTAAGTGTAATAATCCCGATTAGTAAATATAAGTTATAATCATAACATGTTAACACATATAAGAAATCATGTAAAAGTAATGTCTCTACCAGATGTTGGAAACGCGTAGGCACGGAGGGCATAAGGTGGTATTTTGTAAAAGTGGTCCGTTTTAAACGTGTAGTTATAGTCCAATGTTCAAAACACTTGGTTCTCTATAACTGTAGCTCTGAATACCAATCTGTAACACCCCCAAAATCATCACGTCAGCGGAAGACTTAAAATGTCAGCGGAAGACTTTTTGGGTGTTACTTCGAGGATCTTTGTCACAATCATAGAAAACGACACAAAAGTGACGCTTTAAAGTTTAATTCATTCAAAATACCAAATATTCGAGACATCAAGATGTTTTATAATTTAACCAACAAGTTTATTTGAAATATGTCAAAATGTTTATTTAAGCCCATGCCGGGTTACAAGCCCACTCCGTGCCTTCAAGTTCCTTCTTGTTTATTTACCTGAGATAAACACATACTAAAAGTCAACATAAAGTTGAGTGATATTCATAGGTTTGAATTTTAAGAGTTTGAATCACAAATTAAGAATGTATTGTATTCACATACAATCAATATGTTTAATTCAATGTTCCTGTTATTGCCTTAAGCTCATGATACTCAACGATTAACAGCCAATCATAATCTCAAGTTATGACGGTAAGTAGTAGGCCCTCAAGATAGGTATTTGCCAATAACCTATAATAAGAACAATAAAGTGCGCCTGGTGTTTTCTCTAACAACCAAACGAGGATTGTCAGTCACTAATAGTACTATCCACATTTATTTACGTTCACCCTTCAAGTGATTAAGGTTCATGATCGAGGGACTTTTGGCAATAGTAACTTAAGCAAATAACATTGGCCTGACGGTATTTCAATACCCGGTATAAAAGACTTGTGTTCGAGTTTTAAGCATGTATCTCCCCCACGGGAAAATAGTTAAAGAGTGGGCTATGAAATCACAGTAACATGTATATAGTTAACGAGTACTTATAAAAGTATAAAACAGTAATTAAGCATGTATCTCCCCCAAAAACGTTTATAAATCATTGTAAAACAAGTAAGAGTAGGGGCTATGACTCACAGTAATATGTGAAAGTTTAAAATAATTGTGAAAGTAAAAGCAGTAGTTGAGCATGTATCTCCCCCAAAATATTTATAAAATAATTATAAAAATGGGGCTAAGAACTCACCTTAGTAGTACAGTAGTAGTGGTAGTAACATAATCTCAACGATGCAAGGCAACGGCTTCACACACAACCTAAAAGATATGATATGTTTTAGTTGATAGTCTAAGTCTAGTTTTATCGCAAATATTAGTTATTCAGTTGTGAACAAGGCTCGTGTTCGTTTAAATGTTTGAAGTTCAAAAATATAAAGTTATATACACATATAACTTGTGAGTATGATGATCAATGGTCGACGTGTGATGGAAAAATCATTAAGAATAAGTCGAAGTATGTAGGCGATGTGTTATAATGTCATTTTTAGAATAAAATGAATAAACGTATCGTTATATCGTTAAATATTAAGAGTTACTATATATTAATAGTTATGTGAATATTCGTATCGTATTTATATAAGTTAAATTTATAAAAGTATTATACTAAATATGTGTGTTTATATAAAACATTAATATTATTTTTATTAAATAATATTATAGAAAAATGTTTTACCAAAGTTACACTTTTAACCCTAACGAATATGATTTTACACCGTTAGTCCGTAGTTAACAATCGTTTCATTTTAAGTCCAAATAATATCAATATTTACATTTTTCAACTCCAATTATCATTATTTACAGTTTTAAACTCAGAAAAATCAGAAATTTCAGTTTTGACCCAAAGTTTGCAAAGTTTACACTTTTAGTCCCCGGTTATGAAAATTTTGCAAAGTTAGTCCAAATTTCACCAAACTTGAAACTTAACATTTTCACTTTTTTTTTTTCTATAAGCTCAGAATAATCAGATAAATTTATTTCAAAAGCTTATTTTCTCAAAAAGTACTTATTTTTACAAATGGGCTTAACGAGCTTAACTTTAAGGCCCGTTAAGGTTTCGTGATCCAAAGGGCTTACGAACGGTTTGGGCCTGGTCTCGAGTTCATTTTTATGTTATAAAAACATTACAAAAGTGCTTAAATGGTCAGCTTATACGAAAAGCTTAAAAATAGCTTAATGGATTATTAAGCCCAAAATCAAGTTATAAGGTATTTATGAAAACAGGTTTTGGTCGATCAAAAGGGGTCAGGCAAATAGCTTATACGAGCTTATAGGATCAAATAAAATATGTTTCCTAATTGTTTACTAAGTGGTTAACGAGGCTAAGCTTTAAAATCGTGGTGTTATGTGTCAAAATTAATATTTACGAGACCAAAGTAAATGGTTCAAATCATTTTCTAAAAACAGTTTTTAAGTCAAAATATTCCAAGTGTTTTACAATATTCGAATAGGACATGGTCACTTTCAAACGTGTCTAGTTTAATAATAAAACATCATATTTATGGTTAAAACTTGTTGGTACTCGATAGTTAGCATAACAAACATCTAGGATATCGATTAAAATGAGTTTGTCATGTTTAATATTAACGAGATAAAGTGACAAAGTAATGTGCAAAAACTGAAAAATAATAAAAGTGTATATATAGAAAAGAGTTTAAATGAGTGTCACCTTGTCACAAAGGGATATGAAATTCGAATGTGAGGATCGAGCAGAAACAAGAGAAGTGTGTGGATCGATTCTTGACCCACCAAGGATCTAGGATGAGCTAGACTTGGACCTTGGACGTGGTTCTAATCCCTTGCGAACTAGACAAACCGATTGTCCCAATTACTAGAATAACTTGATGAAAAATGGAAATTTGTTACGTTTTGAAGTATGGCTTGCAACTGAGTTTACAAGGCAGTTAAGTAGTGAGTTTTTGGAGGTTGGGGATAAGTACAAGAGGTCAGAAAGTTGTGTGTTGGCTTGAAACTATATGTGGCACCACTATCTTGTCCAATCAAACGAAAACAACAAATGCAATGTGTAAGTGAGACCTACTGTGCACTCTGACACTTCTGGATAGCTGATATAACATTCTAAGAGTGTTGGGGAATGATTGGGAGTCAGTATTGGTCGAATAGAAAGCATACATCAAATTTTACCATTTCGAATCAAGTGATTTTGAAGGTTTACTTTGGACAGAAAAAAGATAGTAAACGAGCATGATATTTAGTGAGGTTTGTCACTCTCAATTCCTTGCCAAGTGGTCAATGAGTAGGTGTAAAAATATAATTGGTTTGTGAGTCGAAATCGAAAGAAAATAGGGCATGTTAGTGGCTGGTCGCGACTGAGAAAGAAAAGAAAGGAAAAAAAATTATTAAGGGTGCGCTTGGGCTTTGGCCTGGTGGGCTCGCTGGTGTGGATCAGGCCCAGACGAAAAAGAAAGGAAAACAATGGTCCGTTTGGTTTATTATTTGGTTTATTTCAGGCCCAAAGGTTCTGTGGGCCCACGTAGGTTGTTCCGGGTATCGTGTCGGGGTCCAAAAATATTAGTGAGAAATCTCGGGAATTTTTGTAGGCTCGGGAATTATATAAATTGTGTACGGTAATTAAACGAGACGTATATTTATAAA